>CM067299.1:21049912-21388106 GCA_034231615.1 Meghimatium bilineatum
CTCCAATAACCGGAACGACAATATATATGAGTATACATGAGATGTTTATTCTCACACATGACAGATGAACATTAATGAGATGTTCATTATACATGACCGATGAACATTAATGAGTTGTCTACTGTCACAAAGGACATTGTGCTATCATGAAGTATGCATACATACACTAGTTGTTCGGTTTTTACAATAATGTTGAAAGAAACCTCAGTGCAAACACTAATGTCATCAAATTTTCTAACCACAATGGATACTGCGAGTCAGTATATCAAATGCAAAATGGACTAAAAGACATGAACTCTTACAAGAGGTAAGATTTTTTATTAGATAATATATTTCTATTCAGAAATGCATATTCTTGATGAATGCTATTTTGTCCTCGCTGAAATCAGGCGCTGAAAACTGGTCTGATTGACTGAAAAAGTCAAACTAAAGCAGCTAAGAAGTCTCAAAACGATGTAAGTGGCACTGTTCATGTTCTGTCTTCATGGCATGGTTTTGAAACTCCCTACTTCTCTCGTACACTTGATGGACTGACTAATATACATTATCATATTGAACATTCATTCACCGGTGCATTTTTATCGTGACCCTTCCTAAAAACAGAGCTGTGGAAAGAATCAAGAGAAGCCTTTCTACGTTATGTTTTCGGTTATTTCCATGAATTTCGTTGGTCGGGATTTACATGTGACACAAAGTGTCTGTGTGTGTGTATATATACATATAGTGACAAAAGAAAGTAATCACAATTGTCACGTATGAAATCTTGTTTTGGTTCTGTTGGTAGGTAGGTAGATTTCTATGTTTCATCCCCTCATTGACCAAACAAATGTACAACAAAACCGCGGAGCCGCGTAGAGCAGTGGTTAGCGCACTAGCTTCGCATATGAGTGGTCCTGGGATAACATCTGTAGAATTGTTAGATCGCTAACATCTCACACCCCTACGGCATTAATAAATGCTATGGGTTACTTTACTTTTTTTTACTTACAACAAAACACCAATCTTTCTTGGTGCATATCGAGTTGCCATCATTGCGCTGACATTATGACGTAACGTTGTTCGTATGTGCCATGATTGCACGCGCAGAACATCGTAACAAGTTACCAGCCTATGCCTTGCTTATTCTAATTTTTTATATCATACTTTTAAGATTTCGTGTGAAACACCCTTGTAGATATGTGTTGATGAGCGCCTATAATGCGTCAATTTACAAGTAAACTATACATCAAGCCCCGTATGTATTTCATATACTTCCAGAGATTGGACATATAAAGTAACTTTCTCCAGAACCAAACCAGAGCTGTGCGCAGTTAGCGCACAGCTTAGCTTTAATGTGGAGACTGGTGTTGTTACAAGATCAGACAATCATCACGGCGTCTACAGAAAATGTTGCACTCGAAATTCGAAAGACAGACATCCTTGCAGACAACAGAAAAGAAATAGACACTCGGTGCATTTATCTCTGTCCGTCAAACTGCCAATATCGACTCGATTGCTGGACGGAAAATCCCTAACTGGCTGAAATCTTTGGCGTGGCTACTTGACCTCTTCGATTCAATATTATTTTTGTTCTTTCGATATCGCAGTTTTTATTTATAACATAAAGCTACGTATTTTGGACGTGTCACACAACCGGAGTGCTACAGTGCACGTATCGGACGACCAAGTTATCAGTTTCAAACACCGCCGCAAGCAATTGTGGATCCAGATCATTCATTGAGCAAATGAACGTAAAGCAGTGCCTAGAAAATAACTAGCCATAATCTGATGGGATATCCGCTACATCCTTAATGGGATCTACTACCAACAACAATAACTTTGACTGTATTTCTGTTTTGTAACTGAATTCATGGACACTAGTTGATGTTATTTAATTATATGACAGTAATAACGATCACCAACTTTCACCATTACGTCTTCACCCAAAGATCACGTCTTCACCCAAAGATCACGTCTTCACCCAAAGATCACGTCTTCACCCAAAGATCAAGATGAAAAAATTAGGAAAAGAGTTGGTATAATATCATGCATTGAACATATTGAATGAAAAACAGCAAGTAAAATGTTTCCGTCACCTTATGAGAATGAAGCCAAACCAAATACCAATAAGAGCATATAACAAAAGTATATCCGCACATAATGCCAAAGGTAGACCATGAATACGGTCGATAGAAAACATCAAGATAGCCTTAAACAAACATGAATTTAATGCAACCACGGCGACACATCTGGTTTTGGAGCGACAGCTGAAGCTCCCACCTCTACGCTTAGCAGTAAAGGGTGTGGATACTATCAACCATCGTTCACAGGGGACGGACAATAGACAGAAAGTAGTAATACCGATTCTAGCTGTAAAGAACAATGATAGAACACGTGAGTATATCTTATATGTTCGTTCTCAAACTCATACTGATTATCAAGAGGTCAGTAAGAGAACTAAATGTCATGTGTTGTGGTTTACAACTTGACTGCGATGTAATGTACATATCGGTTCAACAAATTCGACATTAGTATAATTTCGGATCACTGTGACTTTCCAAGTAAGGGGGTAGACAAGCCTACATTCAAGCTTTTTAGTCACCTCTTACGACATGCATGGCAGGTTGCATTGTTACTATTACTACTTTTTATCGTCAGAAAAACAACACTCCAGAAAATGGGTGGGATAATTTAACAGCTACAGCCACGTCGTACTATAGAGAAGGAGAAATAAGACCACGAAAAATGTTACTGTTTTCAATGGATTAGTATACTATGCCTGTTGTTCTTAGTTTACAATCCCCCACAATTCTTATTTTCCTGGATATAAATTCACTAGAATTTCAATGAGAAATATGCACCAGTAACTTTGGAAACATTCACAATTTTATTCTGACGTATCCGTGACTATAAAATGTATAGAAAGTGTTGTGTTCCGACATACCAGTCGAACTACAATCAAATCAAGGAATATCTTGACGTATTTTGATTTTCATATGATTCTAATATAATAACAATAATAATAATACAGATCCCTTTGTACGGATGTGAGAGTTGAACAATTACAGAAATGGAGAGGTGAATACAAGCTTTTGAAAACAAATGTTACAGACTAATATTATGCGTATACTGAAAATAAAACCAACATATTCGTGAGAAGCAAAAATTATCTGCAGGCCAACAAGAACATCTCATCGTTATGTGAAATGTTGCAAACTTGTGTGGTTTGGCCACGTAATGAGGCCCGATTGTCTTTCCAAAAATATCTTGCAGGGAACAGTTAAATATGGAAAAAGAAGTGGAGGTAAGAGGAAAGTATGAATTTACAATATTAAAGACTGAACAGGATTAAAGATTATCCACTCAAACAAAGAACTGAGAACAGAGAGGCATGGCTACATTTGTATGTTGATATTTCCAGAGTGACACTCCTACGACCCTGAAGGGTTATGGGTTTGATGATGATGATTGTGAATATGAGGAAACGATGCAAGAGATGTATTATACGAAGCAATTGGTGACCTACAAAATCAGTGTGAATTGCCAGAAACATTCCCGCCCTGGTTAAACGACTATGTCTCGTAAAATCACTGACAAACTAGTAGTTAAACAGGATCTGGGAGGAATCCTGTTCTGACGTAAGATGCATACCCGTCAATGTTTCAAGAATTGCCACCCTACTTATCATATACATCACCACAATCTCGTAAAGATTGTACACATCATACTTCGGGAATTATCTGCAAGTATGACACTCTTACATCTGAATATGTGTTATTCGGTGTATACACGATTTCAAACTAGTTTGCACAGTCAGAACACTGAAATTAAAAGACATTAGATAAGAGCCGAAAATGCATACTGTTGCAGAAAGTACGTTCACTTGCCTTGCATTGTACATTATTAGCGTGATATCAAATACAGCACCATCTATATCTGCAAGCATTAAAGCATTGCCAAACGTGTTTGTACAAGTGTTTGTAGAAAATGTGCAGATTTTTGGTAGATATCTCCAATGGTTTATTAATAACAGTAAACTGGAGAAATGGACACAATTATAAAATCTGCTTGTCCATTACAAATGATACTGAGGCTGCTACCTCTCCAAGAACGAAAAGTATGGGAGATTTATTAGAAAAAGATTGCAATAATTTGCAAATTGCTAGAGAATTACTGATATCATCTGACGGTATTAACTTGTAGATAACTGAACAACAGTGATTATTTATCTCGCAGCTGTTGCAACTTTTTTTAAATAAAGACATATATGGAAGGAGTTACAGTAATTGTTCACTGTTATTTTCTTATATGGTTTATCCAAACTCTAGGAGTTACAGTAATTGTTCACTGTTAATTTCTTATATGGTTTATCCAAACTCTAGGAGTTACAGTAATTGTTCGCTGTTATTTTCTTATATGGTTTATCCAAACTCTACACGACAAAGATGTATCCAAATATATCTCTCGTTGTCTCCTACATACAAACACATTAAACAATTTGGCTTCACTCTGTTTACTGTCTACTGATGATGGCAGCATTCACAACTACTTGAAATTGAAAGAACCCAAGATTTCTGAGTTGCACAAGATTGTGGCAGTGCAGAAGGATGAAATTCATGTGAAATCAGCTATAATTTATTCAGTAGTTCAGTTACTTTGCCAAGCTTACAATACAATGCAATCAGCAGTAACAATTCAAGCTTTCATGATTTCCTCAGTCTTTGGAAATTTCCATGAAATAGTAGAACTAGTGTCTATGCACATGGTGACAAATAATAAGATGGTGCACTCAGTTTATCCAGTACACAAAAATTGTGCACATTAAATCAGTATAATCATTTCCAGTCTCAGGTTGTCTTTGTGTTCAGAACTCTCTAAATATAATTCAGCACATTTCACCATTATCTGGAAATTGGCTTACAGTGAAATAAATTACAACAAAACTAATAATAATAATAATAATAATAATAATAATAATAATACTAATAATAATAATAATAATAGTAATAATAACTTTAATAATAATAATATAAAATCCTTATTATATCTACTAATTACTTTAAAAGCAACTAGACCTCCGCCCCTACCCCCATCTGGAAAAATCACCTAGTTTTAATTCTATTAACCCGTAGCTATTCTAGAAAATTGGTGCGATTATTGTAACTGCTACAACACTCCTGCAACTATGTGAGATAATTTAACTGTTACTGCAACACTCCTGCAACTAGGTGAGATAATTATAATTGTTACAAAAGCACACCAGCAAGCAACTATGTGCGATAATTGTAACTGTTACAAGATACATGAGAATAGAGGTGAATGCATAGAAAAATACACAAACACAGGAGTATATATTCCTACTGGCAGATTATACTTCTAACATTAAACAGGAATTAGACAAAGTTATGTGCCGTCACCCGATCTGTGCAATGTGTATAGTGCAATAGTAATGAGATCCATACAAGATATGCTAGGAATATCAGTTGTAGGGCGAAATATAAACAATTTACTGATGACACAGTTTTGATTTCTGGAAATGAAACATGGTTACAAGAAATGATAGATGTGATTGTAATATAAAATCAAGATAAATCCACTTAGTCTGGATAGTAGAAGAACTGAACCAAGAGTAATAGCAAAGAATAAATGTTTTCTAGAATATAAATATCGGTGGAACTAACGTAAGTGAAGTTGTTCTAGGATTGTTAACCTTGATAGAAATATACAGAAGATGTATTAAATGAAGATATTAAATATTGAATAACCATGGACAAGTGAGAATTTCGCAGGTGAACAACAATATATGTCATATATTTCTGTCAATTTAGGCAAGAAAGAGTTTATAGAAGTTGTATTGAACATGTGATGTCGCACGGAAGTGAATCGTGGACATTCAGAGGAGTAGTGAGAATTTATGTGGAAGTGGTAGATATATGCTTTCATAGAAAAATGATAACAACACTGCAGATAGATGAAAATATGTATGATTTTATAGAAGAATGATAACACCATGGACAGATGAATAAACGTACGGTAGATATAATTAAAAAGGTTATCTCACATCTGAGAGAGAAAAATCTGAATGATTCGCTGTTTAAAGTGGAGTGAGACAGGTGTGCACTCCATCTCATAATCCTTTTAACATCTATCCAGAGAATATTATGAGCAATCTAAGACAAGAACTAGAGGAATCTGAGTTTCATCCATTAAACATCTGTGGGTACAAGATTTCAGAAATAATATATGCACACGAAACAGTCCTCCTTACTACACATCCTGAGTAAAGGTCGCAAACCCGGATCACGGGTAAAAGTACTGCGAAAAGTATCGGACTAAAAAAGGGATGCTTCAAAATTGCCTTTAGGAAACCCGGAATTTTCGAAATGTTCGATATTTCATTTTCCCAAAAAAATTGTTTTTAAATACTTTCCTTAATGTCCATTGGTAACTTTCCATGCCATATTTAAAGCAAAACATGGCAATAATTTATGTGATGTGCGAACACTCACACCACATGTCTCAGTATTCTAGTACCATTACATCCGGTCTATGATCATGTGACAACCATCTTTACCAGAGAGGAACGTCAGCATCTCTAGTTTGTGTATGGAATTCCTAATCGGGTCAATGGTTAGTGCATTGTCTTCCTAGTCGGAGCAATGGTTAATGCATGGACTTCCTAGTCGGTAAGATAATTAGTGCATATATTTCTCAGTCGGGTCAAAGGTTAGTGCATGGACTTCCTACTCGAGTCAATGATTAGTGCATTGTTTTTCTAGTCGGGTCAATGGTTAGTGCACTGTCTTCCTAGTCTGATGGTTCAAGATTCAGTTCCCAGTTCAATTAGGAATATTGAATATTTTGTGACCATCAACGGTTCTCAGATATACCTAGCCTAAAGAAATTGGTTCTAGATCTTCTGTGAAAGTCAAATCTGTCGGCATGATGCTGATCAAATTATACTTAAGTTTGCTGTTGGACAATGAACAGTGCCGACCTAAGATCATATTCATCTGAATGTCAAAACATTGACTGTTTCTATCAAATAAATATGTACGCATGGAGACATACAACACTCATTCAGTGACACCACGTGATAACAGTTATAATATGAATAACATAAAAATCAAATATACGTCACCTTTATCATATTCACATATTGGCTTTACACATAGAAATATCTTGTTTAAATCTAACCTTAAGTAATGTCAAAAATGAAGTGTAACAGTAATTTTAACATAACTAGACGTGGTTAATAGTATTCATCATACCCTTTTATGCACGGCATGTCCACTCGGGACAATACCCTGGATATAGTTTCTCGCTGATTTGTTGAGGACAAGAGTAGAATCAAATCTAGGGTGGATAATGTCGAATCCGCCTCATTAACTTAATTTCAATGTAGCCAAAGGCGACGTAAAACATTGGGAAAATATGTGATCTTAAATAAGGGGATCATTTCACTGCATACAGAAAATATGTGATCTTAAACAAATAAGGGGATCATTTCACGGTATTTCACTACAGTCAGAAAACTGGCCGCACTATTATTGACATTGAGATAAACAAAACTCAAACATATTTGTGACACTGAGACACAATAAATATTGAAATATCTTTGACACTGCGGCACTATAAATATTGAAATATCTTTGACACTGCGGCACTATAAATATTTAAATATCTTTGACACTGAGACACTATAAATATTGAAATATCTTTGACATTGAGACACAACAAATATTGAAACATCTTTGACACAATAAATACTAAATTATCTTTGACACTGAGACACAACAAATATTCCAACATATGTGAGACTGATACACAACAGGTGTAAATACATCTAGAAATATATTCACGATACATAAGTGAACAACTGAAGATAAAAATAACCATAAATACTTGATGAGAAAGAATAATAACATCAGGACCTGCCTTGGACATAGCAAAGTGTTACTAAGGATGGTTGGACCATGATCGTGTGAGTTAAACTGGAAATCATCCTTCTGACGTAGTGTATTCAAATTTTCCTGTGACTTGAAATATATATACACACATAAAATGGACAATGCAAATCATAGGAATAGTTAGTTGCGTCACATTAGACGGATCGTCCTCAATGAGCCAGCAGGACTGTATAATTGACGAAAGACACGGTTGAAAATAGTGCTGACTATACAGTGAAGTCATGACGGGAAACGTCATGCTGAAGTTAGATATTGATAAGGGATGAAGAGTTACATTGCGCAAGTTGTAAACAACAACACAATGTATTCCATTGTCTGACATAAATCTTGCTAGCCGGCAGGAGTTTGAGAATGATAGGAGAGAGTATGTTATATTCTCCCAAATCACAATGAATTGATTGCACAGTTTGGGTAGGACTAATTCAATTCATTGCTGCTTCGCCCATTTTGTTCCTTCCAATTTGTGTTTATGTTTTCCCACAGACGTACTTACCTGTCTATAATTTCATTAGCTTTGCACAATTATTTTTGAGCTTTTTCTAAATTATTATATGAATCTCTTACACGTGTATGCCCTTTTCCCCCGATAATCTTTCTCGCTAGCTTCTAGGTAATCAAAATATCTGGGTAAATAATACCCTTTTTCTTACATCTTAACGATATGCTTACAGTAGATTAATTCCCTTCACTGATTGGATATCCTGTATAATCCGACATTCACATTATTTGTAATACTATGCATTTCTTCATTCGACTTGTACATCACAACAACCACCATTTCAGTAAGCACAGGGTAGCAGGGGGTAAGATGGCGCACTTTTCACATTTTAGCATATTCTGACAACTAGACGTAATTATGAGAGACCAAACTGGTATCAGTGTATAGCTTATCCATTTATCTTACATTTGTGATGTTATTGACAACATACAACTATGTGTAGTAACGCAAAATCAGGTAAACAGGTTACTAAAATACTTACCTAGCCTATTAATAAAAATATATTTTTAAAAAAAAACATACAATAAAACTAAACAGGACAATTCTCAACGTATCGGCTCAAATTGAACCTTTTTCAAGAGACAAACAACAGAAAACGACAAAATAAAAAACAAAATAGATGTCTATATTTCATCAAGCCCCCGTCTCCATAATAGCGCAGGGATGGCAACGCATCTAGTAAAAGTGAAAATGCGTGCATTCATTATAAACAAACCGAAAGTGGGAAATTAGAGACACTATAGATGAGTGCAAGAATAATAATTCTTATCTTTTTCTTTTATTATTCTTGCACTCATCTATAGTGTCTCTAATTTCCCACTTTCGGTTTGTTTATAATGAATGCACGCATTTTCACTTTTACTAGATGCGTTGCCATCCCTGCGCTATTATGGAGACGGGGGCTTGATGAAATATAGACATCTATTTTGTTTTTTATTTTGTCGTTTTCTGTTGTTTGTCTCTTGAAAAAGGTTCAATTTGAGCCGATACGTTGAGAATTGTCCTGTTTAGTTTTATTGTATGTTTTTTTTTAAAATATATTTTTATTAATAGGCTAGGTAAGTATTTTAGTAACCTGTTTACCTGATTTTGCGTTACTATTTGTTCATTAGGTTACTGCGGCACCATCCACTTTGTCGGACACCCTCTGACCATTTGGTTATTTATATATACAACTATGTGTAGACGTCAGTAGAATGAGAATTTTCTAACATATGTAAAAAGAAAACATCTTGCCCCATTTTTGGAGGCAAAATGGCGCAGGAAAAAAGGTGATACAAACCATTATAAAATGAGGGAAATCACCTCTGCAACAGATCTAGCACACAGGAGGTGTGTAAATGTATGTTAAGAATAGATAAAATACATAGATAGACCTAGTTTTGTAACTATCAGGCAGTGTGTAAATGTATGTTAAGAATAGATAAAATAAATAGATAGACCTAGTTTTGTAACTCTACTCTGAAAACTTAATTTCTAAAAAAAATAATAGTATGTAAGTTACGTTTTAAAGCTAATAATGATTTTGTAAGGTTGGTTGACCATTATAACCATATATATCAGTCTCTCCCAGCCTTAGATCAGCATCCCTGATATCTGAATTTTTTCCATAACATTTTCAATGCGCCATCTTTCCCCAAATTATATGGTTAGCAACTTCAATAAAATATCCACAAAAAAAGTATTTTGACAATGTAATGTGCTTAATAACTTAACAATACATGTTTCAGTTTAAACATGTAAAAAAAACATGACAGTAATGATAACAGTAGGCACGGAGGAAAAAGTTGGAAAAAAAATAATTCACGACCCATGAAAAACAAATTTACCTCATGGTTGGAAAACGACCTGTCCGTGAACTGTCAAATTTCGTTGTGTCATAGAATGGACGTTTCCCGCCAGACCTAGTCACGTGTCCTACCGGAAAAATCCATAGACTCGAGAGAAAAAACGAAACGCCGTCTTGCCCCTCGCGCCATTTTACCCCCGGCTATCCCTATGTGTAGTACTTACTTTTCGTCGTGATTTAATGTTGTGTTGAAATGTGCTTGTGGTAACATTTGATAATTAAGAACTGTTGTTCGTGGCCATGATACAACGATGGCTATGATGCAGAGATGCGGCCGTATCAGGCGGTGCTAATCAAAATACATTGTCCGGGGCGACATTTCGAAGAAAAACCATTTAAGGGGGTGGCATATCGAAGACTTGCACCACACTGAGAAAAATACCGCACTGCCCTGGGTATGTCCTCACCCATTCTTTAAAGGAATAATCTTTCTCTTCGTGTGTTTATCTCTGGCAGAATGTACTCTTCCTAGCCTAGTCAACTGCATACACATATATCCAATTGTGACAATACATGCCCAAATGCCTGGCAATAGATTCTATACCTGGGATTGGATTTTCAATCATCTCAACTACACACCAGATAGATACAAACAACACACGCGTCTGAATCTGTGGTCATTGCTGCCGGTAATGGCCGGTTATTTTACAGGCGAGCGCACGAACGCACACACACACACACATATATATACGACCTTTAATATATATACAGTATTAAAGCCATGGGTAACAAGTGGCCAATATTTCAACAACCACCTGGTTGCAGACTTTTATGTGATACATAATGATGGAGCATGTCCTCTACATTCACGCACATCAACCACTTCGGATTAGTGGCTTCTTCTCCAAGCATTGGAGTCTTCTGGATATTAAATAATGCTCTTAGTGCATATCTTTCTTTCCGCTTGAGAACCCTTTGCGCCTTGCAGCGTCAGGGGAAACAGTGTTCTCTGGAAATGATTTTTGTTTGTTTGCTTCATATATGTTTATTTTCGTTGACTCCTTTATTTCTGTAATCCATAGTTTGCATAGTCTGCCCCTGGCTCTGTAACCATCGTGCCTGTATAGTAATGACTTTTTGAGGGACACTGGTGGTAGTCTGGAAGCATGGGAAAAAAACTTAATCTGTTGTCTTCTGATGTAATCCAGAATTGGCATTGTGTTTGTTAGTCTTCTAATGTTTTCGTTTATGATTTTATCTATTATTGCTACTCCAAGGATTCTACATAGACAAATAATTTCTGTTGTAACAAATTTCATTTTGGCTTCTGTTGTTAATGTCCACGTTTGACATTGGTAGCATAGTGATGGTATGAAGAACGTTTTATATAGTGCAATTTTGGTATTCACGTTCTTATATTTGTTTTTGAAAATAGGGGAAATCTGCCCTAAGATCCCCATTTCATTTGATGATATGATGCTTCCAAGATAAATGAATTCTTTCAATTGTTTGAGTTGTTGGTCATCGATGAGAATAGTAGTGTTTCTTTCTGTTTTTACGATTGACATTACCTCGTATTTGTTTTCTGTGTTTATCTTCATGTTAAAGTCCCTACATGTTGTGTGCAGTCTATTTATATGTTGTTGTAGTGTTCTTCTGATGTTCATATTATTGCTTGGTCCTATGCAAAAAGAAGTTCACTCAGGAAGTTATTTAGATTGTCTTCTTCATTCGTGTTGGCAATTTTACATATGCAACCGATATATTGTTTGTGATGAATAGCAAGGGAGATATAAGACATCCTTGTTGGACGCCAGAGTATATGTGAAATTTGTCCGAAAGCCCTACGCTCGTTCTAACTGTACATTGATTATCTGTATAACTACTCCGGCACAAATTCATTAGGTATTGTAGAACCCCATATTGTGGTAATATTTTCTATAGTTGTTGTCTCTCTAATCTGTTGAAGGCTTTTTCTTGGTCGATACACGAGATATACAATTCTTGGTTGTTTTCAGCTGTTTGTTTGTTTTTTGTCAGTTGTCTAAGTGTAAAAATAGTATCTATACAGCTCTTGTTCTTACGGAAATCATTTGAGTGTTGTTAAGCTGTGGCTCGATGAATGCTACTAATCGTCTTTCTAGAATTATGTTGAATATTTCTTCAGCGTGGCTTAGAAGTGAAATAACTTTGTACTTTGTACAATCTCTTTTTCTGAATTTTTTCTTCCAGATAGGTATTATTACAGCATTTTCCCAGTCCTCTGGTGTTTCTTGGGTATTCCATATTATAGTAAACAGCATATGTAATCATTTTATCCCTATATCTGCTGCTGCATTGATTATTTCGACTTGCATGTTATCAAGTCCTGGGGCTTTGTTTGATGGAGCTGTTTGTATGACATTTTATATTTCTGTTAGCAATATGTTTGATTCTAACTATTCCATTATATTGTTTACTGTGTTGTCGTCCTAGATAGATCTTTTATATCTTTTAAATACTGTTTCCACTTTTCTACTGTTCTTTTCTGATCAGTGATTGTCTTTCCATTTTCATCGTTTATAATTTCGGTTTGTTCATGTTTGTTCTTCCTTAATGCATATATGGTAAGTAAATATAGGAAAGAAATATATTGTCTAGCGTTTCTCTCCAGGTTAATGATGCTTTATAGTAATTACACGTTCAGTAAAGTGTATGGGTGAAATCCTCATTTGCCGTTCAAAGTCCAGATGTGTCGCCTTGGTTTTGTTGATCATATTTTTTCAAGGTTACATTGACGTTTTCTATCCACCACTTTCATGGTTTACCTTTGGCTATCCGGTTCAACTATCCGGATATTCCTTTTTTTATATGCGGCTATTGGATGTGATCTGGGTTCATCCTCACAAAATGACCGAACAATTTTACTAAATCAACAATTTTAACCTCTAGATCTTCACACAGATCTGTTGGGTGTACTCTGTTCTCGACCATGTGGATGCAAACAGCAAAATCAGCCACGAGAGTCTATGATTTGAGGTCTTGTAGTCCACTTGTAATTTTTTACACTAGCCTACTTAATTTAATGACCGTCTGTAACGACGCAAATAGCCATCATCGGTTATCTGTCTGGATGATAGTGAAGTTTGTATTGTATGCTTGACTAGATATAACGTACTGCCATATAATGTAATGTTAAGTGACACATGATATAGTATAATATAATACGATGACACAATATAATATGATTATATGTTATGATATACGAGGGGGAGTCAATAAGTAAGTCACAAATGGCTCTATAGAAAAAAACTGAAGACGATAAAAACCTGAAAACTGTTTATTTTTACACATACATTATCCCTTTACTTCTCAACATAATTTCCACCAACATTGATGCATTTATCCCATCGTTTTATGAGTCCTCCCAAACCTGCTGCGTAGAACTGCGTGCTCTGCTTTTTAAGCCACATTTTCACTTCACATTCAACTTCTGCGTCAGTCGCGAAATGCTTCCCGCCAAGGTGGGTTTTTAGTGGACCAAAAAGGTGAAAATCACTAGGGGCTAAATCGGGGCTGTAAGGAGGATGTTCCAGAATTTTCCAACCAAGATTTTTTATTTTCTCCTGAGTTAATCGAGCCGTATGTGGTCTAGCATTGTCATGAAGGAGTACGAGCAATCGTAGCACTCCTATAGTCAGCAGCCCTGGACGTTTTCTTCGAATTGCATCCCGAAGCACTGATAGAACTTCACAGTATGATTCAGAATTCACATTGTCACCTTTCTTTTTGAAATTGGTTAAAAGCACTCCTTGACAATCCCAGAACACTGTCAGCATAACCTTCCCTGCTGATGGTGGAACCTTGAATTTTTGGACACAAGGCGAAGAAGGATGTTTCCATTGCATTGAAGCACGCTTTGATTCAGGCTGGTAGTGATGCACCCATGATTCGTCCCCAGTAATAATCCTGTTCATCATGTCTTCTCCTTCATTTGCGTATTGACAGAGATGCTCCAATGACAAGCCTAATCGGTTCATTTTGTGTTCGTCCGTCAATTGTCTGGGCACCCACCTTGAACACACTTTCTTAAATTTCAATCGGTCATGCATGATGCTGTATGCTGAACCATGTGAGCACCATATTGCAGCTGCTACAGCGTCTATCGTTACTCGTCTGTCACCTCGAATCATCTCCTCAACCCGCTGCACAGATGCGTCTGTTGCAATTTCAACAGCACGACCAGATCGGATTTCGTCAACAATTTTAGAGCGTCCTTGAGAAAAATTTGTCCAGCTGTGCACCGCTTTACGGGACAAACAATTGTCAGCATAAACAGGAAGCATTTCTTTATGAATGTCTTTTGCAGGCAGTCCTTTTGCCCATAAAAAACGCACAACAGCACGTTGTTCATTGATTGTACACTCTGTAAGTACAGTAGCCATTTTGTTTTTTGTGCTGCGCATGCGCAAGGTACAGCTAGCGCCATCTAGCGAACATAAACATAAAGTTCTATGATGATATCAACTATAAACAGCTTTAGAAACCACCTACTGCATTTTCCTGCCATCCAACATCAATTTGTGACTTACTTATTGACTCCCCCTCGTATATGACAGAGAGAGAGAGAGAGACAGAGAAAGAGAGAGGACAGAGATTGTACAATATGTTAACAGTATGAAACTATAGACTTTTTCAGTGTGTGTCAGTCGGGAGCACGTGATATTCTATGCTGGAGTACTCAAATTCCCATTGCTGATCCGTATTATTTTTATCAAGCACTGATCAAGTCAATGTTAATTTTTTTTTCTCTAGAAGTGGTGAAACATAAGGAATTGGGGAGAAAAAGGACATAATAATAAGTAATGTAGCACTATAGTGCGTTTCAAAATGCATGCCCCTGTTTAAATATGTGTAAATCCGCAACTATTTTACAGATGTGCATGAAATTTTCAGAC
This sequence comes from Meghimatium bilineatum, assembly GCA_034231615.1. Taxonomy (NCBI): domain Eukaryota; kingdom Metazoa; phylum Mollusca; class Gastropoda; order Stylommatophora; family Philomycidae; genus Meghimatium; species Meghimatium bilineatum. The sequence goes on from CM067299.1 coordinate 21,065,087, forward strand.
GTGTTTTAAAAACGTCTTTTACCATTTTGTGAGAAATTTGTAATACAACCAAACCTGTTAGTATCTCAATTTGAACGTTACCGCGATTTTAACGTATATTTGAGTCAAATGCATCGATCGAAGTCATTTGAAGACTTGTGTCTATACATATACGCCTCATAATCTATTTTGATAAATTACTGTTTAATTAATTTCTTCTGTCACTATTGTAGTCACACAATCACAAACATCAAAGGCATAAGCCGCCAAGTGCAAATAGCAACACCTGATGAAACACAATTTATAAATTCCTTATGTCGTTCAATATTTAAACTGATCCACACAATCTCACCAAATTCCGCTTACTGGTTATTGAGATAATAAAGGGAATGTGTGGGCAACTATTTTGAAACGCACTTTTCTAGTAAAACTAGTCCGAGAGGAGAGCCACCAATCAAATACCGGTCATCACTTCCGGATGGCCGAGCTTGTCCGTCACAATTTCCTGTACATAATTATAAGAATCTCAGCTGAATACGTTTGGATGGACGTTAATAGAGTAGTTATTCATTGCGGTCGCACCTAGGCGTCAGTAGTAGTTTTGATTGCTCTAACCTTAACAGTAGATATACAAAAGTAACTTTTACAAAACACATTTAGAAAATGTTTTGAATAGCTTTTTGGGAAAATAACTGCATTATTTCGACGAAATGTTATATGCCATAAAATAATAAATGCTCAAAATGATATATATAGTAATATACTATACAATAATAATAATAAGGATTTCTAACTGAGATGGCATGTGTTGTGTCGGATACAACAATAGTTATCAATCTTTTTCTTTTTATCGTGGCCCCTTCTGTGGAAAATGTTCCTTCATGGCACCCCTGGTGCCTAAAATTATTTTTTTAAGGCTCATTAATTGCTCTTTATAAGTTATCAAGGTGTTCTACGCTTTATATCCATAATTCTTGTTTAAAGTCCAAGTAGTCGATCTTCTATGCCTCCTCTCCTTTTTTTATTCGGGTCTCCTCTTTCTCCCCCCCCCCCCCCCTATCAAAATATTTCTCCCTGCCTCCCTTTCTTCTTCAGCATTCACTCTCACACTCCCGCTGGATCTCTCTTGTAGCAGGACCATTATCCTACTAGATTTCCAGCAGGATGCAGTCCAGAGAATGGAAACGTGTTGTGACGCGGTTTTATTTGGGGCCAATGGCCAGACACATCCGTATGCGGTTGTGCCTCCCTTAGAGTTCCCGTGGTCTTCGGGGGGGGGGGAGTATATGGCCGACATTTAAAAATCACTGTGATAGATCATATCCTCATCTCTATACTGCACACTAAATATCTACATCTACACAATCAACTATACCACACACCAAATATCTACATCTACACAATCAACTATACCACACACCAAATATCTACATCTACACAATCAACTATACTGCACACCAAATATCTACATCTACACAATCAACTATACTGCACACCAAATATCTACATCTACACAATCAACTATACTGCACACCAAATATCTACATCTACACAATCAACTATACGACACACCAAATATCTACATCTACACAATCAACTATACCACACACCAAATATCTACATCTACACAATCAACTATACCACACACCAAATATCTACATCTACACAATCAACTATGCTGCACACCACATATCTACATCTACACAATCAACTATACTGCACACCACATATCTACATCTACACAATCAACTATACTGCACACCAAATATCTACATCTACACAATCAACTATACTGCACACCAAATATCTACATCTACACAATCAACTATACCACACACCAAATATCTACATCTACACAATCAACTATGCTGCACACCACATATCTACATCTACACAATCAACTATACTGCACACCAAATATCTACATCTACACAATCAACTATGCTGCACACCACATATCTACATCTACACAATCAACTATACTGCACACCAAATATCTACATCTACACAATCAACTATACTGCACACCAAATATCTACTTCTACACAATCCACTATACCACACACCAAATATCTACTTCTACACAATCCACTATACCACACACCACATATCTACATCTACACAATCAACTATACCGCACACTAAATATCTACATCTACACAATCAACTATACTGCACACCAAATATCTACTTCTACACAATCAACTATAACGCACACCAAATATCTATTTCTACACAATCAATCAACCAAGCCAGACTTTCTAGTCTTAGTGTGATTACACATCTTCATGTGCATAGTCCACCGACAAGGATTTTCACTAGTCTCTATTATATGCGTTCTAGCTTGTTCCATGTGATTCCTATCTCTGGCAAGTCTTTCATGATCTCTCGTCTTCATGTGTTCATATTTCTCTCTTATCCGTCATACAACATATTGTAAAATTACCATGAATCGGATTTAACTTTGTTCAACAATCTGTTACGCGTATTAGAAACCAAACTCTGATGTTCATCACAATTTTTGGCACATGATTAGTCAAATGTATAGAACTGTGTCCCCAGAGAAGCCATACTTGACAAATAGAATTAGCTACAGCCTTATATATTCCAAGTTTGAGACTCTTAAAACAATTGTATATGTGTAGTGCGTCATAGTTGTGCAAATAGTAGACAATCTGAGCGGCAATGTGGCTCATCTCCAACCTCAGTAATGACAAGTCCGGTGTTCATTTAATAACAGTATACCAAAGTTTTTTCTACTAGATACCAATGGGCAGACAATTGCTACCTAGAGTTGTCGGATCCCTTCCTGTATTATCGATCTAGACCACATCTGTAGTTTACATCAGTAGTTATCAGCATATGCCATATGGGTACACTGGTGGACACATTTTGCTGGAGGGTCATGTCATTTTGGGTGTCCACAGACACATTTTAAGGATAGCCATAGAAAGATTATTTTGAAGATATTTAGTCAGATGAAATAATACGTTTTAAGAAAAAGTTGATAAGTTTTTCTTTTTTCATGGAAGATCCCGGAGGAAAATGTTCACCATATCGAGATCATATGAGAAAAAAGGGTTGAAAACCAAAGATTTAGATCATCGGAATAAGTACTGACTGGGGGATGACTTCAGTCGATATTTCTAGATTTTTCTTACTTCAAATCACAATGACCAGTAGTGGTAGCATCTCTCTTATAAAAGTACTTGTTCAATATGTATACACTTCTAGCAATTGTGTCGAGAGATGTACACTACATAAACAAGTGAAGTGCTTGTATTTAGAGGTAAATAAATATATCGATGTGTCTATGAGCGTGTGTCAAGAACATGATAATCAACGGCATACGGTGGCTTGCATCAATATGGAATAGGGTTATTTTCATTATGGGTTTTAAGGGTAAAAAGAAATATACAAACTTTTGTTGACCATTTGACAAAAGAAATTTGACACACTCTATTATTTGTTATGACATTTTTATAAAGAAAATAGACTTCGAGGCTGAATTAAAAGAACCTCGCCAAAAAAAGACTAATTTTTTTTATTTAAGAAAAATGAAAAAAAAAACTGCAATATTTGTAATTGAACCTGCAACCTTGCTAGTATAAAGCGATTGCTTACATAAAATCGATGACCTCGAGGACAGGGAATAACTGTTGAAATAACATACATATATCATTTTTGTGTTATCAGTCATGTCATGTATTATTCTTTCTTGATTCTTGATTAGAAACTGGCCCCACACCAAGTGGGGCATTCCCATAAGTGCGCCGCCATCCGACTCGATGGTGTTTTCGTGTCTAATTCCGCCAAAATAGACGTCGACAACAGGGCACAACTCTGGCCCTTGCGACAGGTTTCTTTATTGTACCGCCCACCCACGCGGTGCCCGTAATTAGTTCAAGCACAACGTTGGTCTGTCGGAAAACATGGTAACTGTTATCGAAGGTTACAAATACGGGATTGTATAGATGACGTGCCATGAAGCTTCTGTAAGAAGATAAGCACAATATAAAGGCACATCTACTAAGGTTTTCTGTTGCATGGGTGGTTTATCTAATGAACCATTTACTGCTTTTCTTCAAACCTGAGCTTACAAAAAAAACAACTTACTACTCAGTTTAGACAACCAAATCTGTAAATCTGTTCTCTCACCTACCTTACGCTTCCACATCTTTCGTTCGCTAATAATGTCTATATATGCAGTGTTGTTTCTTGTATAAATTGAACAGTGTTTTCTATTTTTTTGTTTTCTACCATTGAGTTTAACATTCATAGGTGTATCAGAAGGCCATTATGTGCACCTTAAGATGCCATAGTTTACATATTCCTGAAGGATATGCTCTAAAGTTTGGTTGGTTTGCCCACAATTACACTTTGCTGATGTGCCAATTTTAAATTGTGTATACGTATGGCTGTGTAGTCTAATGTGACCAGTTCTGAGTCGAAATATGATGACCTGTTCTTGTCTGTTAAATGGATGGTAGTCGTGCCGTGGAGGTAAGTTAGGCTTTCGTTGTGCCAGTATCTTGGATTCCTTTTGGTGACAACTGATTGGTATATCAGGTTGTTGCATGTTAGAACCTTCCTTGACCAGTTGATCAACTCTCTCATTTCCTGCAATTCCACAGTGTGATGGAATCCATTGCAGTAATTCTACGTCGATGTTGCACTAAGGACAATATATATTTTAACTCTGGTAGTGTATTGAATTTTAGTGCCTCTAGTACTGATCTTGCATCTGTAAGTATTACAATAGTGTGTGAGGTCCTGTCCAATGTTAACAGTTTCTCTGCAGCTGCACAAATAGCTTTAACTTCAGAGCCATAATTGTTGCAGTAATTTCTCTTTGGTATACATGTGGTATTAGTGGTGCCATCTGGGTATTCCACGTATACACCACTTGCTCCATTTCTCACTGCATTATGTGCTGATCCATCTGTAAATACTTTGATCCATAGATCACTTGGGGAAGCGTCATCAAGGAAGCTGAGAGCTGCTACCCTTTTCTGTAGATTATACTGCTGTCCATCCCCATACACGCCTGCATTGTTGTTTGTATGGTCACTGGTAGGTATGACTGTCTTTCCCATGGGTTGTGTACTGGTTGAGATATCAGTGGTATTGTTACCTCTGGAAGATCCGATACATGTCTGCGTAGACGCTTGGTCTGGTGTATAAAGCTGCTTCTTTTAAGCCGTCCTTGTGATAGATTCTGGAATATTTCCTTCATTTGGTGACTATGGTGGGAAAGGGCTCAATGAATTGTAATTTTAGTATCCCTGCACTATTTCGATGATTTCGATATTCTGCATTTCTACGATTGGTGTGGATCTCATTGCTCCTGTAATGATTCTACATGCTTGGTTCTGTGCTCTATTTAGGTTCTGTAGTGTGGTGTTTGGTGATGAACTCCATGTTGTAGAGCCATATTTCAAGTGTGGTGTGGTCGAACAGCTTGTTAATATACGAATTAAGAATTCTATTAAGTATTAAGAATTCTAGCTCCTCAAGTTGTCCCTCTCAGTTTCTTTAGTATAGCTATCTTCCTTTAAGCCTTTGTTTCTGATAGGCTGATATTGTATTTCCATTTCATTTTGGCATCAAATGTTACACCAAGATATGTGGATTGGTAATCTACCTTTAAGACAGTTTATTTACATAGATGTTTCCTGCTCTTCATTTTTGTAAAAGTGTAAAAAGGGTTGTGGCTGACCTCTGTATTGATGCTTACACAACATTTGTCCGCCCAACTGGTCAAAATGTCCATGGCGGATCTCTGAAACATTTTTGCGGCAACAACTGCGCTCTCATGTGTGTACCATAGAACTAAGTCATCTGCATACAGTGCTGCTCCAGTTCCACGGGGTATTTCTTCAATTACATTGATAAATGTAAAGAAAAGAGTGGGTCTCCTCCCTTAGGCACTCCATAGCGAAGTAATACATTCTTAATGTTTTTGCCATTTACTCTGGCTCTTCTATTGTGAAGAAAGGCTTCTTTTCATACCTTATCAAATGTCTTCTGTAAATCCATGCCACCAGTACTGATTTTTTTTAAATCTGGGAAGGTAACCTCAATTTCCTGTGACATGTATGTAGTTTGATCCCCCGTGGAGTGGCATTTGGTTACGCTTGCCTGCTGTGGTGCAATGGAATTTTCTACTTTCCAGGTGAAATTTTAGTCTTAAGTTTATGATGAGTTCCATTGTTTTGCGCACGCAACTTGTAAGACTAATTGGTCTGTAGCTAGTGGGTGTTGCTCCATCTTTTTTCAGGTTTGAGCAGAGGGAGCATAATTAATTTCCTCCAGATTTTGGGATTTTCCAAGTAGTCCAGCTAATATTTAAGATGTTCAATAGTTTCCTTCTTGTTGTTGCTCCTAGATTTCTAGTAATTTCATTTGATATTCCATCAATACTCGATGACTTATTTAGCTTTCGTTTAGAGACAGCTAATTCAAATTCGTTATATGTGAACAATGTGTGCATAATTTCATCGGTGCTGTCCTCATCACTGTTTCTAGTCTCAGCATGTTCTATTTTACTTTGTTGGTCGCTCCACAGTGAACGCTGTTTCCAGGATTAATTTCAATATTGCAGTCTTGAGCGAATATCCTAGCAAACAATACTGCTTGCTTTTCTGTAACCCTTGTGCCATTCTATAGGGATGGTATGTTTGTACCTCTTCCTGTCCCCTCATCATGTAGCTGTTTGACCAGTTTCCACAGTTTTTTTCTATCCTTTTCTTAATTTAAGGATTCTGTTTTCTCTTTCCAGTTTCTTCTTCTAGCTTCTAGTTTGGCTCTTTGGTATTCAGCTTTTGCTTGTCGATGCTTGTTGTGGTGTTCCTGGCTTGGGCTATATTACACTTCAGTCCTTGCTTTTTCTAATTCATCTTGCAGTAGTTCTAGTTGTTCACTGAAGTATGGCTTGTATTGTTTGCATGCTCCTCTTGGTATTGCTTCTTTGGCAGCTTGATGAATACATTTATTGAATTCTTAGACTATTGCATTTATGTACTTTCCTTGCAAATCTATTTGTCCAGCTAAAACACTGCTACTTTGTTTAAATAGTCCCCAATTTGCTTTTTTATTATTCAATTTTGGGAGGGTATATGCACTCCCTCTGGATTCATTTTTAATACGAAGGAAGACTGGTCGGTGGTCACTACCTCCAAGTTGCGTCTCCACTGTTCTGTTGATTTCGCATACTAGGTCTGGTGAATACAATGTCAATTCTGGTATGGAAGTGGTTTGCCATGCTCTTGGTTAGCATGTTGGAAGATCTTTATGTTTATTAAGCAATAGAAGACGGTTGTCATCTTGTCAGCTTTCAAATTATTCCCTTCTTTTATCTAGGTGGTCATAACCCCAGCTCTGTGAGTGGCTGAAAAAAATCTACACATACTATTAGTCTTCCTCTGTTAGGTATTATGTCCAGGGAAAGAGGTTGGTCATTTGGACAATAGAAATTTAATAGACGGAAGTCTGTGTTTTTGGTCTTTCGCTGAAGGACTTGTTATTCCGCTTCTTCCATGTATAGTTCAGTCTGATGTGTGCTGATACTATTTTTGACTAGTGTATGTATACCTCCTTTGCTTCTGTCTATTCGATCAGCTCCAACCCACTGCTAATCTGTAATTTTACAGATTAATCTTTGCTGAGATGTGTCTGTTTTATCCAGCAAATGCGAACTTGCTCATTTAAAAGGGTGTTCTCTAATTCTAATTTCTTGTTAAATCCGTCTTTTTTGCTATTTATACCCTCATAATTCCAGTGCATTATTGTGAGTGGTGTCTCATTGATTGGTAATATATGTTGGCTAGTTGTATTACTCTTGTGCCTCCTGGCTCCACAGGGTAATTGAAGAGGACCTCCAATCGTATGTGGCTTTAATGTACAGCAATATCAGCATCACTTTCTTGTCTATATATGATAATATTAGTATCACTTTCTTGTTTAAATACGATCCGTATCACCTTTAACCTATGGAAAAACATCAGTATATCCCACATCTTGATATCTGTCAAAAACGGAAGTACTACTTGAAAATAGCAAGTCTGTGTGGGCTTGGAATCAATGATTTCTTTCAGTGACGACCACCTTTCTCCGGATGCACACAAATGAAACCCACCAGGATAGAATATAAAAAATCCGGGAAACCTATTTAGTTTGTACTTTTTGTTAGAACTGTTCAGATTTCATTGTTTTGAATCTTGATATTCTGACAAAGCAGGAAGTACGCTGTCGGTAGACACAGTATGTTCTTCATAAGCTGTTACTTGTAAGTGTCGAGAGCGCACTTTATTTTCGGAGCACTAATTTAATTCCTGACCGCTTTGCCGCCCTGTATAATGGAACCATAAGCCCTAACATTGCACTGAGCGCATGAAACTTCACACTTCCATAGTTTCATTTAAAAACACGCAAATCTGAATGTACGTGTTTCTATAAACAGACTTAACTGGCCAGAAAAGAGAAAATATCACTATATCACTACGTTGGGTGTGAACTAGAATCACAATGTAATTAATCATACTCAAACCCAAAACCATTCAGGGCATTAGGGGTGCCACTTCAAAAAATAGCATCATAAAATTTCCATCATGCCCACTGTTAGCCTCTTGTTCGAATGTGGGGAAACTTAATCATGTCCAGTCTGTACTAGTACCATTCCATGCTTTCCTCTGACCTCCTATTCTTCCACCCTCATCTGTTCCTTCAGGACAGCCGAATTATACCGCATACCTTTGCCCAAACCGTTTGTGATATTTTATCACTGTCAGGAAATGTTCTTGTTGACCTGTAGTATTTGAGGCAAAAGATATGGGGCAGCCGCTCTAACGTGGATAAGATAGTGGACTTCTCCATGATGACAGGCCTGACAATATAACATGACCACAGATAATGAAAGCAGAAGAAGACTGGTCCTGATAAACAAAAGTGGAAGAGCTGTGGGGCAATATATAATGAATCTGTGGCATATAGATGTAAAACTGATATGTGGTGAAGAGACATATAACGGATCTGTGGTGGAGATATGTATAAAGTATCTGTGGTAGATATACAAAACAGATCTGTGGTAGAGATATAAAACAGATCTGTGGTGAAGAGATAGGTAACGGATCTGTGGTAGATATACATAAAACAGATATGTGGTTGAGAGATATAGCACAAATCAGTGATGGAGAGAAATAGAACTGATTTTGTGGTGGGAGGGGGGTTTATAGATCGGATCTGTGGTTGAATGATATAGAACAGATCAGTGAAGGAAAGATATAAAACAGATCTGTGGTGAAGTTTAAACAAATTATTGCTGATATATTTAAAACAGATCTGTGGTGAAGTTTAAACAAATTATTGCTGATATATTTAAAACAGATCTGTGATGGAGAGCTATATAATAGATCTGTGGTGGAGATACATACAACAGATCTGTGGTGGATATACATAGAATGGATATGTGGCAGAGAGATATAAATGGATCTGTTGTGGAGAGATATATATGATATCTGTGGCGGAGCGATATAGAAGGACCTGTAACAGGGAGATATATAACGGGTCGGAAGAGTGACATAGAACAGTTATGGTGCAGAGATATATAACAAATCTGTGGCAGACAGATATAGAACGGATATCTGGCAGATAGATATAGAACTGATATGTGGCAGATAGATATAGAACGGATCTGTGGCAGAGAGATGTATAACGGATCTCTGGTGGAGAGATGTAGAACTGATATGTGGCATAGATATAAAACAGATATGTGACATATAAAACAGATCTGCAGCAGAAATATAAATCAGAACTGTGGCAGATATATAAACAGATACGTGGCAGAGAGGTATAGAACAGATTTGTGGTGGCCAAGGTACTAGTTTCAATTTCCGCTTTAGGATGTTATAGTATCGCACCGTTCAGAACGTAATGATAAACTACAGATGGTAAATAATATCAAGGAAATCACTACAATCGAAATCTGCTGCTGGATTGATCGCTACATGCTAAATGGAATGTGCTACCAATATTTATGCCTATATTATTATGTCTCCTTCTGAACGGTGTTGTTAATAGCTGGCACAAGATGCTGATGTTTTTCTAGTTATTTCATGTCAATAATCATTGGTATTACACTAACACACAAGAATTCTATTATTTGCATGATTCTCTGAATATTCTCTACTCTATCTTCTTGCTGCGGTACTTGTTGAATGTTCATAGAATGAAGACCTGACTTGTGCAACATGTATTCAAACAAATGTGATCACACGCAAACACGGAAACGTAGAAGAACTTGATAAGCAACAAACAGCAGCATCGCTATGATCTTGTTTTCATCTTTTCACACAAAATTTGGGTAAAGAGAACCTCAGGTAAACACAACCGGCGTAAGTGTTTCACGTAAAGCTAATACAGTTTTCTGAGTGCAGTAAGTCACCAGGTATCAATCACAAGGCATTGTTCTGTCATGTTGGTCGGTTAGTCTGTAAGTGATCAGTGCGGCGTCTCTTTGTTAACATGGTGTACCTGTTGATCTTGATTTAAGAGATCGTTTGCCGTTTCTATATTCACATAAGAAAAATTCCAATTTTTCATATATTTTCAATTTCAAAAATAAGACTTGCATCACTTGTTTGGAAGTGATTAGAACAAAACTTAAAGATTTGCAAATGTCTGAAGTGATTTGAAATTACAAACAAGTTAAAAAATATAATTATAAAATGCTACATCTACTCCATATTAATGTAGGCTCAGTATGAAACATGGACACTAAATAAACAATTAGAAGACAAAATTGATGCCCTTGAGAATGGGTATAGAAGAATAGGGAGAACATCATGGGAAGAGAAGAAAACAAATAAAGAGGTGCTAAAAACACTTAACAGGAAGAAGGAACTACTAAGAGAAATAAAGATCGGGCAAATAAAATATTTTGGACACATTAAAAGGCATGATACCTTATTGAAGACCTTACTTGAGGGTAAAGTCAAAGGGAAGCGAGCAAGAGGTAGGCAGAGATACAAGTGGGAGAGTAACATCACACTATAGACAGGTTATAGTCTAGCAGAGTGCACCACCAAGACAAGAGACAGGAGATGGAGATACGTTGCAGCCAACCTTTGTTGCGGAGACGGCACTTGATGATGAAGTGATTTGACCAAAACCATAAAGATTTGCAAATGGACCATTTGCTACTAGAACCATCAGCATGTAATACCTGTTGTCACAAGCTGGAGGAGATTTAGTACCTAAAGGTTTGCCAAGAGTGCAATGACAGCGGCTCGTCACAACCATAGCCATAGACAAATTAAACTACATTAAATTATAGGCCATACTAGATAAACTTTCCACATACCACCACATAAACCTCAATTGATTCTTCATAATGAGCCAACATCGCTGCACATATGAATTTTGTCATAAATGATCTGTTTGTCATTCCGTAAGCTATCTAAAGAATATAAGCTTAGTGTCCGAGGCAGTTGGTTGTGAATTCTTCTGGTCCTTCCGGTGAATTCGCACTTTCTCCCCTGGGTTTCATTTGTATTAATCTCTGAACATGTCAATCAATCAAGTGCCGTGTCGATTGGGGTAGGCGATCATGTTTCTCCACAACTCTTTGTCTCTTGTGTTGTTAATAATTTCTGTTGGTGACTTCTTGTGCCACCGTGACAACCCATCCAGAAATTTCTCTCGTTGTCTTCCTCTGTATCTTCTCCCATTGATCTTTCCGGTGGTCAGTAAATGTTCAAGTTTTACTTTCCTCATCACATGCAATGACATCTTGATTGTCTGCTTTTGTTTTGCTATCATTTGTTCTTTTACTCCAACATCTCTGAGAACTTCTACATTAGTTGTTTTGGCTGTCCATGGAGTTTTCATCATTCTTTTTAAAAACCACATCTCGGTTTCCCCCAGCTTATCTTGGGAACTTTTGTTTACTGTCCATGCTTCGTTTCCATAAAGAAGGATTAGCTAAATATAATATCCTAGCACTCGAATTTGAACATATACATTCATATACATTGTATTTTTCGGCATCCTATTCAACATTTTTGTAGTGTATCCACGACTGCTCTAAGTAATTCAGTCCGGTCTCTTCTCGTCACTTTGCCACCAACTATAGCCTTTACTCGCCACTGTGTCAACTGTTTCGTTGCCCCTGACTCCCGTATGACCAAGACAGTATATCCATGTCAGTGCTCTTGGAGCTGTTGAGAAAGAGTGTCAAACTCTTTTCTTATCATGCATTTTTCTATCTTGCATAGCATACTTTTGGAGTCTGATAGAATCACTGTAGGTAAGGTGGTTGCGTAGCGATATCGATCAAGTCCCATTCACACCTGCCTGTTTCTCTTACTACTGCGCCAGCTGTATAACCTATAAACTTCGGCGTTCAACAACACAAAACATAGATATAAACAAATATAGCAAGTATATGAACTTCAGATTAGCTTGATAGAACGTCAATTCAACAAAATTGCACTACACAAACTATCATAAACCATCTCATAAACATCAGAGTTCGACACAAAACATATACACAGACAATATCAGAATAGAAGAACAGAATAACCAGGTGAGAAAAGAAGCGAAGTGGAAGATATATGATACACTGACACATGACAGCCATGAATGATATCAGAACAATTATTTTAAAAAAACCATGGGGTAGGACTTGTTATTTTGTTGATAATTACGTGGAGAGCACGTGTGTGTAGGAGATGGAGATAAGCAAGTCATGTACGGAAACTCTTGTTATCACATCAGTTTTAGACAGTTCTCAATAATTATCGTGATTAACGTGACGGTCTGAAATATACGACTTACTGGATAATGGGAAATAAAGCCTTCATAATGACTCATTTGACGATTACCGAGATTTTCATTGGTAAATATGAATATATAATGTTTTTGACAATCAATTAAAATCAAGGGAATAATCACCTGGGTCATTTTAGAAGACTGGATTTCTCATTAGCCAATATATCTAGTACTGTAGGCAGTCATGGATTAACTGACCTGCATACTCAACTCTTGAGGAGCGCGGTAGCCTAGTTATAGTGTCGGCATGATACTGCAATGGGACCTACCTTTACTTTCATACTCAACTCTTACTATAGTTCTTGTTGCTTGACTTACAAAAACTGGATTCATTTTGTCATTCCTGCATGCCACCATCCACTTGCATTCATATACCGGTAATTCTTATTTACCTTACGCTGTGATTAGATATCAATGTTTTTCTATGATGTCTGAGCGGTATGTGACGTGATAGAAGAGCTGAAAGTGAGCTATCCTTTCTATGATGTCTGAGCGGTATGTCACGTGATAGAAGAGCTGAAAGTGAGCTATCCTTTCTATGATGTCTGAGCGGTATGTCACGTGAAAGATGAGCTGAAAGTGCGATCTCCTTTCTATGATGTCTAGAGCGGTATGTGACGTGACAGATGAGCTGAAAGTGAGCTATCCTTTCGATGATGTCTGGGCGGTATGTCACGTGAAAGATGAGCTGAAAGTGCGATCTCCTTTCTATGATGTCTAGAGCGGTATGTGATATGATAGAAGAGCTGAAAGTGAGCTCTCCTTTCTATGATGTCTGGAGCGGTATGTGACGTGATAGATGAGCTGAAAGTGAGCTCTCCTTTCTATGATGTCTGGAGCGGTAAGTGACGTGATAGATGAGCTGAAAGTGGCTCTTCTAACAAACCCAACTCCTCACACTAAGTGGTTCGAACACCTAAAATCTGCATTGTACTGACTATACGATTAGTATTAGTATAGTATTATACGATTACTGACTATATAGTATTAGTGACGCTTCAACAGTTAACAATATTTGAATAGCAATGCAATGTATGTGAGATACTTCCATAATTATTTTGTAAGAGGTATTCAGAATTGTGGTCGCATAAAATATTACTTCAATATATAACTATTAGGCAATAATCGTTTACTTACGTGTGTGACTACACATATGTATTACTACGTAAAAGTAATGGCTAATACAAACATAAGTGATATATAACACTTGCACTGTACGATATAGACAACATATACACGCAAAAACAAACAGATTATCTCGTGGTAGGCATGACAGATACAAATAAAACACACAACGACTGTTGATTTAACACAAGGAAGACAGAACAGTGAATAAGACGATACACACACACAAGGACTATCCAACTGATGACAGTCAACAAATCAGAGCAGCAGTTCTTACATATGACACCCACTCATAAGAGAAAGAGTGGGTGTCATATCAATTCTACAATACATACAAAACCAACAGATACACTGGTTTGGTCATCTGGAAAGAATGTCGTGTGATTCGATAGTTTATAAAGCATATACGAAGAGAGGAGAAGCAGAATAGGAGCCAAGGGTAGACCTAGAGTACGCTGGATCGACAAAATCAAAAAGACATTACACGAACACCTAATAACATTATCTGAAGCTGCCAGAAAAGCGAGAACAAGAACATTGTATCTCCCTCGACACCCGTAAAGGGTAAAAGAGGAAGGAAAGAAGAAGAATAAGAAGTTCTTACATTTTTTATTGAGGCGGAGGCATTTAAATATTTTTTTCGGTCACTGACCCTCATAATTACCATAGATGAAAATGTTCCGGAATTAATTATCTTTGTGATAACGATAGTAAATAATGTCTACAACTGAAAATGTAATGGTAATCTATTGCTAATAAACAATAAATCAGTATTTTTGTAATGTTATCTTGTAGTCTAATTAGAACGAAAGCTCCGCATCTGCAAGCCACAATACTCATTTATTCTCATTATACATCCATATTTACAGTCTAGAAAGGTTTCATCAGTTGTTAAGCACAAATAACAAAGCCTATAATTAAACGGATGGTTTGGGCTGTTCAAACCTCATCCTCCTCCTCTTCTAAGAGAATCAGAACATGACTTTTTGTAGAAGGAATTGAAGAGTGGGTAAAGCCATCCCTTCACGATTTTTCACAGAACTTGTCATCAAATTTCCCTTGAAAGAGAGGGAATTAATTACACACGAAAATGGCGAGTGACCTTTTTTTTTAAAGGTAACCTCCCATGCCCTTACTGAAGACATATTTACTAGCCAGCGTTGTTAAAGAAATGTTTGATAGTGCTGACAAAATGAAAGGGAAGCCATGCCAACCAATGTACACTCACTTTACATTTATTAATGGTACCTTTTTTAGGTGGGGGGGGGATATATTATATATCGTTGACTGTCTGCCTCCGTGCGGTGTGAGTGGGTGGATGTAGAAATGTGTGTGTGCGTGAGAGAAAGAAAGCGAGAGAGCGGGCGTGCGTGTGTGCGGTTATAAAAAAAATAAACGAAGATCTTTGCTGATTGGACATCATGCAGCTTATCAACTGTGTCCACTTGGTCATTAACTTTCTGGTGGTTATCTGAATTGTACTCACCTTATGAATCCTGAGGTCATGAAAGAGATAACGGTCAAAACAGCATTTTTGGCACTAACTCGTGACAGGTTCACGAGAATTCCGTGAAACTTACTGAACTCAAAACGCTCTGACCATGCTATTGAATGCCTTAAAAAGATTGACGGTCCTCGGATAAATTCTGTTGAAAACCCACTGCTCAAGTAGAGTTTATCTCACTACAGAACAACGATACATTGGACGCTTACATACTAGACAATCAAAAACAAA
This sequence comes from Meghimatium bilineatum, assembly GCA_034231615.1. Classification (NCBI taxonomy): domain Eukaryota; kingdom Metazoa; phylum Mollusca; class Gastropoda; order Stylommatophora; family Philomycidae; genus Meghimatium; species Meghimatium bilineatum. The sequence goes on from CM067299.1 coordinate 21,080,754, forward strand.
GTGTAATGGCCAGATAATTTAAGGCGATTGGAGTCGATTTCAACAAAACTGGCTCAGTGGCAGACCGGCCGCCCAGTGGAAGACCCAGAGTCACAACTCCAGCCAAGACCACTTCATACGGTTGCGCCACAGCTTGAATCGATTTGCATCTGAGTCATCCACAGTCCAGTCAATGTCAGCAGCTCGCAGAATTTAGATCAAACCGCCAGGAACCGGCTGCACGGTGATGCTCTTTTGGCTAGAAGACTGCAGAGGGCCTGTTCTTACGGACCGGCATCGCCAGAACCAACTGTAGTGTGCGAACCAGCATCGCCAATGGATCATTTGGAATGATTGGAGACGAGTTCTGCTTTAGTTTAAGTATGAAAGTTTCTTCATGCCAAGGTTAAAACATTAATTCCTTCAAATAAAATTTTGTGACACGTTTAAAATGATTGTGCGTTTCTTTTTTTCTTTTTAACTATAAATAAATATATATATATACATCAACAGCACATATCACATGTGATAAAACATAGATGATAAAACATAGATGAAACTATCTGGGACACGTCCTAAGACTACAAGAAACCAGACTGAACCGAAAGCACTCACGTGGTCACCGGACGGGAAATGAAAACGAGGACAACTTAAAACAACAACATACTTAAAGAAGGAGAAACAATGGGCTGCAAGTCAATACAAGAACCAAAATTGTTGGCAGTGGACCGCAACACACGGAGAATCAAAATTGTTGCTCAATACTCCGTTTATGAAACGAATGGAACAAACTAACTAATATATGATTCTGACCTAACACGTGATTCAGCGCGTGTGATTACTGCCAAATGGTACCGGGTTTGAATCCCGCGACGGACAATCGTGCATCCAGACCTATCAGAAAGCAATGGCACGCTAAGTAACGTATTTATATTGTATAGAAAATTGCTACAGCCAAAAAATGATGGGTTACGTTCTAAATATATAGTGTGTGTGTGCGTGCGTGTGAGTATGTGTATATATTTCATCGATACCAACACTCAGAAGAGCCAGGAGTAGACCAAAAGAAACAATCAGAAGAAGAATACTTAGAGAAATTAAAACAAACAATCAAACAATATTCATACTATTCAAGAATTGCATAAAATAGCTTTAAACAGACAGAATTGGAGATATCTCACCTTTGCCCTATGTGCTAACTTTATCGCTAAAGAAAAATGAATGAATGTGTATATATATATATATATATATATATATATATATATATATATATATATATATATATATATATATATATATATATATATATATATATATATATATATATATATATATACACACATTCATGTGAATCACTTTTACCGGAACAGCAATCTGTGTTATTTTTTATAAATTTAAACATATTACTGAATACAATGGTTCGCCCTTTAAGTGGTAAATTCTGTTTTCTGAGGCTCATATGACAAAATAATATGTCTGTAAGAAAATTGGTTGTAAATACAGTCGAACAATTGACTTTCTTCAATGAGGCAGGTGATTTTAGGGCTAAGACGACAAAATAATATGTCTTTGAGAAAATTGGTTGGAAATACAGTCGAACAATTCACTTTCTTCAATGAGGCAGATGATCCTGAAATTTTATTTACAAGCCTTGTTAATAGAGCTTAATTGCTGGAACTTATAGTCTGAGTTCTGACAACACGTTTTCCAAACGGATTTTATACTTATTTTTTAAGAAAAACGAGAGCAGAAATTGATTCTGTGCACAAGTGTTACCAAAGGCATAAAATACTTCAAAAACGGTTTTGATAGTTCCGCAAAAATCTGTTATTGTACGGATACATTTGCAAGAGCCTGTAAGTGCTTATAATATTTCTTCACGTCTTTATAGACCAGCTAACTGGACATGGCTTACTCCCAGTGGTCCGTGAACCACAGTTTAAGAACCACCGAACCAGAGAATCACAACATGTTGAGTGCCTACACTTACACAATACTATCTAGTTACTTGTTACTACCACCCTTTATTTACAATGGTAAAACAAAGACAAAAAATGGCATAAAAACACATAGAAGGTATCAAACGGAAACGTTAACTAAGTAAACTAATCCCAAGATAAAAAATAACAAAAGACAACATCACTTGATTACAAGATTACAACTTAAGAGACAGGACACCAGAGACTAAGAAGTCATTACACGAGAGAGTTGATTGCCCAAGAACAACCTCAAAACAATCTAGACAAACTCCGATTAAAGAGAAGTATCTGGACATCAAAGTCGGTTATGGAATTATTTTCGGCTCTATAATTTCTTTCCAATGAAACTTCAAAAACAACTTGAAATTGATGACTGGTTTTTAATCGCTGAGACTTCATTTTGCAGGCAGCGTGCAGAAACTGTTTCAGTGATGCGAGATAACATGTGAATTACGATCTCATGTAATAACAGCTGCGACAACTCACACAAAACAGGTAAGTTGCTGGAATCTGAAAATCTATTTCACAGATTGAACAAAAATGTTATTTGGTTCGCGATGTAGTTGTTTTTTTTTTAAATTATTGTGTTTATCATATTTTGTTACTGTATGGCATGTAACCGCTGAATAAAATATTCACGAGGTCATTAACTTCTTACAAACTCAAAATTCGTATTGTGTATTTTTATGTCCTGTTCTGTGTATTAAACGGTTGAACAATCATAACGTACAGTCAAGAAACGAGATTAGATTAGACTAAAGAAAACATATAGACTAACACATTACTCCATAACAATTTTTGGCCGATTCAAGTCATCCTTTTGTCTTTTGTTACTTTTTGTATAGTCGACCAATTTGGGAGGGAGGAGATGTTCGAAAAGTCAAGAATAGTGAATTGGTCATGAGTTACAGCACAGGTGTTATTTAATCTAAAGTTGGTCATAGTACAGGGTTCATATGAGCTGCAACGCAGTTTACTGGCAGATTCTTACACGTGTATGAAAACAAGAGTGTAGGCTGAGCAGTCAGTGAGTATCAGAAACCCACTACGCCTGAACTAGTTCGATGTTCAAGGTAAAGAAATGTCAGTCGTCGACGCCGCAACGGCTATGCTACGCAACGTATGAGGTATAGAGATTCAACAACAGTTAAATAACAATACTTAACAAGTTTTATACATTAAATTTATATGACAACCAAACCATTTAAACAGGTATTGGTACCCTCGGCAACCTACGGGAGTAAAGTGCATGGAAATACAGAATGCGAACTAATACAAATGAGAAATATGTGTCAAAGTAGCAATAATGACACAGAAGTAACACTGTAAGATCGCCTGTTTTACCATTGGCAACATACGGGTCCGAGGCTTGAACTTTGAACAAGAAAATATCCAGAAGGTTAAATTCATTTGAAATGGAAGTGCTACAGAAAGATCCTACGAATATCATGGGCAGAGAAAAAGATGAACACAGATTTCTTTTTTAAATTACGGAAACTAATTGACGGGTGGCTTCTAAATACAATCATAAGAAAGAATATACGGTATTTTGGACACTTAAAGAGGCATTACTGCATTGAAAGACTGATTCTGGGAGGCACAGTGACAGGTGGAGGAGAAGAAGAGGAAGACTAAGAATATCGGCTTTCCTGAGACTGAAAGGCGCTCATAGTATCCACGACAAAGACAACGTTTTGGAAAGATTATGCCACTATATATATATATAAAATGGTACCCATACTTTATTTTGTGCAATCCATTTTGTGTTATAGAATCGTAGACTTGTCTGGTGAACTGTACCTGATTCAGGGCATGTTGGATAACTTCATTGGCGGGTATGTGAAGTCTTAAGGTGTCAATCACTCCCGTAATCCATCTTTTCCTTGGTCTTCCTCTGCTTCTGATACTTTACATTTTCCTGATGTAAGCTTTAGCAGTTGCGAGTGTTGAAATTCATCTTCATAAGATACCAAACATCTTCCTTCATTGTTTTTTTTAAATAAATGTAATGACATATGTTACCACGTCAAATAGTCCTACTTCGAGAAAACTTGGCCGTGGTCTGAGAGCAGCTACGTCCTGCCGTTTAACGTACTAATGGCAAATGTATTGGCCAGTATAAGTGCTACCTAAAAATCCCATAACAGATGAAAGGAAATATCCAATATGGGATACGCTTTAATTATTTATTCTTCAACGGATCGTACGTCGACCTTGCATACGGTAATGGCAACCAGGTCTTATGGAAGACGCCTGTGGCAGTCACTCTGGCCACATCATCATAAGTATGAGTTATAAGTCAACATCACTGCACTCCGAGCAGACCTATAGGTGATCAGTTTCCCGAAGACGTGTCGAAGGGTATACATGCTAATTATTCCTGTAGCTCGCTGATTGCATGCGTTTCTCCTTCTAGGCGTCCTGTTGTACTAGTTTCACGTTTAATATCAAATTCTCCGAATTTCAGCCTTGATGTGTGGCCAATTCATGTGTCTGCATCTAGTAAGCGAATTCTCCGATGTTCAGCCTTGATGTCTGACCAATTCATGTGTCTGCATCTAGTAAGCGAATTCTCCGATGTTTAGCCTTGATGTCTGGCCAATACATGTGTCTGCATCTAGTAAGCGAATTCTCCGATGTTTAGCCTTGATGTCTGGCCAATACATGTGTCTGCATCTAGCAAGCGAATTCTCCTATGTTCAGCCTTGATGTCTGGACAATACATGTGTATGCATCTAGTAAGCGCTTGCGAAGCATTTTCAGTACCCCCCCTCTCCCTTGTCCATTATCACCTACCAGTCTGTCTGCTGTTTCATTACCAAGAAGGCCTGCATGTCCCGAGAAATAAATCCATGTGAAGTCACGAAGGTTAGAAGCAGCTATAGATATCAGTCACTCATATTGATATCGGCGACTGTGTATCTTTCTAATCACGGACTGGCAATCTGACACAATCATTGCTTTAGTAAATAAAGTTCCAGAGAGCCACTTGAGAGCGGCGGTAACTGCATCTACTTCCATCCGCATGTTCGATGTAGTACAGACCTTATATCGTGTTCCCCTATAGGACTCAACGACGGTGAGAAAAATGACTGCTTGACTAATTTACCACTGAATTTCTGATGCCGTCTTTGTTTATGTGATATATTTTTGTTTTATTTACAATTTCCCTCAGGCATCACATTCAACTTGCTGTAATTTGTCTCTCGTGGTCTTTAATCAGCGTCCATGTGTGACACAATACCAGTAAAAATTGTGTATCGTTTCCAAGATAATAGCTTGAACTGGTTACAGCTGATAAAGAACTTGATTTACTTGAAACAAGTGTCCAGTTCTCTGTCACGCCTTCCATCTGAAGTAACCAACCTGCCACGTATTTAAATTCTTGCTCTTGTATTTCATGCCCGTATTGTTTACTGATGATATTCAACAAATTATGATTTCTGTTTTATCAGTATTGATCCTAATGTCATGGTCAGGCAGCTGTCACGTAGCACGTTATGTGGCTCTGTGAATATTTGTTCTAGCTTGCTATTTAGTAGAACACTGGTTGCAGTAAATAAGCGGATCGTTCAGTTTGTGGTACTGTTCTCAATCTTGTCATTTGTCATTTGATTTTCTAACATTAGACATATATAATATATAAGGACAAAACCTTGTTCTACCGCTGATGTTGTCAGAAACTATCACGGCTCTTGTTTACGGCGGTTTCACATTATAAGACACCCTACAAAAGGTAAATATTGCCTAGAATACACTGCCCCCAAACAATTATGGATTTATCATAGTCCAGAAAAGAAAATTCTACCAACTATTTGTTGTCAACTGCTCTCTAATTTCAATTAGTTCACGTATTTTACTGTGCATATACAGTTTCCCGCAATTATCTTTCAGCTAGCTTCTTTCGCTTACATTTTTCTTTGATTCCTGTATATATTCTTTTATATACATCTTCGTTGTGTTTGCTTTTAACTTCTTGTAACCAACCATCAGCTGTAAAATTGTTATCCATTTCTTCTTTGCTATCTTCTATATTTCTGTATTATGTCTTTTGATGTTTGTTGAATTGATTTGTTTAGCATTTGCCATTGTTCGTCTATAACGCTTATCTTTTCTACAGCTTTATATCTATTCTGTACAGCAATGGTATATCTTTCATTCGTTTATCTATTTGATTCCAGCATTGTCAGACTTAGCTTGCTATTTTGTAAAGTCTACCTTACATAATTATTCGAAAGAACGGAGACACAACATATGTGGAACACAATAATACCGACCTGTGAAATATGCATCCGAAACTGACATGAGCGAGTTTATGTAAAATCTATTTCTACCCCATGTTTGGAGAGAGAAAAAATGGTACTCTTAATGTGATTTGTGTCATGTACGATGATGAAATAATCCCTCTAGCTGTGAGCAGTTTAAGAGCCCATAGCCTTTCTTACAAAATCATTTTTAACCGAGGTGACAATCAAATCTGTCTCAGAGGCATGGTTGTATTAAGGTGGGGTTTATGACTGCATGTTTAGTCACTAAAGTGAGGCATTCCATTGTAGTAGTTTTCCGGATCGCCATATCCTGCACGTATTGCAACATCTACCTCTGGGCCAACTAATTTAGCATTATTCCAACAGATCTGTTGATCCATCTGGACTGATGGCACACATATCATTCCCCACACTTATAAATCTGTCGCAAATGGACAAAAGTGCAATGTTTACTGGTCTGTAACTCTACGTCATACATGGGGGACCATTTGACGGACGACAAAAGAAATTGAGACAAGTCATGCAGTGATAATGACTTTTTCACATGAGACAGGATGTTAGCCAATTCTCCAACCTTCCTTAGTCGCCTCCTAAGACATGCCAAAAAAAGACAATAGCCCTATTCTTTGCACATTAAACTGTGGGTTCAGGTTGCCACAAGGGTCCTTTTTTATAAATTAAACATTTGTAGCGTATCCTATTGAGGGCGTAGTCATCAACCCAGCACTTTTTGGCTGTAGTGATTTTCTAGACAATATAAATACGTTCAGTAGTTTGCCATTGTTTTCTGAACGGTCCGGATGCACAATTGGCTGTGGCGATGATTGAGCTCGGTACCTTGGCCGTCACAAACGCGCTATGTTTTACTCCGCTACAGAGCCGGACTTATTATAAATAGTAATGAACTAATAACAAAACCTCCATTCTAGTATTACTCATGCATTATAAACTCCGTCTGTTAACAATGTTCAAACGAGAGTAATGCGCGATTACATCAATAATATTGTTATTTATTATTATTACATGTATTATTACTACGACTAGTATTAAACGCATTTACTCACATAAATAAACCCACCAATGTTTGCTCTACACAGAACTCAGCCAAAAAAAATAAACAATATGGGGAAATTATTACAGCATCTTCGTTTTCTCGCAAATGCATTCTACGGAAACTTGTGCATGGTAGATTCGGACGCATTTTACAGGTGGGTATTATTTTGTTCCATATGCAACTATATTTGATTTCAAACGGATCCTCCATGAAAATTACTTTTTTTTTAAAAATACATTATGTGCGTTTCTTTTATTTGTATCTGTGAACAATGCTACCCGTGTTGTGTTATCACATGCCCTTTGTCATCCTGCCTGGTTGATTTGCCCTCATTTCATTATCTTATCTGCAAAATCTAGAATACTTTGGATGACAGTTTGCAGAGGTCTAAGCCGAGCGTTTAAGTTCTATAATATGTGCACATTTTGATAATGAAACATTAATCACGTGATATGACACGTGACTAGTAGGGTCTGCCGTGTTGTAGTGTACACAAGATGTCCATGGAATGAACATTTAAAACCAATCATGGCATAGGCACATACAAAATACAATGCAGTCCGGAGACAACAATAAATTGCATTGTGATGCCAACTAACGACATTCGTTTACATACAACTTTGGTTAGACCGTGTATCTTAGCTGTTTTTTTATAACATTCTTTGACTCCATGCAACTTGATAAATATGCAAAACCCCTTAAAGCATGTGAGCGAGGAGCCTCTATCACACACGAGCACGCACACACAAACGGAATTGGCGGAGATAGAACCGCATTAAAATGTAAATACAAAATCACAATTTCCATCCAACTTTCCCTTAACAAAGAAAAAACAAAAGTCTTCTTCTCTCTTATTCTACTTACACCGCTGTATAAATCACACGTTTGCCATTTGTCTAAATCGCGCAGACATTGAATAACAAGCATTGGTTTATTGGTTTTATGTACTTTCAGATCAGGAGAGAACTCTATGTGTATGAAGATGCAATAACAAAAATGCTATTGCAAATCGATTCCTAGAATTGGTTACTACGGTGGGATCGATCTATATCATCCCTTTAATACAAATTTTCATATTTAACAACACTTTATAAATTCCAAATGATATTTATTCTTTATTGCGTGTACTGTTTATATGTGATAAATCATGTCAACAGATATGACAACACAACAACCTAACATCAGAATAGACAATACTGAGATAGAATGGGTGGATAAATTTGAATACTTAGGAGCAAACATCAACGGTGCAGGAGAATACATGGAAGAAATAAGGATGAGATTGGCAATGACATATTGTAAAATAACACGATTGAAAAACATATGGAAAAACAGCAAAATAGAAACGAAATTGCTAATGTTACGAACTTTCATTTTTCCGGTTGCAACATACGGCTGTGAAACATGGACCCTAAGTAAAACAGCGGCAAAGAAGATCAATACCTATGCGAAGAAATGCTACAGAAAGATACTTAGAATATCATGGAAGGAAAAAAAAGAGAAACTCAGATATTATAAACACATTGAAGATTCCAGAGTATTGGTTACTAAACACAATAACAAAAATACACCTGTTTGATCATATAAAGAGACACAACTATTTAGAAAGACAAATAATGGAGGCAGAGTGCCTGGGGAGAGGAGAAACGGCATACCATGAAGACGATGGACAAACGATATTAAAGATAACATGAATACATCGTTGGAAAATGCAAGCCGCATCGCTCACGTGAGAGAAGGGTTTAGAGAGTTCATTGATAAGACACCGCTCTGGAAAGAATACGTCACATGACACACTATAAATGGAATGTATATTATGACATACATATTGCATCGGTCCGGACCAAGTTGCTTTAATTGAATATTTCTGTATTTATATTACTTATATTTACTTAACACTAGTTTTCAGTTATACGTAACACAACTTTCCTTGCAAGCACGTCCTAAATTTGTATGCCAAATTTTAATGAAAATATTTTAAATTAACTGACCTGGCCACGTGCAATATTCAAGGAGACGATGATAGAACCCTAAAGATAATGGCTTTCATTTCATTTCTAACCCAATTACATTTATATTTCGTCTTCGAAATGCCTGTAGGGAGCAGGGTTTAAAAAATACTTTTCCACTGTCTTTAGTTATCTCTTCTTTTTCTTGTTTGTATCTAGTCATACACATGTTTCCTACTCGCTTCTCTAGTATTGTTTCTTTTTCTCTTTCTGTATTTATACATTGTGTATGATGTGTTGCTAGTTTTACAAAAGAGTACGTTGTGCTGCTAGTTTTAGTATGTTGTGCTTCTCATTTTACAGCAGAGTATGCTGTGCTGCTAGTTTTAATATGTTGTGCTGTTAATTTTAGTATGTTGTGCTGCTAGTTTTACAGCAGAGTATATTGTGCTGCTAGTTTTAGTATGATGTGCTGCTAGTTTTAGTATGTTGTGCTGCTAGTTTTACAGCAGAACTAAAGAGGATGAAGGACTCATGGTCTGGAAGCAAAGCAAAGGAGATACATCATTACGCTGGCAGCAATAATATGCTGAAATTCTATTCATCGCTAAAAGCAATTTATGGCCCTCAGTCTTCAGAAACCTCTTCTCTCCTCGGCGCAGATGGAAATCATATCATCACTGACAGAGAAGAAATCCTCAAATGCTGGGATGAACATCTTAAAAATATACTAAACTGTCCCTTCAGAATCAACGACGAAGCGATTGCGCGCATCACGTAAACACCAATCAACCATTCACTATCGGTGCCCCCCTCCCTTGAGGAGGTGGAGAAGACCATATCGAATTTGTTCGTTGGAAAAGCGTTAGGTTCAAACTCCATTCCAGCTGAAATTTACGCCGTCAGTGGCCCTGTGATGACTGCCAAACCGATAGAGCTATTTCATACAATTTGGGACCTGGAAGAGATACCGCAAGACTTTAAGGGTGCTTGCATCATTAAAAAAAAAGGGAATCGTCAACATTGTGACAATAACTGAGGCATGTCCCGGCTCTGTAGCAGGAAAGATCCTGGCTAGGTCCTGTTAAAAAGACTGCAATCCCATCTTGAGACAGGTCTCCTCCCTGAGAGCAAATGTGTCTTCAGACAAGACAGAGGTAGAGTTGACATGATATTCACTGCCAGACAAATATAGGAAAAGTGTCGCGAACTGAACATTTGTCTTTAAACCACATTTGTCGACCTAACTAAGGCATTCGACACTGTAAATCGTGATGTTCTATGGCAGACCATGGCCAAATTTGCATGCCCCGAAAAATTCACCAACATGGTTCGTCATTTCCATGACGATACGACAGCATGTGTGCAAGATGCCTACGTACACTCTAACACGTTTCCAGTAACAAACGGTGTCAAACACGGTTGCATCCTGGCTCAGACGCTCTTTAGCATTGTGTTCTCTGCTATGCAAAATGATACCTTCCGGAATAACAATGCAGGAACGTGCTTTCACTATCAAGCTTTTTTTTTAATGGGGGGTGGGGGGAATAGCCACGACCAAATTTAAAACGAGTTTTGTTCGCCGACGACTGTGCATTCATCGCTACCAGTCTGAATGACATACAGGACAGTATGGCCCTCTTTTCTTCGGCTTGTGATGCGTTCGGTCTCACCATCAGCACTGCGAGGACAGTAATGCATCAACCAGAGCCAGGTGTCCCCTACACAGAAGCAGTAATCGCAGTAAAGGGACAAAAACTAAATACTGTGAATACGTTTGTATATATCGGCAGTTCCCTACCGCAAACTGTGACTATTGATGAGGATGTTGCCGAGCTAATTGTTCAAGCCAGTGCGACCTTCAGGAGTATTCGTGCAGACGTCAGGATCAGGCGTGGTCTCAGTTAGACAACTACGTTTGACAGCGCAGTTCTACCAACACTTAAATGGTGCAGCAATTGCATGATGGAATGCAAGCAAGAGTTCAGGATGATGGAGAGTTATCTGAAACCTTTCCTGTCTCAAATGGAGTAAAACAAGGATGTGTATTAGCACCTACCCTATTTAGCATCATGTTCTCTGCTATGTTGGATGATGCTTTCAGAGATCTAGACCTGGGAGTAAACATCACCTATCGCATAGACGGAAAATTGTTCAACCTTTGGCGGCTTCGAGCAAAAACCAAAGTTAAATCACACACAATCAGGGATCTTCTATTTGCTGATGACTGTGCCCTAAAAGCCAACTCTGAGGCTTCTTTTTCTTCTTCTTTCGTTCACTTGAAACATGTCTATATCTGTAATTCTGTCTCCTTAATAAAACTCACTGTCTTTTGTAGTCCATACAGTGTCCCATAGAGTTTAACTCTGAGGCTGATCTACAATGTATTATAGACAGATTCTCCAAAGCCTGTACCAACTTTGGGCTTACCATTAACACAGAGAAAACAGAAGTCATGTTACAACCAGCACTTGGCAAAAGCTATGTCGAGTCCTGCATAAAGGTAAATGGTGTAGCACTGAAAGTTGTGAATAGATTCACATATCTAGGCAGTACGTTATCACAAAATGCCAACGTTGATGATGAAGTGTATACAAGGATCGCCAAAGCAAGCAGTACTTTCGGGAGATTGTACGCAAATGTTTGGCGTAGAAATGGCATTAGCCTACAGACTAAGCTGAAAGTTTACAGAGCAGTGGTACTTCCAGTGCTGCTATACGCTAGTGAAACATGGACTGTGTATAGACGTCATGTGAAAAAACTCAATCATTTTCATACACATTGTCTCAGAAAAGTTATGAACATCAGATGGCAAGACAAAATTCCAGATACCACTGTCCTTGATAGAGCTGGTATCCCGAGCATTGACACGATCCTGATGCAGACACAGATTCGTTGGGCAGGTCATTTGGTGCGTATGCCAGACCATCGTCTGCCAAAGTTACTTCTCTATGGTGAGCTAGAGAAGGGTATACGATCTCAAGGTGGCCAAAGGAAGCGCTACAAGGACTCGTTAAAGGACTCACTGAAAGCCTTTGAAATAGACCACGATACATGGGAAGAACTGGCACAAAATAGATCTACATGGCGTTCTAAAATAAAAAAGAGCGCATCATCTTGTGAAAAGAAAAGAAATGCAGCAGCTCAACAGCGGAGAGCAGCTAGAAAGTCACGGATAGACCAAGATCCATCTACAGTTGTCATTCCATGTCCAAACTGTCCAAGGACATTTACAGCACGAATAGGGCTCATTAGCCATCTACAAACTCATAATCAAGGACATAACTAAAATTGAATTTTCAAAAGTGGATGCAACAAATGGTCATCATCACGTGTGATGGACGAACAACACAACACACCAACACTGCTTTATGCTGCGTCGTCCTGGAATGTCTATGCGAGACAAGCTCGACAGCTTAACTCTTTCCACCTTCGGTGCTTAAGAATCTTCATGAGAGTACGTTGGCAGAATCATTTACCAGACACGAAAATCCTTCAAAAGTCCCGCATGAAAAGTATCCATATCCTGTTGATTAAGTCTCAATTCCGGTGGACTGGCCACAGTGTCCGCATGCCAGACAAACACCTTAAAAAGAGATTATTCTATGGGAAGCTGTGCGATAGTAAACGTTCAGGAGGACGACATAAAAATCGTTTTAGGGTCACTTAAAGAATTCTCCCAATCACTGCAGCATATATTCTGGCGCCAGACGACAGTCCTTGAGCGCTCAGCTTGGCACACCCAGATCACTACTGGTATCGCTAAATTTGAAAAAGAAAAAGCACTGCGGATTTACAAGAGACAGAAGCGGAAGGACAAATCTTAAACCTCTCCTACTCAGGACCCTCTGCACTCTTATACGCACTGCAATATATTATTTATGGAACGAATCGGACATTTGCCACAGAGGATCATATGAATAAGTCCTCACTAGTTCTCACAAGACTTTCACTAGTTACAAAATGTATAATCCATTGCTCACCAGGAGTTATGCCTTTTCAGGCGCAAATCTGTTTAACGGTATCCTCGGCACGGCTCATCCACGATTTGCCTCTTCTGAGTCTGCTTCCATTCACATGTGTAGTAGGTGATCTATGTCAGAATTCACCCTGAGATATGAACGGACATGCCATATATCAATTCTGCGAGACATGATTGAAAAATCAAGGAGAAATCTCATAGCCACACATGGTGTGTCCCTTATGTAATCAAGAATGATCCACATCGCTTCATTTTGAATTATCTCCAGCTTCTCAATCTGTGTGTGACAGGTGGTGATATTGGCCACTGCATATTCAATGAAAGTGATGACAAGAGCCTCATACAAGATTACGAGTTGTGATTGTTTAGTGTCAGCCGGTGCCAGAATCTTAGAGCTGAAAGTCCTTTGTTGGCCTTTGCGATCAACATGTTACCGAAAACACAGACTACGATGGAAACGCACGCCCTGGTACTGTAAAGATATGTCCTGAATTAATTGTACCCTCTCATCTCCATCGTCGGTGTCGAACATTTTAAGATATGATTGTTAAGAGAGAACCATGTCACCGCGGTTGTTTTTTTTTTAAGGTTGATCAGTGCCCTTGAATCATAACACCAGGATGTGATACGGTCTAGCTCATTCAGCAGTGATCCGACAGTTTCTGTTCTAACCCTTTCCTGTCTTAGGATAGCGTCCGCAAAAGTCAGCAGGATAGGTGGGTGGACAAGAGAATGATGATGGAGATTGAACGAGAAGATACAAAGAACACAACTTATTTTTTTAATTAAACGGATTACTGATCTCATTGTGCGTCCGGCTGAAAGCTATTACGTCCAGTCTGAAGGTGACATTTGTTAGTTGTAACAGGGGACTATGGCCGCTAGCTGGCATTGCACTGAGCAGTGACCGTCGAAATAAAAGACTAATTGACTAATTAGAAAACAGCCTTCTAGAATGACTCATTAGACTTTGCGTGTACTTTGTGTTGACAGCTAATGAAAATCCCGGGAAAAGGCAAATTAGTCATTTCAGAAAGTTGTTTTCCAATCAGCCATCAAATCCAATATATTCGATGTATTCCAATATACACTGACCACCTAAATATACAAAAGGACGTGCTACCTCACAAAAACAGTTGGTTGTCAATAGTATTGTCGGGATTTCAAGTTCTTTAACAAATTTTCACGAGAATAGTTACAAAATGTATAAGCCTTGCATTATATACCAAATCCTTCTCCAGAATACTCCTGCACGTTGATTTCATACAGAGACATTTTTCTGTGTTTCATCTTTGCGTATCCGACTTTTTCCATGCTTTTAACTGTCTGGTAACACAGTGTATACTGAAAGCAACCAATGGTCAGTTACATCAGACACAATAAGTGATGCTATAAAATCAACAAGAAAAGACCTTGGTATTTACTGTAAAGGGAATCTCGACAATGTTTATTGACAAACGACTGTTTTTATGACGCCATAGAATTCCGTTGTATCTAGACGTCCGTGGCATTCAGAGACCACTTCGCTCATTATAGCACATTGTTACAGTGGAATTACGTTGGAAAGGGGGGGGGGGATTTAAAAGTGGAGTCTCACAAATGACACATAAATACACAAATACACACGGTCATAGAGAATGCAGCGCAGAATCAGAATTAATGCCAGCAGTCTGAATTGTGCACTCATGACGCTATACAAGAAATTCTCCCGCCATGTTCATCTATTCAAAACACACTATAGGAAGGCATATCCCAACTTCAGAAAATAATACATTTTTGCAAACTTACATGGGCTAATTAACGACAAAAAATATTCTTTTATTAATTTTAAAAAATCGCTTGTTCTCAATTCTATTTATATATATATAACTATCTCTGTAAATCCGTAGATAAAGTGGGAGAGTTTGTTGAGTTCTATAGAAAAGTATATCTCGTTAAAAGTTAAACAGACATGGTGCTCTATAAAGAAAGTCAATGACTTTTTTTTTTGTTCATGCATCAGGAGAGTCGAGAGGGAAAAAAATTGTCTAAAACGGGGGTCTCATATTTTAAAAAAATGGATGAGAACAACTAATTCAAATAAGAAGGAATATTTGTTGCAACTCTATAGAAGTGAAGGTATAACTATACAAACATATAAGGGTATAACTACAAAACCAATAATTAAAACCACAAGAATGGCGGCATGTCTCCTGTGCAGTATTTGGTCTGATGTTAACGAAATATCTAGCATAGGAGAAACATGTGCCAAAAAATGCTTTTATATTGCAAGCTGGCAATGCAGACGTGTGGCCAGTTGAAAAACAGACCGCTTTTATAAGCCAAATATCTTGTAATATAGTTAGAACATTGTCTTTTGCGGATGATATCCTGATTACACAGACAGGGAAGGGATAGAACAGAAACTGTAGGATCACTGCAGAATTATCTAGACCGTATTGTCTTCTGGTGTGATGGCTCAGGGGCACTGATCAACCAAAAGAAGGCTGCGGTGACATGGTTCTCTCTTAAAATTCACATCGTAAAGTCTGCAAAACCGACGGTGGGGATGGTAGAGCAAGATGTAATCAGGACCTCATCCTTACAATACTTGGGCGTGCGATTTGATCGCAGTCTGTATTTTCCGGAATACGTTGATCATGTTATCGTAAAGGTCAGCAAAGAATCTTCAGCTCTGAGAGTGATGGCAGCGGCTGCCACTAAATAATCACAGTTTGTAATCTTATATGAGGCTCTTGTGCTCCCTGTCATGTAATATACAGGTGCCACTATCACCGCCAGTCACACACAGATTGAGAGGCTGGAGAGAATTCAAAACGAAGCGATGCAGCTCATCCTTGGTCGCATAAGGGACACATCCCAATGTGGCAATGAGATGTCTCCTTGATTTTCCGAGCATATCTCACAGAATTGATGTGGCGTGTCCGTGCATACCTCAGAGTGAGTTCTGACATTGGCCACCCACTACACAGTGATCTCACTCGTGTGAAGGGAAGCAGGCTCAATTGAGGTAAATCGTGGATGTGTGGTGCCGAGGATACCGTTAAAAAGATCTGCGCCCCAAAAGGCATAACTCGTGACCTAGGAATGGATACATATTCCTATGGTCTTTCAAGAGGTAGTAAAAACCGTCATCACACTCAATAGAGAGTGTAGGGAACACAGCCCCGTGAGCATGAATGCTGAGATCAAGGCACTCCTCTGCGAACATGCAGATGACACAGATGTTGTGATTTACACGGACAGATCGGTCATCCATCACCACCGATGCACATGGGCTTTTATGACCAGATCAAAAGGATGAACAGTACACGAATCCAGTGGTGCCTTCACCACAACAACAAGCAGTCTAACAATGTAAGTATTTGGAAATAAAGCAGGCAATTAAATGGCTGAAATCGCAAGCCTATTCCCATGTGTACATACTAAGTTACTAAAGGAATATGATTCAGAAAGTCAAAACAGGTGATGTACGTAGATGATGGGTGGAGTCATTATCATCATCATCAGGTGCCATGCCGGGTGGCGTAGGCGGTCATGGCTCTCCACAGCTCTCTGTCCACAGTATTATGTATCAAAGTGGTTGTTGTTTCTTTGCCGTGCCAGGTTGTCAAACTGTCTAATATTTTCTCACGTTGTCGCCCTCTGTCTCTGGTGCCTTCAATCTTGCCTGTTGTGATTATGTTCTCTAAACCTGCCTGTCTCATGAAGTGGCCAAAAAAAGAAGATTGCCTTTTTCTTATATTCTTGATTAAGGTCCGTTTCGCATTCAACTCTTTTAACACCTCTAAATTAGTTTTTCTTGCAGTCCATGATATTCTCAGCATTCTTCTGTAGAACCACATCTCTGTTGCCTCCAATCTCCCACTTTCCAGTTTGTTTATTGTCCAAGACTCGCACCCATATGTTAGTATAGGGGTTATATAGCACTGCAGAACTCTCTTTCTCACCTCTAATGACAAGGTCATATTACACAGTATATTTTTCATTTTTCTGAATGTTGTTTTTGCCTGTCCTATTCTTCATCTTATTTCTGTTGAACTTCTTCCATCTGCTGTAATAATTGTACCTAGATATTTGAATTGGTGGATCTGTTTTAATACTATATCATTCACTATGATCTTGCAAGGTGTGTTATTTTCTTTCTTTGAAATAACCATTACTTCTGTTTTCTTGATATTTAGGAAGAGGCCTTTCTCTTTGCTTTCTGTGACTACTACTTTAATTAAGTTTTGAAGGTCTTCCTCACTTTTTGCAATCAGAACAATGCAATCCGCATATCTCAAATTATTTATGTTATGTCCTCCCACTGATATTCCTGGGATATCTACTATTGCACGCAATATGTTTTCACTGTATAGAGAGAACAGGTCTGGTGAAAGCACGCATCCCTGTCTGACTCCTTGTTTTATTTGTTGAAAAGGGCCAAATTGATTTCCTACTCTTATTGTTGCTGTTTGTTGCCAGTGCATGTTCTTGATTATTCTTAAATCCTTGCTGTCAATGTTCAGATTCTCTAGCATGTGTATAATTTCGCTATGTTTAACTTTGTCAAAAGCTTTAGTGTAGTCTATAAAACAGAGGTACAGATCTGTTTTTACCTCTATAGACCTCTCTATTAGTGTTCTCAATATATAAATAGCATTGTTGGTGCCTTTGCCTTCTACAAAACCACATTGTTCTGGACTTATTTCTGATTTTATTTTGTTTCTCACTCTCTTCATGATGATTCTGAGAAGTATTGTGGTTATTTGGCTAATGAGGCTGATCGTACGGTGTTCATCACATTCGGTGGTCCCTGGTTTCTTAGGTAATGCTATGAATATGGATCTCATTAAGTCATCGGGTATGTTTCCGCTGTTGTATATGTCATTCAGCAATTTTGTGATTATTTCAACTCCAAAGTCATTATAGAGAGCTAAAATTCGGAAATACTGCGAAAACTCACGTTTATCTTTGTCCCTGGACACGCGGGCGTGGAGGGAAACGAACGGGCCGACCACTTAGCTAGCATCGCCACCACAGCAGATGGTCAGCCTATGGACATGGAACGAGCAGATATACTCATTGTTCTTCGTAAGTCCGCACTTTCTAAGATGAATGAGCATGACTCAATATCGAGAATGCGTGAATTGTGGGTGGAGATGGGCGTACCCGTAGAGAACACCTGAAAAGATTTCAAAACGAGCAGTGAACCAACATAGAACCGGAACCATCAGCCGTTTTACCCTGAGAGATTTACTGAAGCGGAGATCTGAGCACCTATGGACGTGTCTTGTGTGGGAAGAGAATAATCAACATACCTAATCGTGCACCCCTTCCCTGATTGTTGTACAACGTGTTTATTAAGTGTTGTCGGCCTGTGTGTCCCCGGCTTCCGTGCGTGATCGTTTGCCATTACATTCTGCAACGAATACAATGGGACAGGTGCCATCGTTAAATTGCCACTGCTCAAATCGTTGTTAATAGCTGCCTAAGGGAACCCACGTACAATCAATCGCAATTCAACAAGAGTTATTTGTCGCCATCAACATGACGCGACATAACATTCTAACTGTTAACATGGATGGTAGCTAGGTAACAATAGAAAATTCCCTCTTGATAAAATAAAAAACATTTCAGTGAATCTACAAATGAAATCACGTAATTTGGATCTCTCTCTCTCTCTCAAATGATGGAGGACAGCTTAAAATTCAGTTTTATTTTCCGACCTGGCCCCTGGCAGTCAATCAAATCAAGTTCACAGATTGTTTTCTAATTGGTGGAGGTGGGGCTGAGGCATTTAATCTTCGCCTCTTTTAGGAAAATATAATATAACGTTTAATACTACGAATAAAAAATACCCACCCCCCCCCCCCAAAAAAAAATACACACACAATAATCAAGAATCCCAACAAAAACTAGATGATTCGCTTTTTTTAAGTTTTCTTTTTTTTTTAGAAAGGAGATCTTCAATTATGTACCAACTATAGAACAGTAGCACTAATTAGTCAAGCCAGCAATATACTAGTGCAGATCATAATGAATAGGTATCCACCGATCAAGACAAAGTTCTGGAAAGAATATGCCACTCGATATAAAAAGAAGTAAACGCCCATCCAACCCCTTACCGGAGTGATATCTACGACCCTGTTTCAAATACACTTCCACCTGGTTAAATGTTTCCTGTGTACCCTCGTCCCTTTATTTTTATTGTCTCGGTATGTATTCTATTATAAACTGTTTATGTGTCCTGTTCATCATATTTTTATGATGATTTTCATGAGTTCTTCTTAGCCAATGATTTTGGGATAGAAATATTTTGTTTTCAATTTTTTTTTTTTTAAACGAGTATTTAATTCAGTTTGAATCTCTAAAGTATTCCCTCGTCAAAATTATAGTGATGTGGACACATCGAGAAAATCCTTCACAAGTTAAGCAATTTGACTTTGTCCACGATGTTGATAGGTACCTTTGTGTCCACAGTTAATGAAAATCGCAGGAAAAGTCAAATAGTGTCACTTTTTAAGAATGAATCCCGATGAATTCACTGCTGTATAATTTACGAGGGACTCTAGGACAAGTTTTTGATTGTGTATGAAAGAGAAAGAGGGAGAGAGTGTGTGTAAAAGATGTAATGAGTAAGAGAAAGTGTAATAGAGAGTGAAGGAATTCATATTTGAAACAGGCGTGTTTAGCAAGTTTTAATTGGATGATAAACCTTAAACTTTTATCAAGCTGAAGTCTTCAAACATATTTCAGTCTATTTCTTGTCTTAGTGTGAGGTCAACTAAAATGATAGAGGCATTTGAAATCTGAGTGTACTCTTTCACGTAAAAGTGACTAAGTTACTCACTTCCCTTTGATTTTAACCTCAAATATTTTATTTGCCTGATCTTTATTTCTCTTAGTAATTCTTTCTTCATACGAAGTATTATTAGAGCCTCATCTCAGATGCATCAAATCTGTCTTCCAGGTTATTTCCATTATCCATGTTTCTGACTCATACGTTAATATAGAATGGATGCAACATTTTATAATCCTCACTTTTAGCTCATTTGTAATTCGTTTAGATGCCAATATTTTCCTCATGTCATTAATAGTACTTTTAATCACTCATATTCTCCTTTTAACTTCTTTTTCAAATCTGCCATCATTTGTGATTATGTGTCCAAGATATTTGTAATTTTCTACTTGTTTTTCTGTGATTCGATTATATTGACAGACTATATCATTAGATCAAAACAAAGCTAGCTATGCTTTTCATTCTTGGATTTTCCAGAGACACATCAATAGTAGCAATGCCCACCTTGTTGGACTAACCTACAATAATGCAAAGAAAGGAGATAGGCTTGCTCAGCGTTACCACTGACATTTTATATAATATCCACAAAATGTTCTGTAAAAAATCCAGATAACCCCCAGACTATAAAATTCAATATGAAAAAGACCAGGGAATTGTGTAATAAGCATCGTGACATAAAAGCATCGTGTGCAAATCCATCGTTTTAATAAGACCTTTGGTGATCTTTTTCGAAATTCGGGAGAATTTATCGTTTTCTTTTGTGTGCTAAATTCCTAGGATTTACATTTTTAAAATTTGATTACGGCAAATTTAGCCAAAATAACACAAGAATTTCCTACAATTTCTCTATGGTACACATATAACTCAATGTGATAGAACGGTTATTTTCTCTCTAGTACACAGTACTCAATAAGTGATGCCGATTGTGTTCTTTTTAGTACACAGTTCTCATGTGATGGAACGAATTTTCCCTCTCTAGTACAAGTATTCTTCATTGTGATGGACTGGTTGTATTCTTTCTAGTACAAGTACTCTTGACTGTGATGATACAGTTTTTTTTTCTATAGTACAAATATTCTTCACTGTAATGGACCGGTTATTTGCTTTCTAGTACAAGTACTCTTGACTGTGATGATACAGTTTTTTTTTCTATAGTACAAATATTCTTCACTGTAATGGACCGGTTATTTGCTTTCTAGTACAAGTACTCTTGACTGTGATGATACAGTTTTTTTTTCTATAGTACAAATATTCTTCACTGTAATGGACCGGTTATTTGCTTTCTAGTACAAGTACTCTTGACTGTGATGATACAGTTTTTTTTTCTATAGTACAAATATTCTTCACTGTAATGGACCGGTTATTTGCTTTCTAGTACAAGTACTCTTGACTGTGATGATACAGTTTTTTTTTCTATAGTACAAATATTCTTCACTGTAATGGACCGGTTATTTGCTTTCTAGTACAAGTACTCTTGACTGTGATGATACAGTTTTTTTTTCTATAGTACAAATATTCTTCACTGTAATGGACCGGTTATTTGCTTTCTAGTACAAGTACTCTTGACTGTGATGATACAGTTTTTTTTTCTATAGTACAAATATTCTTCACTGTAATGGACCGGTTATTTGCTTTCTAGTACAAATATTCTTCAATGTGATTATACGGTTATTTTCTATAGTACAACTATTTTTCAATGTGATGGAACGATTGTTTTATATCTAGTAGGCCTACACGTATTTTCCCAGTGATGTGGCTACCAGGGACTGGACTTCTAGTTCAGGGTGTCAAGATTACGGGATATGTTTTATTTTCAGGCATGTCGTAGGAGCAACTAATGACAGTTGCGGGATTGGAACACTATGACAAACTGATAAACATACCTTCATCTAGAACAATATGACAAACTGATGAACATGTTTTTACCTTATCTAGAACAATATGACAAATTGATGAACATGTTTTTACCATTATCTAGAACAATATGACAAACTGATGAACAAGATGTTGAGACATGCCATTTTACAAATATTTATATATAACTATCTTCTTTAAATATGTTAATGAAATCTCGACTTTTTCCTCTTTTGCTTTCCCCCCGCCTGTTGATTGATTTCTTGCACACATACAGACGTGAGTTATATCAGCACATCTAAAGGTGGCCAGACAACCTGTCCAATGTGGCCGAATCTAATTTGTACCATTGATCCCTTGCTCTTTGACACGTCAGGAAATGACCCGGTCTAGAGAATGCATACATCATATCGATTTGTCTCATCGCGGATTCCCTGAGTTATATTTTCCCACTGCGCTGATTTTTATTATCTTGAAAAATATGAAAATATGGGAATGTGTGTTTTATAATTACGCCGAGTAAACTGAGCTTTTGCACAAATATAATAGGTGACCAAGAAACCGGAAAATGTGTGGTTAGCAAGGTGTACTTTGTTGTATTTATTTTGATCCCCCCAGGTATTATGACCAGTATACGTCTTGTGTCCTTCTGTGCAATACTAACATAATAGTATCGTGAGTCATGTCATGATAAGCAGTGCTGAATGTTACTCGTCCTTTGATGTGTTACCTTGATAAAGGCATTTTGGTCGAAACGTCGATTGTGTTTGAGGTTTTTATTTATGCTCCAGCAATTCGCAAAACTGTTTGGTTTCTGTGGTGGAGTGGTACATTGCGCATCTGTAATGGCCAAAAGTACCAGGTTCAAATCTCGCCGAAGGCAATTGTGCATCTGGACCATTCAGAAAGCACCGACAAACTACTGAACGTATTTATATTGCCTAGAAAATCACTACAGCCAAAATATGCAGCGTTGATGGCTACATCCTGAATAGGATATGCTACCAATTCTTTTATTTGCAAAACGTCATCTCCCAGTGTCTTAATTTTTAGCCTATTGGATTGATTTGCCAGTCTAAACATGGGTCTTAGCAGGCTTCATCAGTGAAGATCATCAGTGGACTGGGTTCCCTACGTTTACTTCCTTTTAAGAAGGCTGAAGATATATTTACAGCGGCTGCAGGTCACTGGTTTATGCACCAGCTTCCAAATCAGGTGAACCAAGGTTCAAGTTCAACTAGAAATGCGTTTAGATCACTAGCGACCTATAAATCGTATCAGATGTGAAAATATACAAAGATGAGAATGACATCAGACTAATTAGAAATATATATTGTGAATACATGATTGTGTTCAAGAATGCACGGGTTCGAATCGGGCTCGTGTCGTCTTGTTTAAAATGTTGATTTTTGTGGAGATCACTGTGGATTATCACTTGAATTTTATCACTTATCGCTTCGTTGATATTGACGGAGTACATATCGGGAAGCCGACTACAGTGAAGTCAATCCTCTGTGACTTTTGAAATTTGAACATAGATATAAGAACAAGGGTAAGGCTAGGATTTATTTTATCATCCAGCCTATTTAACGTCTACACAGATAATATCTTTAAAAATCTCGATGGAATTCCAGGGCTCAAGATCAGTAGGAAATAATTAACAATCTGCGATATGCAGATAAGTCATCTTAGCAGAAATTGAACATGAGCTACATAGACTAATAGATCAAGTCGACAAATCGTGTAAAGAATATGAAAAAGATACAAATAAAATACAAAACAAACAAAAATTATAATCAGCAAAATTCCATAAGAATATGAGATAAACATAAAATGTACGCATAGATATAACAAGTAGATGAATATCTTGGACACAATCGCAGATGATGGTAGATGTGAAACATGAGAATAACGAATAACAATGGCTAAAAAAATTACTTACAATAACATGAGGAAAATATTCACATATAAACAAATCACATTCACACTAAACATGAAAATTATAAAATGCTATAACTATTCTACATTAATGAATGGCTAAGAACCATGGAGAATGACCGAACAACTTGACGATCAAATTGATGCCTTTGAGGTGTGGATATATAGAGGAATAGGGAGAATTTCGTGGAGAGAAGAAAACAAATATGCCCTGTTTGTGTATCTGCCTACACGATATACTAATGTTGGAGCTGATGCACGAACAACTAGAGAAACTAGAAGAGCTTACTGCGGGGTCATAATAAGGGTCAGTTGTCAATAAGCAGTGACTATTTCAACCGGGATATCCCGTCTTGATTATATTCTTAGTAGTATTGCCAGAAGACCTCTCCAAGATAGTCGTGCCAGCGGATCCCACTCAGCGTTACTTACACGTATCTACCTTTTTCGTGATTTTAATTCGATGGCGACACAGTGTATACATAAAGCGACACATGATTAGTCACATCAGTTAAGATGGGTGATGCCGTTTGAGATAGTACGCAGGACTAATCTAGCGAAGGACTTATTAAATAATCTACAAGAATACCGGAAATAATTTCTGATAACCGCTCCTTACTGTGACACACGTAGTTGTCCTTTCTTGTATTTCTAGATGTTCGTGGACGATGTAGATATAGTACTGATCAATCATCTGGTGGATTAAGAGGCAACGACGATTAAACGAATGATGTTACATATCCTGACTGTGAAATCAAACACGAAACGCGAAGAACATGGCAAATTATTAGGTCGAATCTGCTGCGTTCAAACCACTCGAGCTATCTGCATTTATTCGTAGATGAAGGCTGTAAATAAGACTTTGGTAATGAATGAAAAGAGAAGGAATCACTTAAATTGCTTCCGGTTTTTAGGAAGGAGGGGGGCACTAACAGAGGATGAGGGTCCCACTTTTACTTATTATTATTACTAAATATCATGCTCTCTTTTTCGGGAAAGGGGGGGGCGGGGTTCGAACACCTCAAGAGTGACCAATTGGGATTATAGGAGACCTGTCAACTAAAACGTAAACATGAACTAGTTTCCAATTTGCGTGTATCTATTAGTTGGCCGTGGCTATTTTTGGCATGCGACTCCAAGTATGTAACTAGCTACCAATAAAAAAAAATCCGACAATAATCAAAAACGTAACAAACGGAGTCCAAATGAATTCAGTTAGAAGGCACATAGTGATGTCATTTGACACGCTTCAAGCCACTGACCGCGGGGCTTCCCTAGAGATGAAGAAATTTTCGGGTGGCTAGTATTGCATGTAATGGATTCTATTACTAAACATGGGCAACAATAAGCACACATGGGGACTACCCCTACATTACGTCAACAATTGGGAGTGGGGGAGGGTCTGTAAAAGTTTGACAGTTATTGACAATGGAGAGGGCGGTTGACAAAAGTTGATGCTAACAATGCTGTTTTTACACCAATTAAATTCCTTAAATTAAATAAATTTTCAGTTTTTAAATCTAAAATGAGCATCTAAATCTAATTCCCGCCGAAGACGGATGTGTCGGGCCATTAACGCAAATAAAACTGCGGAACAATGCATTTCCATTCTCTGGATTACATCCTGCTGGAAATCTAGTAGGATTATGGTCCTGCTACAAGGGAGATGCAGCGGGAGTTTGAGAATGAACGCTGAAGAAAAAGAACACATCTAAAATAATCATGCGATTTATCGTACGTTTTCTGCTATTATGCTTTAAAAAATGGGGGGGGGGGGTTTAAATGTTATTAACATATTCCAGCAAGGGGGAGTCCCCGAATTCTTGACGGGGAAGGGGAGAGGTAAAAAGTTGGCAACAAATTGTTGACGTAATTTATTGACAACCTCTATTGATTCGAATAACAGAAATGTAGTTGGGGGTGTTATACATTTTATGAAGACATTAAAGCATTTAGTGGTCGATTATGCTAAAATAAAACATGCGTGAAGTGTTTATAGCATATAATGATTAAAGTTTCTAAGTTTTAAAAAAAACACCATTGTGACAGCTAAGAGGTTTGTAAACAAGAGAATGAGACGATGGAAGTTATGTTGCTTTTGCTGAATATCGGAGTAGACGTTATGCAAGTCTTCTTCGTCATGTACTAGTGGTTTGTGCATCGTCAGGTACTTAGTGGTTTCTGCATCGTCATGTACTTAGTGGTTTCTGCATCGTCATGTACTTAGTGGTTTCTGCATCGTCATGTATTTAAACAGGGCATCCATGTTCTGTTGATTTGGTCCCAACGCAGATGAACTGGCCATATCGTCCGTATGCCAGACAAGCGTCTTCCAAAGAGATGAATCTATGGGGAGGTGTGCTGTAAACGTTTAAGCAGAGGGCAGAAAATGCGCTTCATGGATGACCTAAAGAACTCACTCAAGCACTGCAGCATCGATCCTAGCTGATGAGAGACTACAGCCCTCTATCGCTCAGCTTGGTACACCCAGATCACTGCTGGCATCACTAAATTTGACAAATGAGAGAACACTGTGGGCAATTTACAAGCGACGGAAGCGGAAGGACAAATCCACAAACACTCCTACTCGTGACCCTCTGCACTCCTGCATGCTGCAATAGAGCTTTCCTGGCACGAATCAGACTCGTCGGGCATCTACGAACTCAAAAACCAAACTAGACAATCACAAATGTTTTGTTTTGGTTTTTTTTCTACTTGTTCGCCACATTTTATTACTTTTTTCATGTCATGCTCATCTTCGACTGCAAAAGGAGGAACATCATCACTTAGTGGAGTTTGTTCATGTTGCTCTCGCTGAAGATCAGAGTAGAAAGTATACAGTCTTCTTCGTCATGCACTCAGTGGAGTTTGTTCCCAATGTATGCATGCTCTTGTTACTTTTATGAACCAATGATTGAAGTGTGGTCTTTCAAATTATAGCAACTATCTCAGCAGTGTCGTACAAATGAGCATCTTCCGCACCAGGACAGGACACAACAGACTAAACAGCTACAAATATTGATTCCATCACCTGTGCTCATGTGGACAGACAGCGAAACATACGCTGCAAGATTGCATTACACTAAACTAGTTGATGGTGGTGCATTAGTCCATAGAGACTGACATTCACAGAAAACTGTATAGGTGTAGCAATGAGCTTTCAAATATAGCAGCTTTCATCAAGAGAAACCAGACTTGCTGTGCAGACACGTTAAATTGCGAACAAGAAAAAGAAGGCAAATCACAGCGGGTTGATTTACTCAATCTTCTGCTGTTTTTGTAATCAATATGTGAATATTGTGTGATCATTTTACAGCCTGGAAGTTTGGGTGAAGATTCCCCCCCCCCCAAGCAACTATATCTTATAGATGAATATCAAAAAGAAGGAAATATTGTAAATTTTAGCTTATAGCTAGACTTGTGATTCTGGAGCTTCAAGCTGGCAAATGAAACAAGGTCTTGACCATTATGACATTTAAGGCTAGCGTACAAATAGTGGAATTATATGAAACTATAGACTATGGAAACAGCAAGAGTACTGAATAGTTTATCAGATAAATTATTGTAGAACTAAGAATACGTTGAGAGCACAGTCACTTGGCATGAAACATGATGATAATGAGAAGTAATACAATATTACAGACTTCGTACTTACCAGGTACCACATAACTGGCCATTTTGGATCATTGAAATGAGCGCTGCGTTTTTTCCTACTCTTGGCGACTTGTTGCTCAACCCATAAAACCTGCGAGAAGAAAAATGAATCAATAAAATACTCACCATCGTTACCAAGAGCAGATGTTAGGAGCTAACAGTGGCCACTTCATAGATTATTTCATTGCTCAATTATCATTATTCGCGTCTTACTGCTTTTAATTGTTTCATTTACACGCGAATGCCGCAGGGCATTTTTTCCCCCTGTAATTATGTTTTGTTTTGTAAAGCTTAACGTTTCTACAAAACTGCATTTTTTTCAATGTTGTATAAGCTTTATAAAATTCACACAGCTTCTACGGAAAAATGATATGGAAAGCAATTTCTACTCCAAATGTTTTGGTCTCTGGTGAATTCAACCAGCCAACAAATTTAACCATTTTCTTGTTTAATTTCAATGTAATATCAATGTTAAAATATGTTAAAATATGGTGAGGAGAGTTAGAAACTAACAAATTAATAAACACACTTTGGAAATACTTTTTGTCGCAAGCCAATTGAAATTATGGACCACTCAAAGGTCAGCCAACTGATGTTAGTGTGTACGCAGTCAGCAGGATTAGGTCTTACCATAAGCTTTCATCTCCTAGGCAGCGCCATAATGTGCGATAATTTGTACATTGCAATACGTTTATGTTTGTTATTTGCAATGTCACCTAATATTTATAATTATCCTATCTTTCAAACAATCATAACTTGCGATATTTTTAATTACAAAAATTACTGCTATTTCCTATATTTCAAGCAACTACACTTAGAACATTTTCCTACCTGTCCATTTTTTCCATCAAATTAAAACATTTTTCATATCTTTCAATCAAACTAGAACATTTTCCTATTCCCCAATCAAGTTAGAACATTTTCCTATCCCCCAATCAAGTTAGAACATTTTCATATGTGTCACTCAAGCTAGAACATTTTTCTCTCAAACAATCAAATTAACATGTTCTTCTTTCTCAAACAATCAAACTAACACAACCTCCAGTCTCCGAAAATATTAAGACACCAATTTGAATGACTTCAATGAGGCACCTTGTACCCGTTGCAACATTCAAATACGTAGTTACCCCCAGCACTATTCAACATTACCAAGGTATTTTCTTTCTAGCGCCCAACATTCAGGATCCCCGGGGGCAAGTTTAAGTGCATCTTTCACCGAGACTAAATAGGCGGAAACTGATATGCTTGCCTGCAGTCTAGGTGTATAGAACATAAACCGTGGCACCCATCAGGTGCTAAAATCACTTTGACACGCCATTCCGCTACTGGCTTAATACCTGTCATATAAGATGCCCTGATCTGGTAATGGTACATCGCTATAAACACTCAATGTAGAACGATGCTGCGTGTACAAGTACACAATAAGATTACCGGTCTGGAAAAAATTCAGCAGTAAGATTAAAAGAGAAACACCGTGTGACTTCATTCATTATTAGTTCTTGTAAAACAGACCAAGCAAACTCTTCGCAAATATGTCCTGTGGACTACACCACTTATTTTGGCTGATCTAATGACATCTATATACACGCATGGACTATAGGATATGTCACGTCACAGTAGCAGTTGCAAGTAAGCTCACATTACTAATATATCCCCCACAATATCATACTGTGCTAACTATGCAGGTGAAAAATGTTTCATGGCGTGATACATAGTTTGACAATCAGCAAATGCTAAGAAACGTATAGAAAAAACAATAGTGATGTAAATGAAATCCCAACAATATCTATTTACAATTAATTAACTGACGCTATGAGGTAAAATTACGTAGTTAGTCCTTAATATATAGCTATATATTGTCATTTCCTCTTGACAGTTACGCGTCAGGGTGGAGGCGAGAGTTGGGAGTTGTCTGTCTGGCCATTTGGGTCACATTGGCCATGGTCAGCCCGTGTTTCTTTAAGGTTTCTGTCATTGTCTCCACCATCTAGTTTTTGGTTATCGGAGTGTGACGGCGTTTCCATGTTTACATTTGTGATTTCTGGTTTACGCGAATTTCGATGGTGTGGTTAGCGTATTACTTGGACAGCGTGATGCCAAATTTAGTCCAAACATGTAGGATCTGTGTTTTTTTAATTCTTAGTCGGTTATAGGTGGAGTAAATCATTCAAGTTTGTTCCGACTTGCGAAACCCCCCCCCCCCCCCCGTATCGTCGATATAGACAAAAAATGGCGTATCGACTACAGCAGTTAACGGCTAATTTCACAGCGTAGAATGTCATCACACAGAGACACCAAAATGCAACGATAGAGAATGTCCATTCCTAGACAAAAAATCTGTGCCGGCGAGAGAGGCGGAGGAATCCAAATGGATCAACAGCAAAGTGTGTGGCACACAAGAGGCAAGTTCAGGGCATAACAATGAATTTTGGCAGGCCACCGTGAAAAAGATTGGGACATACCACGTACACCCCAAAGCCAAGCAACGGACCAACAACATCTGAAGATTAGGAAACAACATATTAGAATAAGAACTTGGAATGTTAGAACACTACACAACTCAGGGAAACTAGAAAACTTAATTTTGGAGGCAGAAGCATTAAATGTAGATATTCTAGGAATAGCAGAGACAAGATCAAAAGATGCTGGGTACACAAGAAAGGAAATTAATTTTAGTATTATACATTCAGGAGGCCATAACCATGAACAAGCGGTAGATTTATTCATCACGAAAGAAATAGAAAAAATACATCAGCGGGTACTCAACATAATGTGTGTATCTAGTTATTAGCAAAACCTTATTCCTGGATCTACTTGTTGGTACTGGACATATAACGACAGAATGATGATGCTAAAGATCACACAAAACATTTTGATCTAGCCATTATACAAATATATGCACCAACTACAGATTACACTGAAGAAATTGAAAATTACTACGAAGACCTACAACAACTACTCAAACCACTAAAATCTACAGACATTTTAATAGTGATGGAAGACATTAATGCAAAAATAGAGAAAAATATATCCCCCACATCTTATATGACTAAAAACATTGTAGGGAAACTTGGACTAGGGACAAGAAATGACAGAGGAGAATATATAGATATATCATCATCATTTATTGGATACATTTAAAAACAGTGGCTGAGTGTAGTAAAGAACTCCTGTGTGCGTATAAGTGACTTTTATTCTTGTGCCGGGACATGTAGAAGTCCGGGGTAATGAGAGAGCAGACAGTTTGGCCGCACACGCTGCTACTACGGCTGTTGAAGGAGCGATGGATTGGGCAGAAGTTTTGAACTCCCTAAGGGAAAATACACGAACAAATGACTGTAAAAGTGACGAAGACTTGTTTCATGACTAGAATAAGGAGCTTGCTTTGAAATGTGGTGTCTCTAGAAAGGAGTGGTTTCGTGAGCGAGAAATAATAATGGTCAATCAACGGCGTACTGGGACCGTGAGTCAACGTGTAATGGCAGATAGACTCAAGGACAGATCTGAGCACCTATGGACTTGTCCGGAGTGCAGTGACAATGATCCAACGATTAACTAACTAAATATTTATTAGAGATCCCCGGTGATTATCGTGTGAAAACTACACTTTCTTGCTGCGAATGGTACTCTCCGGTGGAGTGTCGCTTCTTTCCCATTCACGGGGTACATATAGGGGAAACTCCAGTACATTGAAGTTAAAAACAACTATTAACTTACTACTCAATACTTGGGATCTTTGTTACTTCTAATATTTTATGGTAGTGCGTCTTGATATAACCTAAATGAACTGCGTTGTCCTCTGGTTGAAAAGAGCGCGCCTCTCCAAAAAGAGGTAAATTTATAACCTACCTACCTACTGAAATTAATTCACGACATTGATCTATCTACATGTCACGCGTTACATATGTTTTAATTTATGCTTTACTTGTTACCCACTTCAAGATTGTGTTTCCTCTGTATTTATATCTTTCCTTTATTAATTTCTCACAGTGGTATGTCTCTTATTTATTTATTCTTGTATTCATTCAATGTACAGTTGTAGCAACCATATCATTGCATTACAGGCATAACATAACTATCACAGGTATGTTTATTGCAAGGCTTCTCAATAATTTTTCATTGTTGTATAAAGAATGGTGTCCTTTTAAAATTGTGTCTACTCAGTAGCACGCGAAACGTTTGTGTCTTATCCTTTCTTACATCCCCTTTGCCTCCATTCGGTCCTTTCTTCGTATTCATTTATTTCTTTCGTTTCCTCCCACGTGTAATTATGCAAATTCACTCATCACTCTTGCCCATAATATTCCTCGTGAGTAGTTTCGCATTCACTGTGAAGATTATACCATCTAACAAAGAAAAAATAGAACTACCATGTAATATCAGGCAATGACCCATTGACTTCACAGACTGGATAAGATTGAACTATTTTCAACAATAGCCTGTCTCCCCTCTCGTGCGTTGGTCATTTGTCTCATTGTTACCAAAACGGCTGGAGTGATCGATGAATGCTTCCAGGCACCAATTGCTAGAAGTTGAGTGTGTGCCACATGTTACAGTAACAAAAGATTCAATCAGACGTCTTGTTGTTTATAGTACTAGTACAGCAGTATATCCCATAACCGTGACTATTGACAATTTAAAACGTGTATTAAAATTGAAATAGTCCTTCTAAAATCATGCATTGGACTTTCCCTATGATTTTCATTGGCTGACGACACAAACTACACACAAAGTGACCAATGAAAATTACGGGGAAAATTTAATGCGTCACCTTTTAATGGATGTTCTTAGAAGAGACAGCAGAACTGTATAATTGAGGTAAGAACCGCCATAACTTTATACGGTAGTAGGGTTTTATATATGAAAACAGACTGCCACTACAAGCATTCAAATGGGTACCAGATGACACAGAAATAGTGGAAGACCAAGACAGACTCTTCGCAGAAAAACCATCAAATAGGTTATGACTATGTGTCTCGACAACATATAAGAATTACACACAGTAGCATCACATCACTCGAACTGGAGAGCTCTGGTTTCTGCCCTATGCACCGTGTTCAGCGCTGAAGGAACATTAAATAGACTAGATTTAGATTATATTCGATTGGATTCAATTAGGTTAGGTTAGGTTTAGACAGACAGTGCTTATATGTAGAACGCGTCAATACATAAGGACCTCCATTTTCGCATGTCTGCGGTGTACAAGAGTGTGTAAAATTATTCTTCTTCAGTGTACATTCTCAAACTCCTGCTGAATTTACTTGTAACAGGACCATGGTCCAACTAGATATCCAGCAGGATCTAGTCCAGAAATTGGAAATGCGTTGTGTCGCCGTTTTATTTGCGCTAATGACCCGACACATCAGTCTTCGATGGAGTGTAGAATTCATTCCAGGCATGCCCATTTACTGATGTTGTCAATCCACGACTTCCTCTTTCCCCAGTGCTTCTTCCGCCATCCCACAAAAATTGTTTTAGATGAGGTGTTGTGTCAGATAACATGGCCCAAACATTTTTATGTTAATTCGTTTAACTACTGACATAAGCGATTCTTGAAATTGTTCATTCAGGTTTATTTCATTAGTGACAGACTGGTTTGTTACATGATCTCTATACAAATCTGCAGTATCTTTCTATAACATTCATGTTCAAATGATTGGCTCCTTCTCATAAGATATACAGTAGTGTTGCGTCCATACAGTACCAAGTTCATACGATGCGTTTTGAAATGAAATCAGTCCATGAAACCAATGGGTGTATTAAAAAATCTGGAAAAGTACATCCTCATCATGCAGCACGGTAGGTTATCATTTGAACACGGCTCGTACTAACGGAGCAGCAGAAAGTCGTAGTGGATTGACAGCATTGTCCTCGAGTTTCCCCATATTTACTCCGTTCCTCTGAACAAAGCGGCACGCCATCTGCCCAGAGTACCAATCATAGCAGGTAACTTAGCTGCTTCAAGCGATAATGCACACTGATCTCGGAAAATTCGAAAACACACTTTATAAACAAGACGTCACGAGCTGTATTCGAACACAAGACTTCTTGGGCACAAGTCAAACAGCATAATGTTATTTATTTATATTAGTACATATATATATTTTCCCGGTACCAACTGCAATAAAACAAAGTGACGCAATTATAAATTGAAACTTCACTTTCTGTTTAGAGATGAAAACGGAGAAGTATTTTGGAAAAACCTACTCCGCAAATGTTACACATAAGGACACATGACACCGTCGTGGCAAAATGTCAGTATAATCTACTGTAAATAGACGTATCCCCCAGACCCTCAGAGCAGATATTGCTGGTAAGCCAAATGTAATTGATGCCAATACCCGTATCTTGATCCTCCATCTTCGAGGCCAACATCCGACCAGTATTACAACAAATCAATAATAAAACACGGAGATGGCATGAGGGAGCTGGTTGGGAAAAAGACCATCTTTATAAAAGTCTTTCACTCACCCAATAGTACCATCTCTCTCTCTCTCTCTCATCTGTATATTAGTATTACTGGCGATACTAATGCGACTCGCGTGGAAGACTGAAGTTTGACTGAAATACTGACTGAACTGTACAGCTGTGTGTTAACATGAACTGTACTATGAGAAATAATGTTTTTTCCCGTAAGCTCAATTTCCATTAGAGGATGGCATTGGAAATTTTGGCCGGTAGATGTTTTTTTTTCTAATTTTCACTGAGGGATGTACAAGATTATTTCTTAATTTTACACCTGAAAAATACTTGATTTCATAACTGGTGCACAAAATATGGCCCGGTAGCCAAACCCAAATCAAAAAAACATTTCCACTGACCTGCAAGGCTAAAAAATTCTTGAGATAAAAAAATATCAAATTTCAGCTATCGCAACTAAACTGTAAACCAGAACGCTGAACAGTTATAAAGATGAAAGGATTGAATGAAATCTTTTATAATGCGGGTTTAACCATAGACATCTCGATAATAGGGCACAAATTAAACAATATGGTGTTCATTTGGTGATTATTCGAATCTGCCTTTTTTCAGTGTACCAAAACAAATGTTTGACAAAATTTTAATACATTTGGCAGGCGACGTTTCTACTAAAAGTCTTCATCAGGACGAACGACAACAAACGAAATAAACAACATACTGAACGCAGGAACATATGAAATCGTGGTAAGAAACATGTAATAGGAAAGCGAAAGATCGAAGCTGGGAGGGTCCATCAAAGAAGGGGAAGACATACATAGCATGACGAGAAGAAATGGATGAGATAGTGTTGATGAGATAGGCAATAAGATGTGACAAATTATCTATGTTACCTGTACTACACTGAGATAAGTAACCTGTTTCATTTGTTATTAATTTGTAGTCTCATCTTAATGCTTATCTCATCATCACTATCTAGTATATTTCTTCTCGTCGTGCTTTGGATGTCTTCCCTATCTTTCATGGACCCACGCATCTTCGATCTTTCTCTTCCCTATGACATGTTTCGTACTACGACTTAATACCTTCCTCCTACCAACCTCATATGTGCTTTACTGCGTTCAGTATATTGTTTATTTCGCCCTGATGAAGGCTTTTTGTTGAAACGTCGTCTGTCACTGTATCTCGTTGCTATGTTATTTTACTGAGTAATATGGTCACACTTATACATATTTATGTTTATATTGATATGTGCCTTGTGTTATCGCAGCGCCTCTCCCCTCCTATTTGCAATTGTGTGTTGTTACCGAAATTATTATCGCCAAGTGTATTATAAGTGTATACAATACACTTGAATTCCACGACAAGCCTTCATGTGGACATCAGACAGGTAAAAGAAAACAGGGAAGACCAAAAACAACGCTGAGAAGAACATTTATGAATGAATTAAAATCAACAGGCATAAATGCACAAGACCAGCAATCCTAATTGCAGTTGAAAAAAGCAACTGGCGACAGGCATGGAGAACTATGACATCCGCTCTATGTGCCAAACTTGGCAAAAGAGGAATCTGACTGAATACACTTGACTATGTTTTAATACGTTTTATCAATTTCATTGGGTTTTTGCTAACTGTAAGTACATTTTTTACAATCACTATTTGTAATTTATATTGTATGTGCATATTTAGATGTGCAATCCTAAATCCACAGATAATGGTTTACGTCGTAATGTGGGTCTAACTGCGCGTCAAATTTGTATACTACGAGGGGGACTCAATAAGTAAGTCACAAATTGATGTTGGATGGCAGGAAAATGCAGTAGGTGGTTTCTAAAGCTGTTTATAGTTGATATCATCATAGAACTTTATGTTTATGTTCGCTAGATGGCGCTAGCTGTACCTTGCGCATGCGCAGCACAAAAAACAAAATGGCTACTGTACTTACAGAGTGTACAATCAATGAACAACGTGCTGTTGTGCGTTTTTTATGGGCAAAAGGACTGCCTGCAAAAGACATTCATAAAGAAATGCTTCCTGTTTATGCTGACAATTGTTTGTCCCGTAAAGCGGTGCACAGCTGGGTAAAAAAATTTTCTCAAGGACGCTCTAAAATTGTTGACGAAATTCGATCTGGTCGTGCTGTTGAAATTGCAACAGACGCATCTGTGCAGCGGGTTGAGGAGATGATTCGAGGTGACAGACGAGTAACGATAGACGCTGTAGCAGCTGCAATAGGGTGCTCACATGGTTCAGCATACAGCATCATGCATGACCGATTGAAATTTAAGAAAGTGTGTTCAAGGTGGGTGCCCAGACAATTGACGGACGAACACAAAATGAACCGATTAGGCTTGTCATTGGAGCATCTCTGTCAATACGCAAATGAAGGAGAAGACATGATGAACAGGATTATTACTGGGGACGAATCATGGGTGCATCACTACCAGCCTGAATCAAAGCGTGCTTCAATGCAATGGAAACATCCTTCTTCGCCTTGTGTCCAAAAATTCAAGGTTACACCATCAGCAGGGAAGGTTATGCTGACAGTGTTCTGGGATTGTCAAGGAGTGCTTTTAACCAATTTCAAAAAGAAAGGTGACAATGTGAATTCTGAATCATACTGTGAAGTTCTATCAGTGCTTCGGGATGCAATTCGAAGAAAACGTCCAGGGCTGCTGACTAGAGGAGTGCTACTCCTTCATGACAATGCTAGACCACATACGGCTCGATTAACTCAGGAGAAAATAAAAAATCTTGGTTGGAAAATTCTGGAACATCCTCCTTACAGCCCCGATTTAGCCCCTAGTGATTTTCACCTTTTTGGTCCACTAAAAACCCACCTTGGCGGGAAGCATTTCGCGACTGACGCAGAAGTTGAATGTGAAGTGAAAATGTGGCTTAAAAAGCAGAGCACGCAGTTCTACGCAGCAGGTTTGGGAGGACTCATAAAACGATGGGATAAATGCATCAATGTTGGTGGAAATTATGTTGAGAAGTAAAGGGATAATGTATGTGTAAAAATAAACAGTTTTCAGGTTTTTATCGTCTTCAGTTTTTTTCTAAAGAGCCATTTGTGACTTACTTATTGACTCCCCCTCGTATATATTATTTAACTTCAATTGCGTTTCCAAAGAACCCAGCATAAAACAAACAAAAAAAAGCTTTAAAAAATATATAAATTAGAGGTCACAGATACTATAACACGATTTCTTAAGCATCTTTCACTATTTCCAGGCTATGGTCATCTTGTGTGCTTTCTTCTTCTTCTTCTTCTGCGTTCGTTCTCAAACTCCAGCAGATTAACAGGATGTAGTCCGGAGAACGGAATATGCTGTGTCATGGTTTACAGCAT
Source organism: Meghimatium bilineatum (assembly GCA_034231615.1). Classification (NCBI taxonomy): domain Eukaryota; kingdom Metazoa; phylum Mollusca; class Gastropoda; order Stylommatophora; family Philomycidae; genus Meghimatium; species Meghimatium bilineatum. The sequence continues at coordinate 21,117,965 of CM067299.1, forward strand.
TGCTTCGATATCTGCGCCTTTCGGCCTGACACATCCGACAACATGGCTTTGGGTCACTGTCCCTATATGGGATGGGATAGCCAACTCCATCCATCACACAACCTCCTTAGTCGCCTTTTACGACATGTGTGGAAGGTAAAAAGTGTTGCTATTCTTTGTTCCCCTTTCGGGCCCCGGCAACACACGGGCGTTATGTGCTTTAAGACTGGGTATACGCAACAACATACGATGTAAATATGGTGAACTAGGTAATATCAATTCTTATATTGTGAAGTATAAATCTCAAAACGAACGGCGTGTAATTTTAGGTGTAGTTTCATCAACAGTTAATGTGGATTATAAGAGAAAACACATACATAAAATCACATTGAAGAGTGTAAAGATATTGAATAGTTGATGGACGCTGGATGAAACACTACAATGGAGAATAAACCAGAGAAAGAAACGACAGTTATAAGAAACATGCCGAGAGTTATGTCGATATAGACATCCCTTACAATATACGTGTTGTAGATGACTTCTAAGCATTTATTTTACAGAAAACATGACAAATGTGTACGTAGGACATAAAATATACATCTATATAAGTACTTAGACATCCGACCTCCGGTAGTACGAAAAATGTTGCTTAGGTTATAAATATCTTGTGACCTTAGTTTTGTTGTTTTTTTAAAGGAAAAAAATGAGGGGGGGGGGGAAGAGGGGAACACCATAGACGAAGCTTTGATTTTTACAAATTTCGATAATAAATATACATTGATGCCCATCCAAGTTTGTGTTATTTGGGCTCAAATATATTATGTGCACAACGTCATCATCGATTTTGGCAGAAATATTATCTCATATTGAAATAATATGGGATTTTGTACTTGTAGGTACGTAAAAACTATTATTATTATACTTCAATCATTTTTAATTTAGTGAGTGATAGCTAACTCTTATATTTATTAAGTTCCTTAACCATAGATGTTTTTGTTATGTGTAACTTTTAAGATTGTTAGACGTGACGGAAAATGGCAGTTAATTATAACATTTCTTGCCACCAACTTTGTCATCGGCCATATGACTTTTCCATTTAATAGTATCGTGTCGGATTTGTACGCAACAGACATCTTATTTAAATATGTATTGTGTTTAGTTGTTATATTTATGGTATAATAAATGAATTCTAAAACTTTAGAACATTGTCAAATAGTAATAAGGATGGCTAGGTCTTTAATTAACTTAGGCCTACAGTATTGTTTGTTTGTTTGTTTGTTTGCGAACTTCAGGAATTGCGAGCTATTAGCTTTTACTTTCTCTGTGCAGTGTGGTGGTTTTTCTGAGTTTTCTTTCAAACCCAGGATACTTCAGCTTTCGGCTTAGTGCAATGCCTATTGAAGGAGCCTTCTACTCAGGGGGGGGGGTATATAATTGTATAGATGGCATGCTACAAATCTTCCATGAAAGAGCCTCAATCTAACGGCATATCATCTACTAAGGTTTTCTTTTTTATGGGTTGTTTGTCTAGTGGGTCATTGGTAGGCCTACAGTAAAGAATAACAGTGTTTATCATTATTACGGCACTAAGCATGCCGCGCAATTTCACAGTGATCACTATGGCTACGGTATTAAGTCATTGATGATCCTTGTTGGTGTCTATAATAAACATTTTTTTGTCTGCTGCATGCAAATCTACGCAGCGAACATGGATCTATAGCCGTCTACCACAGGTAGACACTACTCATTAGATTTTGTCATTGTTGTCCTTTAATTTAAAAAAAAATATATCAATTAATTTGCCATAATATATTTGTTTTATTCAGCTCTTTATTTTAATAATAATGTTCTTATTTCTAATTATAATTTCAGAAACGTGATGGCAAACAAGAGTTCCGTAGATGATCTGAGGACACATGCAAGCCCAACGCCCCAGGCTTAGCGAATTATAATGTGACTTTCAGTACTAGGAACTAGGCGAAAAGGTGGTACAAAAGCCAAACCATTCCCCACCTACTCTTAAGGGAAACATATGTACGGCTCTGAGAAATTTTTTATTTTCGCTTTATACCTCTTAATGCCTTGCTGCATCAGGGTTGAAGAGTTTTTTGGTGACTGCCCTTTTGTGTTCATTATATATGTTTATTTTCGTGGACTAATTTTATTTCTGCAATCCATCATTCACATGGTCTGCCCCTAGCTTTGTATCCATCGTGTCTGTATAGCAATGCTTTATGATGGGCATTAGCTTGTGGTAGTCTAGAAGCATGTGAAAACCACTGTATCTGCTGTCTTCTGATGTAATCCAAGATTGGCATTGTGTTCGAAGGTCTATCAATTTTCTATTTCTGATTCTGTCTCTTATTGTTACTCCGAGAATTCTACATAGACAAGCATTTTCTGCTGTTACAAGTTTTTCTGTTGAAAGTGTTCACGTTTTACATTATTGGCATAGTAATGGAATGATGCTAGTTCTGTATAGTGCAGTTTTGATGTTAATGCTCACATGTTTGTTTTTGAGAATAGGAGATATCTGCCCTAAAATCGGATATGCTATGTTGCATCTGTGCTGGATTTCTTTGGTGTTTTTTCCCATTTAATGATATGATTCCAAGATGAGTGAGAAAGCACTGAAACACTGAACTTATCAAAATGTGCCCTCGCCACAAGTAGCACAATTTTTACCACGATTTCCTGTAAAGAAAGGCTACGTTGTACATCTGATACTGAGCCGCTGCATGACCATTTCTGATGTTACTGGACTCGTGAGCTTGCTGCAGAACTAGATAAAAGTATCATTTCTTATGTGAAAAAAACTTGAAAGTTAGTACCTTGCAGTCTCTTTCTACTACAAGTTATTCAACATCATTTTCAGGCAACTCTAATATGCCAGCATCTGTTCCATGTATCTTTGATATGCCAGCATCTGTTCCGGGTATCTTTGATATGCCAGCAGTTTTTCCTTGTTCTTCGAATAGAGAACATCTTATGAAGTTCAGGAACAACTGAGACAGTTGTGTAACTATTTCAAACTCGATTACGTATTTACAAAGTAATATCAAGATGATTAAGAGGCAGTATATGATACAATTGAACCAGAAGCGTTATAAATCAGAAATGGCGTGGTGCGTCCAATGGTGTGGTCTTTGTCTTTATTCATTTGTTCCGTCTTTTACGTCATATTTTTATTTGTTTTGTTTCTACCTATATTTACATTTTTTATGTAGTTCTTGTTCTTCCGGTATCTTACTTCCGTATTTCCGTTGGACACGTGTGTATGTGTATGTGTTGTGATAATTTCTATCGTATCTTGATAAATGCCTTTTGGTTTAAACGTTTATTATGTCATGTGTATTGTTATTTGTATGATTATGCTAGTTTTCAATTGTGTGTATTATTTCACGTGCGTTTCCGATAATAGTAGTGTGTTAGTCGTCGTGCAGTAAAACTTCATCACCTGATTTCTACGTGAGTACTACTTTCATACAGTTTTACTAGCAGTATTACCTTTTACTGATTGTCATTTTATAAATCAGAAACTGAACAGGAAGGAAAATCAAATAAGTTCTTCGAAAGAAACAAAGTGTACTCAGTCTATACAATGTCAGTCACATGTAAAATTTATGCTAATTAGCTACCATTTTGAATATTAATTAGTTCTGCGTGCTTCTAAATATTACAAATAAGATCAACATATGTGCCTAGAATTTCCAAAAACAAAAATTTATCGTCTCTAGGGTATTTAATTGTATTTAAGAATTATGTATTTTAATTATGCTAATTGGGTACCATTGTGAATATTAATTAGTTCTGCACGTTTCTGAAAAATACAGAAATCGGATCAACAGATGCGTGTTGTCTTCGTGAACTAAAAAATGTATAGTTTTTATGTTGTATCATTGAAAACAACTAACATAATTCAGAAATTATCAACGTAACACTATTTTGTGGTCACACGTTCAATTTATACATTTCTATATGTTTTATGTGAATTATTTGGATGCCAAATTAATTCGGAATAAAACATATAACTTTTTCAGGATGGCGTACAGACATGGTTGAGGAGGTATCATTGAATTGTACTTGTCAATGTGATTTTTAATCATGTAGTACTATTTTGACAAACTTTGTCGAAGTACCTACTGTATACAAATCCCTAAGCAATAGTTAAAAGACAAATTGTATGGTTTGCATATTTGAAGGTGGAAGGAGCAGAGGAAAACAATGAAAATCCATGATACACAACATCAAAGACTGGGCCTGTGACGTTTTCTCTATTCTTACCCGCATCGCTGAGGATAGAAATTGTTGGAGGACTGTGTGTTAGTGCACATACTGAGTACCCCAATACCATAACTGCGTATTGACGTAACCAACGCCGTAATTCAGAGATAAAAATAACACTTAGACTTGCTGGCTACTTATATATCATTCCAGCGACAATTAAGTAGATGATATGTGTGACATCACGTCTGTTGGTACTGATGATGATAATTACTATACCTATGACCGAATGTGAAGTATGTTGATGATTGATAATGATGATGGTTATGTCTACCTCTCTCGCTTCGCTATGTAGCTACTGACTATGTGAGGGTGAATGTTTGTTTGTTTGTTTGTTTCGCTCCATTGTAACCATCACGGATATCCGTGCGATTTCCGTCGGGAGCGTGATTACGTTGTACCACCGTTATGCGCCTTGTAGGTCTAGCACATCCGATTTCGGCATGCCTTGACAATACGGGTGGGCTACCATAAGCCTGTGACAGCCTCTATATGTCTCCAGGCACGCGTAGTGGCGACTCTTCGCCCAGACGATTTTTGCTCTCGTCTGACTCGCACGAGGTGTTCCACTGTCTATGAACTTGCCTCGTGTAATTGGACGTGCTGTGCCTGTGCCCATTGGGTACTGAACCGTTTCTCATCCGTGAGCCTGGTTCCTTAAGGGGAAGAACTCAACAGAGGAGTTGGACCCTGGCTCTTTCGCCCTCTTAGCCGAGGTGTCATTCACCGACATCGTGTATCCCTTGTCCAAGTTCGAGTCTCACACCACGCGTTTGAGAGCAAGGCGTTCTCGAGCTGAGCGTCCTTGTCCCAATAGCGCCTGAGCCCATCAGGTACTGAACCCTTTCTATCTTCAAGTGTATTTCCGGTGTAGGAAAACCTGACAATAGAGTTGGGCCAGGCTAAATCGTTGTCCCTTTTGTGCCTGAGCCCATCGGGTACGGAACCCTTTCTCTCTGCAAGTGTACTTCCGGTATAGGAAACCTTGACAGTAGAGTTGGGCCAGGACTACCATCGTTGTCCCTTTCTTGCCTAAGCCCATTGGGTACAGAACCCTTTCTCTTCGCGAGCATATTTCCGGTTTAGGAAGGCTCGACATTAGAGTTGGATTAGGTCTTCTTGCTTTACCAAACGCCAATGAATAGGTCTGTGTCTCTGCCTGTAAGGAACACAGGTAACTAGATGCTCGTCTCGAGCTGACGGAGCTTGTAGTTCCCCTTTCCTGGGAACTTTTAACTTTATATTTGCAGTTCGCGCTGCCCTCTAGCGCTGTTCTGCCCTTTCATTGTTTCATTGTCCTCGGTATGAAATCTATTTGTCTCTCGCCATGCATCTACCTTTACGTGCATTTTACATTAGCCGCCCCTCCAATGTTCGGACTGGATTGACTAGCTTCACTGTATGTCGCTGTATGTGGTGATGCTGGTGGTGTCGGAGATATTGTCTGTCTCTTGTGCAGTCAAATCTCTTTCCATCTGCTACCTCCACATTCTCGGACACGATCCCCAAATGATTTGGCCAGAATCAGCTCGATCTGCTGTATTTGTTTCCATGGTGCACCGCGTGGAGGTACATTTGGGATCTTGGTTATCTGCTAACCCTGGGTCCGCCTAGAGCAATGCGTTCCCTTTGCACCCCTGAGGGTGAATGTGAAGTCAAAGGTTCCACATATATCTGTTTTTATCATTTTACAACATCAATAACTGTCAATTCACAACATCTATAGCTCATGGATATATGTACAGGTTCTGCCTTGCGATCTACTCTACGTAATGGTTGTCTCCAACTTCTATCTATCTTCGTTGGTCTGTCCATGTCTTTAGTATCACATCCCGAACTTGGTAGTCAGCTCGATATTGTTTCCCAGGTTCTCATTTCATAATTGTTCAACTGTCCGGCCGTTGTAATCGTAGGTCTGATCTTTCAACCAGGTGCTTCGTTGCTACTAGATTATCGACAACGTTCAAGTTGTCTGATAGTCAAAATCATATCGTGATATATTGTATCTTCGTGAGACACATAACTTCTCGTCTTTTCATGAGACACCTACCTTCTCGAGCGAATTCACTTATCACTGTCCCAGACAGTCCGAGCTAACTTCTCGTCTCTTCGTGAGGCACCTAACTTCTCGTCTCTTCGTGGGGCACCTAACTTCTCGTCTCTTCGTGAGGCACCTAACTTCTCGTCTCTTCGTGAGGCACCTAACTTCTCGTCTCATCGTGAGACACCTAACTTCTCGAGCGAATTCACTTATTACTGTCACAGGCTCACAGTCCGAGCTAACATCTCGTCTGTCTTCGACCAACTAAATCTAACCTAACTCCTCAACTGCTCTGGAGGAAACCTCTTAACTCGATGCCCAAGTCAGTAGTAAACTCTCGCTAACAAACCACCTTGACCAATATTGATCCATGCATCAAATACTTTTGACCTGTCATCAGTCAAGGCCCTAGTTAATCAATCTACTAGTTAATTGTCGCTGGAACGACCTATAAGTAGCCAACAAATCTGTTGTTTTTTTCCATCTCTAACTGGCACGTCTCTCTGCTTAGACTTGTTTATTTAGGTAGGTGGTTTTCTTATATCCATACTATTATTTATACTAGTCGCGCCATGGTGTCGAAATACAGTATGTTTGGGCAACAAATTATTAGTTACGCTTCGGCTGGTATACCAAGGTTGTAACATTTTCCTTCTAAGACTGTCGACACATGCATATTTGTGTTTGTCTACTTTCTCATGAACTTTGCAGTGAGGATTCTCATTTCGTTTATAATGTTTCCAACTGCTTGTGTATGTTCTTATATGTGTGAGGCGTCTTCCCTCAATTTTCCAGACACCGCCATGGCTCCACTTCATTGCCTGTATCATGTATTCATCCCGAGTTCACACGGCATTGTCTGGAAGTATAAGTTGCTACTGAAATCTGTACATCAATTGTAAGTCTTCAAAAATGTTGTAAATTGATCTATCTTGCACCATGTTATAATATGAAATGATAGGATTTCAGAAATCTATTTCAACAACAACAACAAAAACTGCTAATACTGACCAAAAAAAACAATGTATTTTTCCCATTCGAGAATTACAGGGAGATTGCAATTGGCTTGAGTGGTAAATGCCGCATTTCCTTGCTCTCGCCACGTTATTTACAGGGTGAGTTTTTTTAATTTATCCTCCAACAAAAAAACAAAACAAAGTCCTTATCGAGGATCGAACTCTGGACCTCACAGGTGTCACTACCCAATCTTTACGCCATGCGACACACTCTATTTGACTCTTTTGAAAATCCCCATTTATATTTATTCTCCCCATCGAAGCCAATACCATGTAGTGGTGATGGGGCTTAGTTCAGCCATCAGAGGCTGGAAATTAAGACTGGTCGGGCAGTCCCACTCGAGCAGGACAATAGTCCTGCCCAAGTAAGCAGAGTGCTGAAGACGGAGGCAACCAGCCAAAAGGCGCACAGATAATCAGGTACCAAGCATATAACACAATGGAAAAATGTCTGTATCTTTTAATAGTTATGGTACCTGCCTTGTCGCAGACGTTCAGACAGGGACGGTGCCTGGCCCTATACCTTGAAAGGGCCCAACCTCAGTTACTGGAAGTCCTTTTCAATTGCCCCGATGAGCCAGGAGGCAAGGGAATAGAGCTACACGCCAAACAAACCAACGACCAATAAAAATAATGCACTGGAATGCTGAGGGTGTCAACAGTAAATGAGATGGATACAGCAAAAAACTGGAACTTGAAAATTTACGTGAAGAACAAGTTAATATATGATGTACCCAAGAAACACACATCAAAATCAGAGGCTACCAGTGCTACCGGTCTTAACGAAAGGACAGGCGAAAGGGTGGAATTCTGACAATTGATAAAAACAATATCAGTGCATGTCAACTGGAAGTATATATGGAGGGGGCAGAATACCAGATGCTCCATCTAAAAATAGACAGTGCAGATTTTCATCTCCTGAACTACTACTGCCCAAATGATAGACCATTGGCACTAGACACAATTCCAGAAAAAGAGAGACTTATGGTGTCTGGTGACTTCAACAGTCACTCTCAGAGCTGGGGAAATGATCACACCGACAAGAGAGGTGAGGAACTTGAGAGCTGGCAGCATGAAAATAATCTCATCCTTATTAACCAGCCAGCAGACTTACCAGCCTTCTACTCGAGAGCATGGCACACCACCTCTACACCAGACCTGGCATTCCACTCACCAGGCCTGGAATGGAACAGCACACGTGTCTTTGGAAAGCAGCTTGGGGGTAGTGACCACAGACCAGTATTTCTGGAAATTCACAATGAATTTACCAAGAACAGCAGCACACTCACTAGGTGGAACTATAAGACGGCAGACTGGAAAATGTATCAGCATTTAACCAGTGTTCTAGCTAAGGACATGAACTTGGACAAAGACATCAATAGAGCAGTGAGTGAAATTGCATCTAGTAAAACCATACCCGGGGGGTGGCACGCAAAAACTACAAAGCCTGCTGGAATGATGAACTGGAAAAGCTGCAAAATGAGATGGAAACATCTAGACAGCATGTTGAGAACAGACCTAGCCAAGAACATCACAACAAATATCAGCAAACAAAGGCTAAATTTCAAAGAGCCAAGTTACAAGACAGACGGAGCAGCTAGAAAGAGAAAACAGAGTTGCTGAACAAATGGGTAAAAGCATGATTGCATAATAGAAGAGCCAGGGTACAATCAGATGGTCGCAAGAGCAAGAAAGTCCTCCTGCGTCATGGAGTTCCCCAGGGAGGAGTCGTGTCACCCACACTTTTCTTGGTTTACATCAATGACCTAGTTGCTGAACTACCACACGGGATCAACGTGGCAATGTATGCTGACGACCTGGTGCACGGAAGAGCATGCGACAGTGGCCACTAAACAAATACAATGAGCTATCGATGCCCTAACCTTATGGGCAAATAGATGGTGCGTCAGCATTAACATAGATAAGTGTAGGACTACACTCTTTACCCCTCACCAAAACACAAAGCCGGTCATATCAAGATAGATGGAGAGCTCTTGAAAGAAGACAAACAACCCACATACTTCGGAGTTACTTTTGATGATAAACTGACATGGAAGCAGCACATAAACAAAGCAACAACAAAAGCCAGGAGGAAGTTTTATCCTGAGAAAACTAAGTGGAACCACATGGGGAGCCAGTGGGAATATACTCAGTAAAGTTTACCAGCAAGGCATAAGACCACACCTCGAATATGGTTCAGCAGCGTGGTGTCCTGCATCAAACACCACATTACAAGATCTAGATAAAGTGCAAAACAAGGTACTTCGAATAATGTTAGGAGCAAATGAAATTAACACCCATAGCAGAGATGCAGAAAATAGGAAGAATGCAAACACTTGACGAACGCAGAGATACAAAAGTACTAATTCAAGCAGAAAAGTTTCACAATGTATGCCAAGTCATCCGATTACGGAAAGATTCAAAAATCTAGCAATGGAGCGACTGAACAGAAGAAGCTTTATCCACCAAGCTAAACGACTCCGTAGACAACTTACAGACCTACCTGAAGTTGACAGTCCCTTAAGGTCTGTACCAGAACAAACCCCTTGGAGTGAAAGGCATGGAATGCCAATATACATTCCGACCCATGTGAAAGGAATACTAAGCGAGGACGAACAGAATAGTGTGCAGCGAAGGACAGTCACCCTCAGTTTCATGGATGAGGAATATCCACAAGATATATGGATCTGAGTATACACAGATGGGTCAGCACATAATACAGTGAGGAATGGAGGTGCATGTGTTGTATATAGAATATTCATACAAGCCTAGAGATATGATCAGAATACCACAAGGGAAATTCTGCAATAATTATGATGCAGAAATCCAGGCAATTAGTGTGGCAACTAAAAAACTACTGAACTCCAACTCTGACCTACAGCATGTGGTATGCTTGACAGATGCAAGGTCAGTGCTTTAAGCTCTCGAGTCTGAAAAACTAACAGACTTGCAAAAACTACTTAATAAATTGTCTTACCAGTATAGGGTAACCATGCAGCGGATACCCTCTCACTGTGGAATACAAGGAAATGAAAAAGGAGACCAATTGGATAATGAAGGTGCTGCCGAAGTCCAACCAGATATAATAATCACCTACCATCAGAAAAAACAGATGATCAAGTCAATAAGAAAGCCACAAACACCAACACAAGATGACTATCACATTATGAACAGATCAGAACAAGTTATAATTCTACGCCTCAGAACAGGACACAACCGACTCCGCAGTCACGTGTACACAAAGTTCAAGATTGGCAACATGGTCATGTGGACAGGCAGCACAGAGTGCCAAACATATACTTCAAGAGTGTTCTGAGTATGAAACGCTGAGGCAGACATATTTGTCAAATTTTTCATCATTGATAGTAGTACTTCATTTTGGTGGTGTGCATTTCTTTGAAACAACCATTACTTCTGTTTTCTTCTTGTTTAGACTGACTTCTCTTTTCACTTTCTTGTGCCACCGTGTCTAATAGGGCTTGAAGTTCTTGTTCACTCCCTTCAATCAGAACTGTATCGTCAGCATATCTTAGATTATTCAGATTGCAACATCCAACTACTATTACTGGCATGCTTTCTATGTTTTGCATAATACCCTTCATATACATGGAGAAAAGATCAGGTGACATTACACATTCTTTTATGACGCCCAATTCCATCTTTTGGAATTCCTACATTGCTGTAAACATTCTGAATGCTTCACCTTCTCAAATGCTTTACTATAATCTATGCAGCATAAGTAAATATCATTTTGTACTTCTGTTGCCATCTCCAGCAATGTTTGTATTTAATATAAGGCATTTCTTGTGCCTTTTCCCTCCACATATCCACATTGCACTTCTGCAATTTTTGGTTTTACTTTATCTCCTATTCGTCTCATGATTATTTTGGTAATCCAGCTCATAAGGCTGATTGTATTTCAAGTGCTGCATAGCTTCTTCCATCTCTGTAGTTGATATACAGGGGCCTTCATTACTGTAATGTATGTCTGCTTCATTTCTATTATCTTTGTAAAGTTTCTTAATGCATTCTTCCCAACTGTACATGATTTCATTTTCTCCTATTAACATAAGACCTTGCTTTGACTTTAGGAACCCAGTCTTGTGAATTTGCCTTCTACATTTTAATTTATTTGTTTATGTGTGTCCCTTGTATTTCTATTATATTTTTCTATTTAACAGCATTTTGCATTTAACCATTCCACTTCAGCTGTATTGCATTTATGTTTAATTTCTTTGTGTATCTTGTTAAATTCTGTAATTTTAGCCTTCCACTTTCTTCTAGAAACCATCTTCTTCACACTGTAGTAAATCAATGGTTGCCTTTATTAGGTAGGCACTATCTCTTTTCAATACTGTAACATTAACTACATCAATGCCCTCCAATGTGTCTGCTCTTTCGCTTTCTAGTCCGGCATGCATGACTAGAACAGAATATCAGTGTAACACTTTCGACTTGTCAGTTGTTCAGTAGCTTGACCCATTCCTTTGTTAACGTTTCCCTCTCTATCTTATGCAACATTACGGGAATTTCTGTTATTATATACATATTTCATCGGTCCAGACCAATTTGTAATAATGGGATTTACTGTAACAGGCTTGTCTTTGATAGGAGCAAGATTTTCTAATCAAAAATAAAAAGACTAAAACATAAAACTTTTACAAATGCCGTGACAACCAGATACGTTTCGATCTTGCTAGAACCATCCTAAATTTGGCTCGCTGACATAAAAGGGTTTCTCACTCTTGTTTTAAAACAGTGTTTCTCAAACTCTATTCTGCCACCGCCACCTTTATTATAGAGCGCATATATCCCCATGTGTGTTGCCGGGGCCCGAGAGGGGAGTAAAAATAGCACTACTGTTTACCTTTCTTGCATGTCGCAAGAGGCGACAACTAAGTAGGTCATAGGATGGAGTTGACCATTCCATCCCATACAAAGCAAAAGTGGCCAAAAGCCAAGCTGAAGACGGATGTTTCAGGCTGAAAGGGGCAGATATCGCACCAATGTTATAAACCATGACACAACTCATTCCGTTCTCCGGACTACATCCTTCTAATCTGCAGGAGTTTGCGAACGAATGCAGAAGAAGATAACGAAATAAGATTTATAGACCAACGTTCCAATTAGGGACGCAGATGCGTCTTCAGTAAATAAGAGGGGGTTTACTTTTAAAGAATTATGTCTCGCTTTGGTGGGATATTTTTCTGATTTTTTTTTTTAGGAAAAGAAATGAATCCGTATTTAAATATAATATGTGGTATAAGGCGACCCCCGTGAAATAGTAGTTCGATCCCCAACGTGGTCGCAACCGACAGCTTTAGAACCGCTGCCGGCTTCACACGTAACACTACCGATGTGAACAGAATATAATTGTGAGAATTACATAGGAAATATGTGAGAAAATTTGTCACAATAATATATAGCATATGTTGGAACTTGTACATCAGGAAACTTCGGCGCGAATTTTCGAATAATGTCTTAATTACAAAACGTTTCACCACAATTACATTTTGATCAGGAAATATCAATAACAAAAGAATATCCGGGCATAAGGCCAAAGGTGGAAAAGAAAACTAAATATCAGGTATGACTTTTGTATTTGTGTTACTACACCTCTAATCGTCGGATCTTCTCTCACTTTATGGTTATTATATATGCATATGATTCTTATCATCGGATAAAACAAGCAAGACAATGATGCATCTATAGTATTAATAACGGAGACAGAACAGGTGCATACAAATGCAAGAGTTATGTGCTGCACATGTCGCCAGAGACGAATAAGGGAGAATTGGTCGTGGGGGAGAGTTGATATCATAAAGAACTAACACCAAAATATATCGAAAATTCGATTTTCTTGGTCGAAGGCGCAACAATTTTTAATTTTTTTGTAAACTGGCAACATACCGTGTTGACGACCACCACAAGGAACGGTATTTCGCATGGACTGTGTGGTCAAAACTAGCCGTGAAGCCATGGTGACTGGTAAATCTTGGCAAAGAACGTAATTTATAATAATAGTTCCAGACAGCCCCCCCCCCCCCCCAAAAAAAAACAAAAAAAAAGCATTGCTACTCAGACACAAAGCAGGCCTTTAAAAATATGGATTACAGGAATAAAAGAAACCAAAGAAAAGCATACGTTGCCTATCCACAGGTGGTGGTACTGTCGTAGTTTCCACTCTTGCCATTGGGCGTAGGGGTTTGCGAAATAGGTGTATTCTAAGTTCCTCAGCCAGATGTGTCGCTATTGTTGAGGTGTATTCTAAGTTCCTCAGCCAGATGTATCGCTATTGTTGAGGTGTAGTCATGTTTATTCAGAATGGTATTGATGTTGTTTATCCATCTTTTCCTACCCTTGAATCTTATGAAGTCTACCCTTGACTCTGAATCCTGATTCTATCTTGTTATAGGCGCTCATTGGAAGTTTATTGCTCATCCACATAAGATGTCCAAACCATTTCATCTGTTGTTTCTCTATACATTCAATGCATTATGTGATACCTATTATCTTTCTAATGTTCTCACTGCGTATTTTGTCGAGTTTAGTGACATCAATAGTCTTCCTTAGACATTTCATTTCGCAAGTCTCCATCTTTCTCATGAGTAAATGTCAGTTGCGTAGTCTGGCATTGGTAGCACAGTGTTGGTATAAAGATGCTTTTAATCCTGTTTCTTTACTTCTATGTTGATTTTTTGGTTGCAATAGCGAAGGTGACAGCTATTTGCTAAATATCACATCATTTGCCTTTTGACATCTTGTTTCTATCTCTCTATCGAGTCGTCTGTCCTCTGTGAAGATACTTCATATGTACTTGAACTCTTTCACTTGCTTTAATTTTATATATGAATATTATATATAATTTATATATGAAAATGTATATATAATCATATATGAAGCACATAATGAGAGGGCCCATCTATTCCCTGACGCTGCAAGGCACAAAGGGATATTAGCGTATAAATAAATATGTAGAATAATAGTTGCAGGCTTGAGAGGAGTCCAATTGCGTGTGGATGTACTTCTGTGATCATGGGTATCTGCTAACCCCGGAATAGCACAAGATCAGTGCTAACCCCTCTGCATTACACAGACAATTCTGGGGCGACATGGTTCTTCAAATCATAGCGTACCCCCGAGAGTTTAAGTATCCTTGTAAAGAAATGAAGATGTGAAAAAATACCCCATCCACATTGCACACAAGAAGTGAGTATCATAGTATATAATTCTTAGAAATCTAAATAAACATATGTCTAAATTTATATCACTTTACCCACTGAAGACGGATGTGCCGGGCCATTAGCGCAAATAAAAATGCGACACAAAACATTCCCATTCTGTGGACTACATCCTGCTGAAAATCTAGTAGGACCACTGTCCTGCTACAAGAAAGATTAATTGCGAGATTAAGAATGAACGCTGAAGAGGAGGAACAAATATCACTTTCTCAGATATTGACCATCTCACCAAAACAAACGCATGCTCTTGTGTAAGCTCTAAACATCTTGCACATACATCCACCCAAGACATTCTCCCTTTACACTCCTCACTCCCTTTACACTCCTCACACACACACATTCTCTTTAACGGTATCAAATGCTCATCTCCAGCTTGCCTTGTATCCAAGAACCATCTTCCGAATCCTTGTTAAAAACCGGAATAAAAAATGAGGTTGGAAGGGTCCCTGGAGAGAAGCTGGGTTAAACGTATTCATCCAGCGGTGATCAATTATTGCGGTCACACGGGGTAACAAAGGCCAGTGTCTATCGAGTTGGTTGGAAATTACAATACGGACAATGACCGAGGCAAAATGCTTAGCCATTAACGGTTGAAGGAGAAAATATGCATGCAGTCTAGTCTCACAACCAAATTAGACATTAAATAATAATGTAGGTATAACAGTAAAAAATATATGATAATGAAACTACAGCAATGAACAAATTTAATAATGTTGGTACAGCACTAAAATATTTAATACGGTAGGTAAAAAAAAAATATTGGGAGGTTTTTTAGTTGTCAGCATTGATCTTTATAATATATAGCAAGCCCGCAGATTAAAAAAAAGGGGGTGGGGAGATATATTCAAGCAATTCTTTGAAAATCTGAACATGATTACTAATACATGAAATTGAGTCGAAAGGCTGGCAATTCCGTTTTTTAAACAATATTTCCACACATAGGTCACCACAAATCTCTTGAAAATAGGGAACTATCCATGAAAATGGGCGACACGTTTGTTTTTTTAAATAAAACAGGAAAATTATAACGACGTATTAGCGGCACTGGTTCATAGTCTTTCTGACAAAAAGGTTCGTTGTCTCAAAGGCATAATTGTGCTAGGTGGTTTATGGATCCCAGAAGTGAGGCATTCCAGTGTAGCAGTTATCCATGTTCCTCCGTCCTGCCAAGAGTTTATCATATACTTATGGGCAAACAATTTATGATAGCATATCCTAGTCAGGATGTATACAACAATCTTGCCATGCATGGCGCGGTGTACACTAAACAATTCATAGGTTGATACAACAAATCCCAAGTTTAATGGTATTGTTAATGTAAGGAGTTACAAAGATATAAATATCCTACCATTCCACCAAAGAATGGCATATATACTTGCGATGGGTGCATGTCATACAGAGAAACAAACATGACATAGAAAAATAAATGGCGGATGCATATCTGGGACGACTGCTCGCTGTCCGCTTTAAGTCTCATAGCTTGGTTCTGCGCCTGATTCAGATTTAATATGGTAGTGTTGCTCACAATGGTCTGAAGGGGAAGGTTATAATCAAAAACATATCTCACAAAGTCGAAATACAGTTAGTGGAGAGTTTGCATGCCTGCTCCCGTTTGTTCCACCTGGGCTCTTAATGAAGTCTATTCGTTTACTTGCCTTTTCTCTAATATTTTCAATGTGGTCTTTTGGTGTTAGTTATCTGTTTAGTTTTACGTCAAGACAGACGGTGGTTATTCCTTTATTAATTTCTCCACTCTTTTTTATGTTCACAATTCTATTGGCTGTTTTGTGGCTTCGAGAGAACTGGTTAAGGAGTTTTAAGTATTGATTTTTATTTTCCCCAATTCACAATATACTGAGATTATAAGAAGAGGTCTGTTGATATTTGCTTTTGTCAGGATAAGATATTTCTCAATAGCCATCAGCAAACTATACTTTCCATACATTGAGATGTTTGGCCAGGTCATCAATGAAGATGAAACATTTGCAGCTTAGAGGAGAGCCCCATAATGTTAATGGGGATGATGTACCAGCATATTTAATGGTTATAATTATGTTTGTCCTGAAGCCATGTATCCATTTTAAAAATGTCACCATATTCTCATTCTGCTCATCTTCTGAAAAGTTAATTTCTTCTCACTCTTTCATAGGCTTACTCAAGGTCAATTAACATTGTGTTTTTTCCTTCTTCAGATTAACGGTAATTGAACCATGTCAGTTCTAGCGGCACTGAATCGCCTTGCAACTCGAGTAAACGAGTTTTTCCGTACTTGTTAACTGCATTCCCAAATAAAGATGCGATTTTGTCAAGATATTCAAACTGTGTACTCAAATCACTGAGAACGTACCAATCGAGACAAGGACTATTAAAACAACAACAAACATTGAAGTGTGCTCGGAACACAAACATAGAATATCCGTATTCGTACTACAAGGACCAATAGGTCTTCTTGTAAACATAAATAACATAGATACAGTATAGTGTTGCTTCAAATAGCTTATACACGTGAATTCAAGTAGAAAGTATGAGACTAAATTAATTTGTTTTCCTTCTTGGACACTATCCATTACATTTTATGAGAACCTGAAGAGGTGGTCGTCTATACGACACGTGCGCCTGATTATTACCTAGACACCCATGATCTTATAGCCACTTGTATTGTACGTTGGTAACCATTCTCTCAGTCAGCTTGCATATGCATGAGGTAAGGGATATGGATCTATACCGTCTTGGTGTTCCTGTCAGATTTCCTTCTTAAGAATGGGGTTGATGGTTGCTGTGAGTCATGTTGATGGCAGCTATCCCTCATTCCATGTTTTATTAATAAACCACAGGAGTGTTTCTTTTGGTCCAGCTTACATAACGTTTCACTTTTAATTTTTTTCAGATCTTTCGGTTTTGTATCTGGCCAGTTTTCGTATTACCATATTCAGCTTTTGTATGCTGAATAAGTCATTTTATGCAGCATTGTTCCGATCTTTGTTGGGTGTTGCATTTTTTGTGATTACTTTATTCTTTTGCTGTGATTTATTAACATGTGTATAAGCATTATTGAATATATCTGCTTACCCGTTACATCGAATGTTACCTCGCGGCGAAAACCATTTACCATGGGTATTTCTTGGGTCTTTTTGTTTTTGTTGTTTCTCTCGAGATTATGCTAGTTTCCAAGCGTTATTTCCTTATCCTCTTAGGTTTATTTTGCTATATTTTTCTCTCCTGGTTTTTTGTTTGTTTTATCTTTGTGATGTCTTACTTTTCCAGTCTACCTGTTGTACTATGTTTTATTTATGGTGCTAGTATGTTTTTCAGCCTTCTTTCTGGCTTTTCTCCTCTCTTTAACTGCTCAGCTAGTCCGAGTGTTCAAAAATATTTATATTTCATGACATTGTCCCTCGAGATACACTTTTTGGTGACATACACAAAAATATGGTGCTTATTTTACTGCATATTGATGTATGTTCATGTTGCGATGTTTCTGTTCATTTCACTGAACCCAGAATCAGTTACTTGACTGTACATGATCCAGTCAGTTTTCTTAAAATTCTACATTGGTTAAACAAAGATCGGTGTCATCTGTTTGTGTGGATTATTACAAGATATGAGTGATGTTTTCTGGCGGAGTGCCGCTTCGTTGAGATTGACGAACTACATATGGGGTAATCTGAGTACAATTAAGACAAAATATCTATGCCTTTGTAGCTCTAGATGAAAAAGCCATAGCAATTACGTTTTAGTTCCGATGAGGATTCTGGATTTACACCCACTGTAGCAAGAACCAAACAGCGTCGCGGGTGTTGAAATCAAACTAAATGGGCTACGCTGACTAGTATAATAAAGTTATTCAACACCGATGAAGCTATTCCGTGAAATACACTTGACGTAGTGAACGCTGTCAACTTATGAATATATAGAATATCCCTACTAATAGGTTTATCAACATTCGATTGGGACGTTGCTTCATTATGTGTTTCTATGTGGGAAAGTGTTGGACTATGTGCTTTTCATCTACGATATACACTCCGGGCATACACGTCATGATATTTAACGGTAAACATATAGACCGTATGTAATGAATCAGCCCCATAACACGTAGTAGATCCAGCTGTCGAGTCAGTGGTTCTCTACGTGGGTCATGGAGAAAAATAAAAAAATATTGAAATTAGGGGTAGACCCGACCCGTCTATAGGGGAGACACTTAAGTTATTTAATTGAACGATAAATTACAGGACATCGATAAAAAATAAAACTACAAAACTTCCTGGTAGTGTAAAATTAAGAAAAGACAATCACAATTTTTTTACTGGGAGGGAAGCCCACGATACAAAAGTTGTCCAAACGGGGGCCACGGGCAACAAAAAAAAAAGATTGATAACCACTGGTCTATTCGGTGGTTGACCAGAAATCACCTAACTAATGCCACATTCAACAAGTACTCGGGAGCGAGTCATTTATATAGCATTATTTATTGGACAATTCTTCTATATTGCAACTGACAAGACTTTGGTCAGTATTGAACAGACATGTCTCTCCACAAGAAGATTGAACAAAGTACGAAAAAGAACGCCTGAAAATTAAACGATTATTTTGTGTTTACTTCACTGGCTTCTAAGATGAACAAAGGACCTGGAATGTAACAGCAAATCATGTCGGGTAGACAAACGGCGAAGGAAAGACATGCAGGGGATAAAGATGTGATTGAAACTAGAAAGAATGAACATGGCGGAAAATGTGCACGGGCTCCTCATGTATAATCAATATTTTAGAAAGAATACCCTGCCGATTGATGGAAAGATTTGATCAGAATGCATGATTAGTTGGAGGAGTCCAACAATGTTTTATTTGCAGCCTAAGCAGACCTGACTCGTAGAATACACGATGAGAAAACACACTAATGCTGCAGGACGGCGAAGCAGTGTACAAGTCTGAACACGGAAAAGCGTCCCTAAGCAACAATAATGTTTCACCACATCAATTGAGAGAACCTCACACAATGGTAGCCATGGGAAAACGGATGGATATTCAACTGACTTCATTTTCCCTCCCCCTTGTGCTTTGAGAATAGACAAAACCAATTTAACACAAGTCTGTTCCTCCGTCTTTCTATCTTTCTCTCTCTCTGTGTTTGTGTGAAAAAAAATTGGAGAAACAAACTAATAAAATAAAATGTCTGCTTGTGTGTATGAAACTATTTTAGAGAAAGCAAGAAATAAATAAGTATATCTGTTTATCTCTTTCTCAACCTCTCTTTGTGCGTGTGTGTGTGAATTTGTGTATGAACAATTAACAAGTTCAAGAGAAATTACAAGAGAAATCAAGAAATAATACGTCTGATTGTCTCTATTTGTGTGTGTGTGTGTAAAATTACAAGAGAAATCAAGTAATAATACATGTTTGCTTGTCTCTCTTTGTGTGTGTGTGTGTGTGTGTGTGTGAAATTGCAAGAGAAATCAAGTAATAATACATGTCTGCTTGTCTCTCTTTGTGTGTGTGTGTGTGTGTGTGTGTGTGTGTGTAATTACAAGAGAAATCAAGTAATAATACATGTCTGCTTGTCTCTCTTTGTGTGTGTGTGTGTGTGTGTGAAATTACAAGAGAAATCAAGTAATAATACATATCTGCTTGTCTCTCTTTGTGTGTGTGTAAAATTACAAGAGAAATCAAGCAATAATACATGTCTGATTGTCTCTATTTGTGTGTGTGTGTGTGTGTGTAAAATTACAAGAGAAATAAAGTAATAATACATGTTTGCTTGTCTCTCTCTGTGTGTGAGTGTGTGTGTGTGTGTGAAATTACAAGAGAAATCAAGTAATAATACATGTTTGCTTGTCTCTCTTTGTGTGTGTGTGTGTGTGTGTGTGAAATTACAAGAGAAATCAAGTAATAATACATGTCTGCTTGTCTCTCTTTGTGTGTGTGTGTGTGTGTGTGTGTGTGTGTGAAATTACAAGAGAAATCAAGTAATAATACATATCTGCTTGGCTCTGTGTGTGTGTGTGAAATTACAAGAGAAATCAAGTAATAATACATGTCTGCTTGTCTCTCTTTGTGTGTGTGTGTGAAATTACAAGAGAAATCAAGTAATAATACATGTCTGCTTGTCTCTCTTTGTGTGTGTGTGTGTGTGTGAAATTACAAGAGAAATCAAGCAATAATACATGTCTGCTTGTCTCTCTTTGTGTGTGTGTAAAATTACAAGAGAAATCAAGTAATAATACATGTCTGCTTGTCTCTCTTTGTGTGTGTGTAAAATTACAAGAGAAATCAAGTAATAATACATGTATAATTGTCTCTATTTATGTGTGTGTGTGTGTAAAATTACAAGAGAAATCAAGTAATAATACATGTCTGCTTGTCTCTCTCTGTGTGTGTGTAAAATTACAAGAGAAATAAAGTAATAATACATGTTTGCTTGTCTCTCTTTGTGTGTGAGTGTGTGTGTGTGTGTGTAAAATTACAAGAGAAATAAAGTAATAATACATGTTTGCTTGTCTCTCTTTGTGTGTGAGTGTGTGTGTGTGTGTGTAAAATTACAAGAGAAATCAAGTAATAATACATGTCTGCTTGTTTCTCTTTGTGTGTGTGTGAAATTACAAGAGAAATCAAGTAATAATACATATCTGCTTGTCTCTCTTTGTATGTGTGTAAAATTACAAGAGAAATCAAGTAATAATACATGTCTGCTTGTCTCTCTTTGTGTGTGTGTGTGTGTGTGAAATTACAAGAGAAATCAAGTAATAATACATATCTGCTTGTCTCTGTGTGTGTGTGTGTGAAATTACAAGAGAAATCAAGTAATAATACATGTCTGCTTGTCTCTCTTTGTGTGTGTGTGAAATTACAAGAGAAATCAAGTAATAATACATATCTGCTTGTCTCTGTGTGTGTGTGTGTGAAATTACAAGAGAAATCAAGTAATAATACATGTCTGCTGGTCTCTCTTTGTGTGTGTGTGTGAAATTTCAAGAGAAATCAAGTAATAATACATGTCTGCTTGTCTCTGTGTGTGTGTGTGTGTGTGTGTGAAATTTCAAGAGAAATCAAGTAATAATACATGTCTGCTTGTCTGTGTGTGTGTGTGTGTGAAATTACAAGAGAAATCAAGTAATAATACATGTCTGCTTATCTGTGTGTGTGTGTGTGTGAAATTACAAGAGAAATCAAGTAATAATACATGTCTGCTTGTCTCTGTGTGTGTGTGTGTGTTTGTGTGAAATTACAAGAGAAATCAAGTAATAATACATGTCTGTTTCACTCTCTCTCTCTCTCTCTGTGTGTGTGTGTGTGTGTGTGTGTGTGAAAGAGAGAGAAACAAATTTGAGAAAGAAAGGAATAACACACGTCTGCTCTTGTATGTATGCGTGTGTATGTGTCTGTCTCTGTGAAAGAAAGAAAGAAATATTAACACTTTAGAGAGCAAGGAATAAGACACTAGTCTGCTCGTCTCTCTTGTCTTGTGTGTCTCTGTGTGCGTCTGCCTATGCGTGTTTGTGTGATAGTTTCACAATTTTGAGAACGCAAAGACTAAGGCAGATGCTTGTCTCTGTTGTGTGTCTGTAACAAAACAGAAGACTGCTTGTCTCTCTTGTGTGTCTGTGTGGTCTCACTTGTGTGACTGTGAGTGTAATAGTAAAATGTGCATAATACAAGTAATAATACAGATGTTTCTGGTGTTGCCAGGGCCCGAGATGGAACCAAGCAATAGCAACATTCCATATATGGTCAAAGTAATTCATTAGGTCATGTTGAAGTCGGATGTGTCCGACCGAAAGGCGCATATATCGATGTAAACCATGCCGTTCTCCAGACTAAATCCTGCTAACTGAAGAGGTTTGAGAACACATATGCCTGCTTATCCCACTCTCTCTCTCTCTCTGTGTGTGTGTGTGCGCGCGCGCGTGCGTGCGTGAAATATTTAAAATTTACAAATAATATTGGAATAAGGCTAATAAGAGTCTGCTAATCTATATCTATACATAAACTGAGGTGATGAGAGAGATGAATGAACAAAGAAGACTTATCACGCAGATGAGGGGTTGATGAGAGATAACAAAATGACTTATCATGCTGATGAGGAAATGATGAGAGATAAATTAACAAAATTACTTATCATGCAGATGAGGAAATGATGAGAGATAAATTAACAAAATGACTTATCATACAGATGAGGGGTTGATGAGAGAGATGAATGAACAAAGATGACTTATCATGCAGATGATAGGATGATAAATGAACAAAGGAAGCTTATCGTTCAAATGGAGAATGTCTCGTGATGATGGACAACAGAACACATCATGATTCACAACTCATGAAGAAAACAGGAGACAATGAAGTATTCAAATAATACATTTCTCAACCTCATGGCATGAAAGAGATTTAACAGGAACAGACTAACAACAGACAGGAAGTATTCAAAGTCAATTATCACTTATTTAAGCTGACTTTGCATACAAGCGAGAGAGGGATGGGGAATAAAGAGAGAGAGAGAGACAGAGGGGTTCGTGTGTGTGAAAGAGAAAGACCTAGAGACAGATAGGTAAAAGTGAATTATTTCTGAATGACAACATAAAAGTACTTACATCAATCTCGTCTACTAATGACTTGTGGTAGTGTGTGCTGGCAAAAACAGATCTCTTGGCCACCTTTCTGTGCTGAAAATGGTAATAGTCTGGCATGATCTGCAAGAAAATACCAGGAAATCACATTGTAATCATTATGTCACAGATACTATATATACATTTTGTCAAATATCATTACAGTGGTTGGATAATACACAATATTTCATTGTACCGATTCTATGACACTGTCTCAAGCAAACATATAATGGCATGTATTTACTTATACAATAACATACAATGTCAAGCCGTAAAATTTCCTAGTACAGTATAACATGACCATGTCAACCTGTAAAGTGTTCATCGTACAGTACAACTAGAGAATGTCTACCTGTAAACTGCTCCTCGTACAGTACACCTAGAGAATGTCTATCTGTAAACTGCTCCTCGTATAGTACAACTAGTTAATGTCTACCTGTAAAGTTTATGCGTACAGTATAACTAGATCGTGACGACCTGAAAAGTGTTCATCGTACAGTATACGTAGTTCATGTCAACTTGTAACGTCTCTCTGTACAGTATAACTAGATCCTGCCTACTTATAAAGTTTCTCTGTACAGTATAACTAGGTTCTGCCTACTTATAAAGTTTCTCTGTACAGTATAACTAGATCCAGCCTACCTGTAAAGTTTCTGATTGCACCACCAAGACAAGAGACAGGGGATGTTGGAGATCCGTTGCAGCCAACCTTCGTTGCGAAGATGGCACTTGATGATGATGACGGCAGAATGAATTCGCCAACAATAAAAAAAAACATCAACGTTTTTACAAAGAACAAAGTATCGGAGTCAATGGAAATCTCACAGAGTAGTTCACAATAAACATGTCATCTCAACTCATCCGACTTTAGCACACCGATATTATGTTTACTTTCCCAACTAAATGGCTCCGATTGACGACACCAAAAGAGATGATCACACATATGGAAGATCGATGTGCCTGGAGATATATGATTCCAACGCCATTCGGCACGGCACTTGAGGATGCTAGTGTTTCCCAACGTGGAGGTCCACGCACAACAGGGTAGCATTCGAACAAGTTGTAATTATATTCATTCAAGGAATAATTCAATTTTTAATATAAGAAAACGTGTATGTTATATGGAGGGGAGGGGGGCATCAGAATTTTAGAAAGACTTTGGTGAAACACTGCTCGATGGTGTGCACACACTTAGTATTACACGTGGGAGGGTGCTCGCCGTTTGAAAAGGTTGAGAATCCTGAATATGATTCAGTTCAATTCACCGAAACCATTTTCGTTCACCTGTGATTCTACGCGATGTCAAAATATGACTTCCTCAAAGGTGGTGTTGCCTTGCGTTTTTATCACTTCAAGAACGCACTCGATACCTCGTTATCTGTGGCTCCTTTTGAAATACGAGTTTATCATGCGCACTAACTTCTTTCTCTCGTCCAATTTTTTTTTTTAAACTAGAGTTAAAACGCACGCGAAAACGCAATATCTACTCTATCTACTCTTCAAGTTTTACAAAACTGAAATCAGATTAGAACCGACACCTGCACACACAAAAAAGCGGCTCTCTTTACACACACACAGATATATATATATATATGTAACCAGATTTAGTTAAAAGTGTTGCGACATAGAGTGTACATATTATTAATAATATTCTCCAGTTAGAAAGTCCGTCGCAAGTATATTGCCAACTGCGTATACTAGGGAAGTGAGTACATAAACAGTCATGAGTTTCTGAGATTCGGACAAGTGTATACCGATGGAAGTGGTTACCTATAGCAGATGAGTGGGCAAAATACGCCCCACTAAGTCACCGTTACTGGCACGCCAGCCTAATTTCAAACACTATGTGCACTGGCCCCCGAACTCAGAACATATAAAATCACGAAACGTTTGAACCACAAAGAACATCAAAGTTCAATAAAATAACACACAAAAATGACCAAAGATATATAAGTACAATACATTTGTTGAAAAATAAACGTCGTTGAAATAGAAAGTTCAGCCTGGCGATCCATATATATATATATATATATATATATTCTCGATTTAGAGACCACAAATATCCCTGTCATTGGATTATTACTGTACAAATTATCTTAAAATTCATGTGTCCAGTTTAAAAATAAATGACAACACAATTGAATAGACATGAATTATCTGTTGAAATATATCTCCCCCTGTACTCTTTACTTAGACTAAGTTTAGTAGTATTTGCTTACATTTCTCTCTCTCCATCTTTCTCCTGCATACACTGGTTCAGTAAAATAGCCGTCCATCCTTAAATGGGATATATAATTTGAGATAAGGACAAGAGCTGGGAATCGCTTATTTGCTGGAATACTTTAACAACTAACCATATATATTTATTCACTGTCGAAAACCAATCGATGCCATCTTAGTGGCTGCAACGCATAGGGAATCCACATTTCCCCTAATGTGCATCAATAATGCCTGGTTATCCCCGGTTCTCTAAGGCAAAGGTGGTCAAACTGTGTAGGTTTCGACTTCTCGAGCGCAAAATAACTCCGTTTTGTAAATGACCACATGCTATGTAAGTTGAATAGGTGATCGCCAGTGTGTTGTAGAGGTCCGAAAGAGAAGCACAGAAGAACAATGTTGTTTATCCTCCATGCATGTCGTAAGAGGCGACTATGAAGGTTTGAGGGTTGGTGTTGTCTGCCCCATCTCATAATAAGTTACACATAAGCTATGCTAAAAGCTAATGTGCCAGGTCGAAATGAACAGATGTCGCAGCGAGACTGTGGAGCATGCCACAACACATTTAGTTCTCTGGACTACATTCTGCTAATCTGCAGGAGTTTAAGAACGAACGCAGAAGAATATACGATGTTATATGATTAAGAAATATGAGAAACATTAAAATGATCAACCAGACCTTCGTAAATTGATAGATTCTTGCGTAGCCTAGACAGTTTGACGTGGCATTATACAATTACTAATAAGAGATCATAGATAAGGCAATGTGTAAATAGGAGACAGTGAGAGAGAAAGAGAATTTGTGCGAGTGAGTCAGTGTGAGTGATACAAAGTGTGGGAGTGAGTCAGTGTGAGTGATACAAAGTGTGGGAGTGAGATCGAATTAAAAGAAAAACCGCGTGAGAGGATGAGAAAGAGTTACATGCAATGCGTGAGTGAGATTGAGTGAAAAAAATTGCGAGATAGTGCTAGATAGTGAAAGAGAAAGTGTGAGATCGTGAGAAAGTGTGAGTGAGAATGTATGAGATCGGGAAAAAGCGTCATTGTGAGAGTGGGAAAGTCTGAGATTGTGTGACAGAAAATTTGAGCATGAGAAATTGTGACTGTAAGAGTGAAAGTATGAGATATGGTAGAAAGTTTGAGATCGTGGGAAAGTCTGAGATTGTGAGAAAGTGTCATTGTGAGAGTGGGAAAGTCTGAGATCGGAAGACAGTGTCTTTGTGAGAGTGGGAAAGTCTGAGATCGGAAGAAAGTGTGAGAGTTAGAAAGTTTGAACATGAGAAAGTGTGACTGTGAGAGTGAAAGTGTGAGATCTTGAGAAAGTATGAGATCGTGAGAAAGTGTCATTGTGAGAGTGAAAGTATGAAAGAGAAAGTTGAGACTATGTGAGTGAACGTGAGTTTGAAAGTGAGAAAGTGTGGTATAGCGAGAGAAATTGTGAGATAAACATAACAAATAGAGAAATATATATATTATGTAACGTACATTTTTGAAAGCGGAGACGGTGAAACTTTGCAAATCTCCACTTAGTTTAAGTACCCAAAAAAATGGCCATTATTAGTTATGGGGATTGACCTTTAGATAGTAGAGTAGCAGATAAGACGTTATATTCGACTGGTCAACTCGGCTCTAAAGTACTTCAGTAACCGCAAATGTAGGGGCAGGGGAGAGGGAGAAGTAGGCATTAGGTTCAACACTCTACCGAAATCTATACGGTATGAGATAAAGACCTCCTGACTAGGGAACGACTCTTGCCCTCAATGATCATAAATATTGAATGAAGTACTGTAATATCTGAAACAACCAAGGCATATATGGCCTCCAACAAGGCTAAAAGTTACGTTGCTCCCTGTGTGGATGTGACAGCCGATCATAAACTAGCTATTACAGAAAAATGCACGCGCTTTCACGAGAATTCCTGGAGCCGAGGGGGTGAAATGGATGGAGGGAGAGAGAAGCGCATACCACATATACAATGTGGACGGATGAAAAATACTGGGAGGAATGTAGTCTTTTAACGCAGCACTTAGGAACTTTGGTCAGAAATATGTATCGAGCAAATCCGAAATCAAGGAAGATAGATGTTTGTCACAGATGTATATGCTGTTTATTTGATACTTATTGATTTATTTAGAAGGAGGACAGACTTATAAATGTTGATGGCCAAGGGGTCATTTATACAATAACTCAATACGGCACTTGCATCGAGATTCCAGAAAATGAATATCCTAACAAAACAATAGAATATCATACAAAATCTAACTAAAAAGAGAATCAAAATGCGTAGAGTATTGACATCATTGTACTAGTTTGTCCTATAAGGACAGCTCCACCTCTCTCAACAAAGGGACCTCTATCGAAAGGACCAATCATAACACGTAATTCCGTAGTTTCAAGTAATAATTCTCAGGGATTTCTTTAAAAATCCACTTTATAACAAGACGTCATGAGCCGGATTCGAACTCGAGACATCTACTCTACGTAGATCCCCAATCAAGATTCAACAATCACTGAAGGTGTACTCCCTGCACTATAACCCGGAATTCTATACACGTGAACATTATCAAATACTGGGTATATCACAATATTTCTAGAATGGAAAAAAAAACATGCGTACCAAGGTTAGTTGAGTCAGTCCTAAAAGACTTGTTGGGTGGGAGCCAAAGATTATCAAGATATCATGTTAGTTGAGATGTGCTTACACTCATAGTGAAGTTGAAGTTTGCCGCAAGGTTTCACATTCAAGTTCACCGTCTACTGATAAAAACAAGTTTCCGGATAAATCTTAAGATGGTCAAAGTAATGGAAAAGTAAACCAGGAAATTGATCTACTGATTGCGGATAACTCCGGAGAAGATATGTTTCACCGTTTGATCTGTGCGTCGTGGAAAAAGGTCTGACTAGAGCTTCACTAGCTATCGTGATTGAGTCGTTGCCGAGAACAGCGGAGCACACTGCACAACTACATCCAGTATGAGGATGGAAATTGAAGCTGCCACTGTTGCCCTCATATGACTCCTGGAACCTCAATCACGAAAGCAGTTATTGTATCATACTCCCAGTCCATGCTGCGTAAAATTCAAACTGACCGATATATATATACATACAGATATAGACATGTTTCAAGTGAACGAAAGAAGTGTGTGTATATGTGTGTGTGTGTGTGTATATATATATATATATATATATATATATATATATATATATATATATATATATGGATTTACTGCCCATGACACGCAGGTGTTCGCGGTAATGAGAGAGTAGACATGCTGGCCTCGCAGGCACCAAAATACGAGGCGTAAATAATGGATAAGGGAGATGTACTGACACTGTTTCATTGGCGCCTGTTGGATGCGGACACCAGGATTGATGAAACATCGAGGCTGAGATTTAAAGAATTATGTATTAAATATGGTAGTAGTAGAACAGGACCATAACCAATATCACAGTTTCCTCTTATTCTACATATAGATCAATGCAAATACACCAATATCAGTGTATATTAAAAAGCATGCAGATGTCAGTTAAGCTGTTGGTGTCTCCAAAGGGGTTGGGTACATTGCTGAGAAGAGATAAAGCAGACTTAATGAAGGCAGTAATAAATTCATTTAAATATGAAGATGATGTCAATGAGGATGAGAACGTACACATACAGAGAATGTTAGAAATGGAAGTATATATAGGGTGAGGGAAGGAAAAGTAATTTTTTTTTAAAAGTCCCGAAGAACACACAATCAACACCTGATCAGGACTCTGAGACTACATACTCTGGGATGGCTGCTGTGGGGAAGGCAGAGCACTTATGGGAATGCCCCGTTTGCTGTGAAGCCAGTTTCTAATCAAGAATCAAGTCTCCAAATAGAATATGACTGCAAGGCACTAACAGCGCTCTGTTTATCATATCTTGGTATACATGTTTTGTTATTTTTCTATGCATTTAGTTAGATCCAACGAAAACTTACTTTGTATAAGTTGCATAAATGATCAATGATAAAAACCAAGTTAAAACTATTCAACTCCTGTGTTATTCCATCATTGACTTGTAGTGAAAGCTGGAAATCAACACAGGCAAGGGGCCAAAAGTTAAACATCTTTTAAAACAAATATCCAGTGGCGTAGCGGGGGTTAATGGGGCCCGGGACGGAATAATAATTTTCCGCCCTTGTGACATTAAAAAAATATGTCAGTGATTGTGAAAGACTGGATGAAAATAAATTTGCCGCTCTCCTGATGATGCCGCCCGGGGCGGTCCGCGCCTCCGCCTCCCGCTACGCCACTGCAAATATCTCTGAAAGTTGTTGAACATAAAATGGAGCGAATTCGTCACAAATAGCGACGTAAGAAATAAAACACACCAAGAATATGTTTCGAATATTATAAGGCAACGCAGATGGAAATATCTGGGACACGCTCTTAGACAAGATGAAAACAGACTGAACCAGCAAGCCATTATGTGGACACCTGAGGTGAAAATAAAAAGGGGAAGACCCAAAAAGGCACCATACTTACAGAAGGAGAAATAATAGGTTGCCAGTCCATACAAGAACTAAAAGCAAAGGCAGCGAATCGCAACGCATGGAGATCCAAAACTTCTGCCCTATGTGCCGCCAGTGGCACGAAAGGAACAAACTAACTACATCAATTATGTTATGACTATGCGCCTATTAGTTTCCGTGAAGTATTATAATTTAAAATAGTATTTTTTGTCGAATGTGTATGCACCATTAATACATCCAATCGTATTGCAAAATAACAGGGATGACGATCGGCTTCTGAGCAAGTTCGATCGCGTTTGGTTTGTGCACTGAATTTTGACATACAAGGTTATAACGTTGTATTCGTTACGTCACGGAAACATTTTATTGCAATAAAAATTACTAAGATGTCATCTAAATTACCATTATTTTTCTATATGTTTTTTAGCATTATTAATGAAAACGTGTCGCGCCGAAACCGTCGGAAATATAAGATATGTTGGCAAATTGAAAAACAACCTTTTAAAATGACTCACTTCAATTTTCACTTGATTTTCATAGGCTGATTTTCACAAAGTATAATAATAGTGATCATTAGAAACATGGGAAACGATAAGTGAGTCATGTTAAAAGGGTGTTTTCCCATTAGCAAATAGATCTTAATGTTGTCCAACTTCACGTTTCCAGCTATAGAAGGCAAGTGCTGTAAGGGAACTCCCAGTAATTTTATCTATAACTGTGTTCATGACCTGGCAAATCCTGTACAATAACCTTGTATATCTAGAAAGCAGTCGACGGGCCCCACTAACGACTAAACTGGAGATATGATGTGAAACTTCTCCCTGTAGAAGCTGAAATGTTGAATGTCATGCATGCTAAAGATTTCCGTTGTTCCCTAGTTAAACTCACTCCTCTCATTCGACCGTGGTCCTATACGTTAAACATTTCCTTTCAAAAATCACCCAATCGCAGTATGATGATGAAATAATCCTTTTAGCTGTGAGCAGGTATCTCTTGACGACATACAGAATTTCTGATTAAAACAGTTTCTTCTCATTTGAATAACTAAGGCGACACACAGACTCATATAAGGTTGCCTCACAGTCATGGTTATGTAAGGAGGGTTTATGGGTGCATATTAAGTTACCGAAGAAAAGAATTTCCATGTGACAGTATCCCAGAATTACCACGTCCTGCAGAGTGCGCAGCATACAATTCTAAGCCAACTATCTCATCATTCCAGTGTCATTTTTGTTGACCAACAGTGATGGCACATCTAGCATCCCACATCACCTACGAGTCTGCCACAAAAAGACAGAGGTGCAACTATCCGCTGGCCTGTATCTATTCGTCACCCATGGGAATTATTTGATAATGACTAAGATATTGAGACAAGATGTAACAATGATTTTTCCACAAGTGACATGTTGTTAGCCTATCCACCAACTTTCCTAAGTCGCTTCCTACGACATGCCTGGAAAACAAGAAAATGTTTATATTCTTTTCACCCTGAACTAAAAGTCCCGGCCTCGATTATCACATGGGTGAATAAACCGCAGTATATAAACATGGAAATTTTGTGTCATAATGACACATCCGTTTATAAAATGCAGTATAAGCCCAATATATATCTGTAACACCCAGAATAAGATGTATCATTTTCTTCTTCTTCTGCGTTCGTTCTCAAACTCCAGCAGATTAGCAGGATGTAGTCCAGAGAACGGAATGCGTTGTGTCATGGTTTACAGCACTGCTGTGATATCTGCACCTTTCGTCCTGACACATCCGACTTCAGCATGGCTTTGGGTCACTGAGCCTATATGGGATGGGATAGCCAGCTCCATCCTATAACCTCCTTAGTCGCCTCTTACGACATGCATGGAAGGTAAACAGTGTTGCTATTCTTTGCTCCCCTTTCGGGCCCCGGCAACACACAGTCGATGTATCAATTTGATACAAGTCTTATGAATGTCATAAAGCCAGATATACATTTTGTGATGTGTTGAACAGTATACCAATGGTGAGTATACACCAGAGATTGGTAATCATTTTTGTATTGGGCCAAAGATTTATTTCACTGTTATGAAGTTCCAATACGCAATAGCTGCTGTAAACAACCGAAAACTTTCTTAGCATTAAAACAAACTTCATGCGTCAAATCTTTTGTCGCTACCTATGTGGATGGTCATAAGCTGGCGGCGGGCAGTGTCCCCTGAAATCCATTTCGTTCTGAACACTGTTTTCAACTAGTAACAGCAAAGGATTGGCATAATGATTTATTCGTATCGCTGTCGGGCATCATATTTTACAGTTTAGCTGAGATAGTTCGTGATTTGATATCTTCTGAGTTCATGAGTCCAGTGTATTAAGAATTGTTTATCTGTCTGGCAGGTCAGTAAACATATCAAAATAAACGGAAATATCTATATTGTTATATTTATACATGAAACATACTAGCAACAAGATGCAGAGACGGGCGACGTTTCGACTAAAAGCCTTCATCAGGACAAAGGCAAAATACAGACAGTATACTTTACATAAAAAGGCACATTTTGTGAGACGGTGGTAGTGAGAAGAGAATAAAGCATGGTAAGATAAATGTAAATGAAAATAAAATAGAAAAAGAAAAGTACAGCGAGATAAGAGGTCAAATGCATAAACTGAGCGAAACAAGAGAAAATAGTAAAGACTCCGCCCGCTCTTCATGTTATGTTTTTCTCCTCTCATCCTGCTGGACATTTCCTCGTTTTTTCTTTCATTTTCCTTAACATCTTTCTAACCATGCTTTAATCTCTTTCCTACCATTTGTGCCCTTTCATGTAATGTATGCTGTCTGTTGTCTTTCGTCCTGATAAAGGCTTTCTAGTCGAAACGTAGTATGTCACTGGGTCTCGTTGCAAGTATGTTTCGTTTGGCAACACATATATATTTTCGTTTATTTTGTTATTTGTCCTGTGTTACTTACTACAGGCTCGCATTTCCAGTATCGGTTTAGTCTCTGTCACTAGTGGTACTCTATCTCTAGTACACAAAAATCGTTTGGTGCGTCAGATGTGGTCTGCTGGCCCTATTTTACCGACCCCTGTCTTTACATTCTTTAAAGTGACTAGTGAATATACTTTACAAAAAGTTATGCATGGAACATCAAACCACTGAATCTAAAAAAAAGTGGGACTATCAAATCTAACTCAGACTATCAAAGCTACTATCAACTTCACCCGATCAATACACCTTTTAGTAGTAAACCATAAATAGACCTTTGAAGTAAATAAGCAACTGAGCTATCACAAGACATATTGGTGTCTGTTGCACAGCAGGGCATACCGCACGTCCCTAACTTTGCTTTTAACGGATGTCTGTTACATGGGTCGTAAAACCAAGGCATGCGGTCCTGTTCCGGCACGAGATAAACAAGACAAAAACGTGTTCTTATCTACATCAATAACCCAGTTAAAGGTGGGTAATCACATACCACACACTTTTGAACGAGCATCAAGTTCTAGTCACATGATAAGATCGTATAACAATATTGTGTAGTGTGTCGGTCAAGTACCACTCACTATTGTATGCGCGTTACCTAAGATCAGACGAGAATCTAGAACTAGTAACGCTGTCATGCATGTCTTCAGAGTCAGCTATGGAGTTGAGAGATAAAATTCCAGTGTCGAGAAACAACCCACGACCGGGCTCCAGTAAAGATCTGTGTACAAAAAGTAAACATGGTCTGTCGGTCTGATTTTTTTACAACTATTTTCGTTCTTTTTGGATATTTTTTTGGGGTATGCGACTCCAAGTATATAAATAATGATATACGAAAATCACGATAGTAATAAAAAAACATAATAATGAACGCCGAAGAAGAAAGAATAATCAAAAATATAATAATGAACGCTGAAGAAGAAAGAATAATCAAAAATATAATAATGAACGCTGAAGAAGAAAGAATAATCAAAAATATAGTAAACATAATAATGAACGCCGAAGAAGAAAGAATAATCAAAAATATAATAATGAACGCTGAAGAAGAAAGAATAATCAAAAATATAATAAACATAATAATGAATGGTGAAGAAGAAAGAATAATCAAAAATATAATAATGAACGCTGAAGAAGAAAGAATAATCAAAAATATAATAATGAACGCTGAAGAAAAAATAATAATCAAAAACATAATAATTAACGCTGAAGAAGAAAAAATTATCAAAAGTATAATAATTAACGCTGAAGAAGAAAGAATAATCCAAACGAATGACGGCTTGTTTAATTTCTTTACAGTGGTCTTTACTGTCGACGGTCTCCAACATCTCGTTACTGGAAATGTTAGAGCTATGGTAACACATAGCAAACACAAAATGAACGTAAATAGTTATGAGTTACCAATATTTTATTTTAAACATACTAGCAAGGAAACACATAATCGTGTATAAAATCATGCCAACCCCCCACCCCCCGGGGGATTTCTCACTGATTAATATCTGCATCCCAGAATCCACCGCAATTTGGCACCATTTTTTGCATTGTCTATTGGGTGTTATTATAACTCGGAAGGAGGTACAGCAATCCACGGGCAAACTTAAATATTCCAAACCAGGTGCCATAACTTACAATATGTACATACTGTGTATGATGCCCTCCGCAATCTCCATCATGACTTTCATCTTTTTAGTCCAATATCTTTCAATTTCTGAATTTCAGAATGCCGTAGGTATTCCTTTTTTATTTGAAATGTTGTTTGAGGGCGTTCTGCATAACTGTATTATCTGATCTATAGTTTGACAGTCGAGTATAATGATATATACGGACGGTTCGGTTGTTAGATACATGCGCGGTGCGTGGGTCTTCGCAACACAGTCCGTAGGGAAGATGTTAAAGAGGAGAGTGCTGCTATTGCTGTGAGTACACGCAGCATGAATATGGAGATTATAGCAGTGACCAAGATTTCAATTGAATGAGTACACATCGGGCAGCTGATGCATGCCTCCTGTGTGACTGGATGAGTACACATCGGGCAGCTGATGCATGCCTCCTGTGTGACTGGATGAGTACACATCGGGCAGCTGATGCATGCCTCCTGTGTGACTGGATGAGTATGATCAGAAAACTACAAATGGGTTGCATTCGAGAGAAGTAACTTGAGAGGTCGAAGTTGGATTGTGTCACATTCATTTTTGAACCTGGTCATGTGGATATTCAAGGCAACAAGAGAGCGGGTCGGCTAACTTGCATTGCTACTGTGTCCGGCTGTAGTGCAATGGATCGTGCTGATATTTTGAACTCCCTGCGAGAAACAATACTTGCAAATGAAAAAAAAGGTGATAATTCCTTTTCCATGTCCAGAATAAAGCAACTGGGCTTGAAATGCGGCGCTATCGTACGATTAGTTGAATGTTTGTCAACCAACAAAGTACTGGAAATGCCAGTCATCGTGTAGTTTTATTTAATTCCTAGAAAACTAACTCCAAGTGCATTTAGTTCTTACTTTCCTATGTGCTGTGTGAACTCTAAGTGGTGTGAAATCTTTTGAGAAGAAGTCTCCTATTCAGAGGGGATACAATTTAGAGATTTTGTGGTTTTTCTAACTTTCAGCAATATATATTGCTGGAATCATGAGCATCAGCTCCTCTGCCAAGCGCCTTTTTCTGTCAGAGGTGTCAATAGCAACCAAGTTTTTCGACCAAGATTACCATAATGAGTTGCGCAGCCATTTATGCATTCCCTACCATCCAAAGAAACTCTTACATTATATAGGGTCAACATGCTTGCCTGCATCTAGGCTCTCCAATAGAATTCTCACATCTTGTGCCTAGTTGCTTTTCACCGCACTCCATGGGCCACCGGTTCATAACTGGGGTACATTTAAATGCTCTACATATTAGTTTTACAGAAAAAATAAGTCTGGGAGCTTACTGAACAGCCCTAGTATAGTGTAATGAAATGGACCATGTGTGTAGTGACAGATATTGCAACTAAGCCATAAAACCAAGCCGCAATGTAGTCCGTTCTCTGGAATACATTCTGCTAATTTGCAGCAGTATGAGAACAAACACTGAAGAAGAACCATCAAGTGGAAATAAGTGGTAATGTCAAAGAACAGATAGCAATGTCAAATAGCAGATAGCAATTAAAATTTGAAAATACAGCAAAAGTAAATAAAACCTGACTTGCTAAGCTAAAAAAGTAAATTAGAAGATATCAGTAACAAGAGCTGTAATACTATTTTCCGAACAGCAATAGATAAAAGTATAGAATTCTGTGTTGTTCATTCATATGACCACATTGATCTCTCTTATAAAAGTGGAAGTCAAAGTATTGTTTATTTGTGTAATCCCCTGGAATTAAAAGCAACTTACTCTTGTTTAGCATGTGCAATGGAGTGGTACTCCAGAATATTCTTTCATGCCCAGAAAACTATGTTTCTCTGCAGCATGCAATTCTTTAAGTAGAAGCTTCCTACTCAGAAGGTGTGGTGGGGGGGGGGGGGGGTTGTCTTGTCAAATTACAGAATGGGCAACAGCAAAAAGTAGACATACAAAGAAGTGTTGCTGTGTAAATTATCTTTTTTTGCATGAAAAAAGTTAACCCATAGCATTTATTAATGCTGTAGGGGTGTGAGATGCTAGCGTTTACATATTTCAGGGGCTCTGATATATATGTGGGCGGTAGCCATCTCCTCTCCCTCTTTACTTCCCGGATTAACCCAGTTCTCAATTTAGTCTAGGTCGAAAACAGCCATTGTGATCTGAAAAAAATGTCTGCCTTAACTGGAGAATGAACCCATGACCACTCATATGCGAAGCCAGTGCGCTAACCATTGGGCTACGCTGTCCCTATATGTTGCATAGCAAATGGCTCAAATTAATTATATTTTATTGCTACAATCTCAGTCTCTATCTTTTGGGATATTAAATAGTATGAGTAACAGTAGAAACAGGAAAAGTAGGCTATGCATTAAACAAGGAGAACATCACACAGAATGTGTAACCAGAAATATTTGTTATATAAACACAATAATGGGGTGCTAAGGGTCTCACATACTCTCGTGTGGACCCAGGGTTAGCAGATAACTAATATCCTAAAAGTACTCCTTGTGGTGCACTCTGGAAACAGAAATACAGCTGCTGGGAACACTTTTAGGCTCATGTTCGTGGATGTAGATATCTGTAGATGGAATGAGAATTGCCTGCAGAGAGACAGGAAATATATCTGAAACCATTATGCTATTACACCCAACATCACTGTCAGCACACAGTCATGCAAAGCATCTGAGCATTCTGTCTCGGCAGGCTTAAAAAGCTGAAACATTGGAAGGGCAACCAATGTCAATAACATATGGTGATCTTACAAGTACACGCTCAATCTGGAAAAGGTAACGCATGCAAGAGGGCAGCGTAGTGTGTGAATAAATTCATCGGCAATGAAGCTACAATAGTCCAGCAAGAGACAGACTGGTGGAAAGTCTGTTTATGCTCGAGAACACACAGATGTCCAGATGTCCCATCACAATTGACCCCATTCAAAGTAGGAGTCATGACTCAAGTATTGGATATACCAACTTGAGCATTCACTAATGGGTATGAAAACATCTTTGAATACAGCTCTCCATTGCACACAGAACAAGCATGGAACAATTTTCAGCGTCTTACTGAAGCAGGTTTCAGACTCAAACTCTTGACACTTCTGGCAACATGGGGGGGGGGGGGGTGCAAGTCTCTAATGACACTGTAACCCAAGCTCAACTCGACTGTCAGCCATTACTCAACACGGCTCATACAGAGAGAATTGGGTTCAGTACCCAAGTGCACACTGCAAAGCTCCTTATCTGAGATTCATATTTTACGTATGTCTTGGGTAATATGCGCAATGGCAAAGAATCAAAGTACACAGACCTCGCCTGGCTATAGATTTAAAGGCCATCTCAAGCGGATGAGGTCAGTGAATGAGAAATGCACATGTCAAATCTCTGATGTGTTTGACAAAGCAGCACCACATCTAGGAAGGTGTACCAACCCTGAGTCTAATTTGACCATTGCCATTACCCAACACGTCTCATATGGAAGAAATTAGGCCTGGGACCTAGAAACACAAAGGGTGGTAATGGAATGGTCTTCCTACGTGAGGAATAAATTGCTGGCTGCAAAGCGCCTCGTTGGAGGAAAGACAAGTAATGGGTGACCTGGCAAACTATTAGCTCGTCTCGTGACATATATTCCCTCTGAGTAAAAGGCTCCTTTAATAGGCATTGCACTAAACTGAAGCCTCCTGAGTATGAAAGAAAGCTTGAAGAAACTTCCCTACTGCACTAATTGCTCACAATTCCTTTGGTTTGAGAAGAAGAAGAAATACAATAATATAAAAACACAGAAAGAATTAATTCAATTACCAAGAGATACTGGACTGCACCCAAAACAATTTTAAATCAATGTCAACAACAGTGGGACAATATAAATCACATAAAATTAAACCTTAAAATGTTAAGTTATGAAAAAGTATCTGAGTAAAATAATTGCAAAAAGATGCAGAAAAAATTCAGAATCTAGACAGGAATACCACCAATGAAAAGAATTTACATTTACTGGAGAAATATGTAGGAGTAGATCTATAAATTACATTTGTAGACTTAGCCTCTTAGGACTACATTTGTCTACATAGTCCTATTTACTATTTTTATCTAGGCCCCAGCAATTAGGCCTAGACCCAAATTAAGCTGTGCTTTATGTCATAAACGATCATCTAGGTCCTATAGTCATAAGGGCCTACTATAAATAACGTAAAAACTGTACTGTAGTGTTAGTCTCATGATAATAGCATACATTTGGATAAAGAAGCTCTTTGGTGTCCAAAAAATAAGTTATATCCCCTTGAAAGAAATGTCCACTAGTCTATTTCCTGAACATGCAAGGCAGTGATCATGTTTTAATTATACTTCCGGTGTCCTGGTGGTACTGGCATATATACACGGACATTTTTGTGACATTACGTCTTTGTTGTACACACTGGTGCATCTATCTGAAACAGTGGATACTGTTCAAATAACTTGTATTTGAAAACGACGTATGTGCAATTTCATTATCCATTCTAATGTACTATTTGACTCAACTTATCTCTATGTCTAAATGAACTTATCTCTATGTCTAAATATTTTATTAGCCATTTATATGTTTATATACCAAGTATGAAAGACATGATTATTCCAGACATGTTTAAAAATTATCACGTTTTTTTTATCGGCAAGCATCATGATGCTTGTCCGCCATTTTTGTTTGGTTTTTCTTTATGTACTTGCTATGTCGGTAACACTACAAATTCATGTATTTAAAGAAATACGGTTGTTTTATTTTTATAATACGTGTCCTGTGTGTTTCTTTATGTATTTAACAAATTATCAGTAATGGTTTCTTAGAATTGTAACTTCTATATAATTTAATAATACAAGGTAAAGCACAATAACGCGATTGCGAACATGCTTACTTACTAGGTGGTCGTCATGACAACGTTAAGTTTTAGGCCTAGGTTATAATTTACGTAGTACTAATAAAGTTTGTTAAACATTACGCCTAAATAGTATAGAAATCTAGACCTAACCACAACTTGTAATATTTAGTATGCCTATAAAATATATACAAATATATAAAATGTCAGTTGTTGATTATGATATTGAGTTAGTGAATTATATTTTATTTGTTAGACCTACATAACAACACAGTGAGTGTGTGACTAGACTACCGACAGTACTACTGATGTACACTCTTTTAACTTTGTACTATTCAGACTATTGGCATTACAAAGGTGCTTACTTTGCACTAATTTGCAATAGTTAAATCACATTTGTTAGTAATTGAGTTATTGAATGTTAAATGAATAATTGTAAAAATTAATTACTAAATCTTGATTGTAATTGTATTTCTTCATGTCCTCTACAAAATTGATTTTTTTTATTGTAGAAAACAATGGCCACAGCAAAGAAGTCAATGCAGGATCTGAGGGCTGATAAAGGACTAAACTACTCCTGATGTGGCAAAGAAAGTTTAAGCTTCTGTACTCTAAAAATAGGAGAAGAGTTTTCTATAAGCAGGTTTAATGTACTGAGGCACAGATTCAAGTAATCAAGGTATAATATCCGGGGAAGGAGGCAAATCAGAAGATGTTGGACGCAAATAAAGAGATGATGAGAGTAGCCTAAGTTTAAGAATTTCACCTAGTCTTTTACATAATTTAACTATGAAAAGGCAGGGCTTGGAATGAAGCTGGCTGAATTTAATGCCACAAATTGACACTATTTCTAAGTTGTTAATTATATTTTACATGAATTTACTTGGTTGTGCCATCATTTTTTGCCATAATCTAAAACATCATCTTAGGCTACATACTCTTGTGACTAAATTTTTCAAACATTGCTCACCTATTATTCCTAGAACATGATCTATGCATAATAATACTGCCAATAATTATACTTACAATGGGATTTAGATGGGGGAGAAATGGCATGAGAAAGAAAAATATTACAAATGTCTACTCACCACCCAAGGCACATGAATTATTCCCCTACACAAACAGCTTACAAAACTAAACACATCACTATGTACATGAATAATCCATGAAAGTTTTATCATATTTGAAGTACAAAAATATTGTAGGACATTTTATCATAAATAACAAAGATATTGAATAATTATTTTAACTATGCAAATTAGCCGTAATTTTGAATATTAATTGGCTGTGATTGCATCTAAAC
The DNA here is from genome assembly GCA_034231615.1 of Meghimatium bilineatum. NCBI lineage: Eukaryota > Metazoa > Mollusca > Gastropoda > Stylommatophora > Philomycidae > Meghimatium > Meghimatium bilineatum. The sequence goes on from CM067299.1 coordinate 21,158,547, forward strand.
ATTATGTCAATGTGATCCACAGATTCGTCTTTTCTTCCCGAACATAAAAATGTATAGTTTGTAGGAAACTATATTGTAAATAACAAAGATATTTAAGAAGTATATATTCAATGCAATTTTAATTATGCCAATTAATCACCATTGTGAACATTAATTATCTTTTGTTGCATATAAAAATTATGTCAATGTGATCTGCAGATTCGTCTCGTATTCCCGAACACAAAAATGTATAGTTTGTAGCATATTTTATAATAAATAACTGAAATATTTAATAATTAGGGTATTCAATTTTAATTATGTAGATTAGCTGCCATTTTGAATATTAATTAGCTTTGATTGCATTTGAAAATTAGCACAATGTACTCCCCAGATTCGTCTTGTCATGCCGAGCACAAAAATCTATAATTTGTTATATTTATATCATAAATAACTCATGTTAAGATATGTCATGAATTATTGGCTCGGCTACAATTCTTGATCACAACTGTGTGCACCAGTCAGTTTATATTTCATCTTATATGTTCTATGTAAATAATTTAGATCCAAAATTAATTTGAAAAAAAATTCAAAACATTTTTCAGAAATGATGTACAGACTTGGCTGAGATATTATTGAATTTCAATTTTCACTTACTATCTATCTAACTGTGGTGTTTCTAACTATAATGAAAGCCCATTTTGAAATTTTCTTCATTGTGTAGTTTGCCGAAAGCAGCAGGGCTTACGCCCTAGCTTATTCTATCAGCCTAGATTTTATAATAGACCTGAATCTAGATTCCTAGGCTAATGCATTTTTTATTTCACCAACATTTTGGTATATTTTATAATGTAGGCCTATGCCTATACTATTTGTTATTTATATCTTCATTTTGACAAAATTGTTGTCATCATCAACACCTACCTCTTTTCCCAACTTACTGACTGATAACTTGGTGATAGTGCATTTATTATTATAATAATGATAGGTCCTCCTACATGTTTTAAAATACATTATTTGTGAGATTGTTTATGAAATTAAAAGTGGACTTTTGCATGCAAGCAATATTATTCTACTTTGGCCTACACACTGGATTAAGTCTACTGTGAACAACACTATTTTTGAATTGCAATATAATATTGGGCCTCAGCCCCTTTATTATTATTATTAGGGACTACATCTGTGCTATATTACTATTAGTATTATGAAAAATAGTGTAGACTGTAGCCTAATAAATAATTATGATAAATAAACTAGGTCTATATAAATATGTTTATTTTCATGCATGCTACAAAAATAAATAATAGGGACCTATGTCTATATATATATTGATAATATTGTGATATATGTAAATGTAATATTATACTTTTTAAACTACAAAACATTAATGTAAGTATATTATTAAACTTTAATGAAATGAAATAAATTAAAATAATACGTTGACCCTACCTGTCCTTTGTAAATAAAATCATGTCGAGTGGCAACAACCTTAGCGACATCCTCGCCTCCTTTGATGTGGACAGCCCATAGGTCAGTGAAGTGCTTTCCAACTACAGCTTCCAGAACAAGAAAATAGCCTAAAACCAAAACATTTACAACGTGAATACATCCATGCATTGTGTGTTGGTAAGGGCCGGTCGGGTGAGAGAGATAAGGATGAATAGTCCCTATCCCTGATTCTGGTCACCGTTCCTTCCCTTCGAACAGTGAAATCAGCTTCCTCGCCGATGTTTGATCACCGTGCTCATCGACATCGCAGTCATCGATAAATCACATTTTTAATGTACCAAAACTGTTAACACATCTACTGATTTCATTCTTGAGAGCATCACGCGTAGTATGCCTCTACAACAGTCACACTTCTTTTAGCCGTTCTCCATGATGAACACTTATGCATGGAATCGACCAGATGGAACTAACCGCTAGCCTCTCTTTTCCTTTTCCGTTCAGTTTGTTCCGCGAAACTGGGACGAGTTTTGTAGTGGTTAGGTTGCGCGTGCCGATTGATTACAAAAAGGTACTAACGGCCGTATTAACATTTTAATTTATTTATATGGCATTTTTTGCAGTAGTGTTTAGACGTGGATAAACACATATACTTGTGCAGTAAATCACTAAATAAGCTATTATCACATTTTTTTTCGTATTGTGGCATATTGTTTTTTACAGAACCCTATCTGTCGTCCGTGTTTACCTGTGATCGTTGTTAAATCAAGTGATACGCCGAGTGGCGATCATGCTTTTACACAACGTTCTATCTCTTGTGTTAAGTTCAGTTGGTGACTTCTTTTTTGTGCCACAGTAACAACCCATCCAGACAGTTTTCTCTGTGTCTTCCTATATCTCTTCTCCCTTTGATCTTTCTGGTTATTAGGCCTACTGAATGTTTTATCTTATATTCTTGATTAGAAACTGGCTTCACAGCACATGGTGCATTCGCATAAGTGCTCTGCCCTCCGTTCCAGCAGCCATCCCAGTGTATGTAGACTCAGAGTCCCGGTCAGGTGTTGATTGTGTCATCTTCGAGACTTTCCCAAAAATGTACTTTTCCTTTCCTCACCTCTAGATACTCCCATTTTCGAACATTCTCTGTGTATGTACATTCTCAGCCTCATTGACATCATCTTCATCTTGAAATGAATTTATTACTCGCTTCATTAAGTCTGCTTTATCTCTTCTCAGCAATGTGCAGCCTATCGCCGCATTGCCTGCCAATAAGTCAGCTCTCTCGTTTCCTATGACCCCAACATGATCAGGGCAGTATATCCATGTAATGCTCTGGACAACTGAGGTGTTCAATAAGTCCCACCATTCTTTTCTTAGTATGAACGTTTCTATCTTGCGCAGCATGCTTTGAGAGTCTGAGTATTACCGAGTGTGTTGATGTATCAGCTATCAACCTATCAAGAGTTGCTGTAACTCCCTCTATCTCCATCCTCTTGCTGGATGTGACAGTGAAATATGCTGAAGATTTCACAACCATTTCTCAAGATTTATCTTATCCTAGTTTACTTAATTTTACATCTTATCTGTTTTCACTTATCACTTCCTTCTGTACACTTTCCCCTCCGCACTTACCACCATCTTCTCCCTATACCCTCTTCTTCCCTAACATGCTGCTCCATCTTTGCTTCCTCCGATATCTATTCGCTACCTCTCCTTGTCTTTCTTCCCTATCATAGACATATTTGTCTCCATGTAAGATTCGTTATACTGTGGTCTTTGGTTTCTCCCGATGAAAGCTTTTTTAGTCGAAACGTCGTTTGTCTCTGTATCTCGTTGTTAGGTTTTTTTATGTTTTATTTTGGTAACATTTCTATCTATTTTTGTTTATCTTGCTACTAAATGTTCAAATTTTACTTTTCTCATCACATGCCCTACAAATCTTGATTGTTTCTAATTTTCCTATAATTTGTCGTTTTACTCCAGCATCTCTGAGAACTTTACAACAGTTTTCTTGGCTGTTCGTGGAATTTGTTAAAGGTAGAAACAAAAATTAAAAGTTTAGGAATAACTACAAATACTTTCTATAGTTTATTTAATTTATAAATAAGTTAGTTCGTTAGTCCATAGATCACAATCATTACACATAGGACACACCCATATGTGTTCCAATATTCACGAGTATATCCGCAAGTAACGACGACTGACAGTTCTTTGTTGATTGACAAACATTATTTGAAGCAGCCTACATAGTAACGTTCATTTCTGGCGACTCTTTACAAGCCTAGCTCCTTTATTTTGGTCATGGAAAAAGAATTATCATTCTTATTAATTTTGTTAAAGACTAATAGATCAAGTCAATAAATCAAGTAATGAATATGGACTGGATATAAACATTATAAAAACAAAAACCATGATAATCAGCAAAGACACAGAAGAACAGGAGATAAACATAAACATACAGGGAGAGAAACTACAACAAGTAAAACAGTATCAATATCTTGGACACATAGTCACACATGATGGCAGATGTGAAACAGAAGTTAAAAGGAGAATAGGAATGGCTAAAAGTACCTTCAATGGCATGAGGAAATTATTAATATCTAAACAAATTACAAACAAGTTAAAAATGAGAATTATAAAATGCTACATCTATTCCATATTAATGTATGGCTTAGAAACATGGACACTAAATAAACAATTAGAAGACAAAATTGATGCCTTTGAGATGTGGGTATATAGAAGAATAGGGAGAACATCATGGAAAGAGAAGAAAACAAATAAAGAGGTGCTAAAGACACTTAATATGAAGAAAGAACTACTAAGAGAAATAAAGATCAGGCAAATAAAATACTTTGGACACATTAAAAGACATGACACCCTATTGAAGACCTTACTTGAGGGTAAAGTCAAAGGGAAGCGGGCAAGAGGTAGGCCGAGATACAAGTAGGAGAGTAACATTACACGATGGACAGGTTACAGTCTAGCAGAGTGCACCACCAAGACAAGAGACAGGAGATGTTGGAGATACATTGCAGCCAACCTTCGTTGCGGAGACGGCACTTGATGATGATGATTAATTTTGTTAAGTGTTCAAGCTGTGTTCTTCTCAGCACATGCCCTATAAATCTTGACTGTCTGCCCCTAATGTCTGATCTTTTTACGCCAGCATCAATGAGAACCTTTGCATTAGTTTTATTAGCTGTCCATGGTGTCTTCATTATTCTTCTCAGAAACCACATCTCTGTAGCCTCTAATTCGCTTTGAATTTTATTGTTTATAGTACATGTTTAACATCCATAAAAAATAATTGGTTCGATATAACATCTCAGCACTTGAATTCGGGTCTGCATTGATAGTCTTCCATTACACAACAATCGTGTAGTTTCTCTTAAATAGTTCAATATGTCGGTGCGATCCATTATACTTTCAATGACATATGGAAACTACTAACATCAAAATAAAATTATAATAGGCTATGCTACATCTACGCTAATGTGAGACACAGAAACATGACTAATGAACAAACAGCTAGAAGACATAATTTATGCCTCAGAGATGAGGATATATAGAAGAATAGGGAGAACAGGGAATTAGAAGACAACAAATAAGAGATTCTGACAACACTGCGTATGAAAAAAAAAAGAATTACAAAATAAATGCAAATCAAACACATAAAAATATTTTTGAAATGTTAAAATATATGAAATCTTGTTCATAATCTTCTCCTTACTTGAAAGTAGAGTTGATGGACGGCCAGCAAGAGGTAGGCAGAGATACAAGTACACGTGGAAATTAAACATAATGAGGACAGGAAACAGCATAGCAGAGTGCACCACAAAGGCAAGATATAAAAGATGCCGCACTCCATAGAGCCCATAGGCGTCATTCGCAGCTAAACTTCGATGATGTGATGGTACCTAATGATGATGACGATATAGTAGAGACAAGATATTATAATAATATGCAAATAATTTCTTCCCAGCTTCGCAGTATTATTCTTATCCTTCGTTATTTGCTCTACTTTAAGCACACATGAATCCATGCTATAGGTAGATTCAAGTTTGGTAAATATTGGGTGGGGCTCAATTAAAAAGCAAATCTCTATTTTGAGGTCATTGTGCGTGATGTTATCCTTTGTAAAAAGGTGTAATAATATAGATGTATTTAATTTATAAGCCACACAGGAAAAATTGTCAACAGAATTCTAGAAAGAAGACTACGAGTATTCATCGAACCACAGCTTAACAACACTCAGATGGGATTCCGTAAGAATAAGAGCTGAACACATGTCATATTTACACTAAGACAACTGACAGAGAAAACAAAAATAAAACTGAAATCAACCAAGAATTGTATATCACGTTTGTCAACCAAGAAAAAGCATTCGACAGCGTAGACGGACAACAGTTATGGGGATTACTAACAAAATATTGTGTTCCACAACTCCTAATCAACTTGTGCAGTAGTTACTCAGGCAGTCGATGTTCAGTTAGAATGAGTGTAGGGCTTTCAAATTCCATATACACACTTGCGTGCGACAAATGTGTGTTCTATCTCCCTTGCTATTAATTACATATGTCAATTGCACATGTAAAATTGCCAACTTCAATTACGAAGATAACCTAAACAACCTCATGAACGAATTTCTTTTTACAGACGATCAAGCACTAATATCAGTATCAGAACAGCTACAACATATAAATAGATTGAACAGAACATGTAAGTACTTTAATATGAACACAGAGAAAAACCAATCGAAAAAGCAAAAAAGAAACACCACTATTCTAATGGATCTTAAACGGGTGAAAAAAATGCACTCATCTTGGAAGTATCATATCATCAAATGAGAAACACACCATTTATATCTAACATAGATGAAACATAGCATACAAGATCTTAGGGCAGATGTATCCTATTTTTAAAAAAAGAAGCATGTGAACATGAGCACCAAAACTGCTCTATATAAAACGATCATCATACCATCAACATGCTACCAATGTCAAACGTGGACACTTAACAAAAAAAAAGATATTACAACACAAATTACTTGTCTACGTAGAATTATTGGAGTAAAAATAAGAGACAGAATCATAATTGAAAACATCAGAAACTAACACTCACAATATCCATCCTGGAATACTTCAGAAGACAGCAGATTAAGTGATTTTCACACGCTTCCTGACTACCCTCAAAAATAATTGCTATACAGACACTATTGATACACAGCCAGGGGCAGACCATGCAAAAGATGGATTACAGAAATAAAAGAGTCCACGAAAACAAACATAGGCCCTATATGAAGCACACACAAATACCGCCTCCAGAGAACTCTCATACACCTCACTTTGCACGGCACAAAGGAGAACAAAGAGAAAAGGGGAAAAAAAGACCTCTTTTAAAGGTATCTCTTTAGTTCAAAATGCCATACTCTATTTTTCCTTAAAATAAAAAGTTGGGGTAAACAGTACTGCAGTGGATCCCTGGCCACTGCAGCATACCTGGAAATGAAAAAGCTGATCTCATGACAAGGAAAGGGGGATCACTGAAACAAATAGATAGTGATAATACGTACTATGAATGTAAGACCATGTTAAAAGCAGAATATACGAAAAAGTGGAACCAGATGTACCCAAATGCAGAACCAAATGACCACTACAATCAAATGTCACGCAAGGAACAAACCATCATCTTCAGACTGCGAACTGGCCACAACAGACTGAGAAGTCACATCTTCCGAAAGCTGAAGATTGGCGAGACAGACCTGTGGACTGAGCCCAGAGACTGCAGAACACATTCTTCATGCCTGTCAACTCTACTAAGAATAGAGGGAGAAAATATGGCCTACTGAGACTGTACTACTGCCAGACTTAAGGGGGTCCATGGATGACCTGAAGCGAATGACACAATTCATTGAAGCTATTGACGCTGTAACCCGATATCTAACTGAAGAATGATGATGAAGAAGAAGAAAGGTTGAGGTGTTGTTTAAGGGCTTAATTCGAAGTTAAATGCATCACATCAGTAGATAGATATTTTAAATTTGTTTATAGATATTACTATTAATTCGCAAAATCTAGTAAATGGAAAATTATAAAGAAAATTAATAGAAATGGACGTAGATGAACTTGGTTAATAGAATAATATGTTAAATGAAAGAAAGAGGAAAGTGATAACATAAAAAAAAAGAATTAAAACAGTAACGTAAACAAGAGTATCAAGAAAAAAAGAAAGATAGCTAAGAGAAATACTGGCAAATTAAAAAATAAACACAGCTTGATTTGACAAACAAACACACACCAAATCGTCAGAACTGAGAGTTATCCCATCATATCGTTCAGTTGTTCTCGGCGTGGGCTATATGCCATCGGGTCAAAGCAACCGGATTTAGACTTGATAAGGCCCTAAGCTATTTGAGATATTGGGTCCTTTATATGTCAGTGCCAAATATAATTTTAGGATACCCAGAGGGTTAAACTGGAATAATTTATTTTTTTTGGGGGGGGGGGGGGAATGGTGGCCCTAAGCTATAGCTTATAATGTAGTTTATACGTAAATCCTGCACTGGGGGGGGGGGGGTGTACACGAAAAACAATTTTAAAATGTAAATGGGGGACACACATACCTGACCACGGGAGCACATGTATGTAATCATTTAAACGATAAACAACAATATTTATAGTCATAACGCTTCAAAAGCCTTGCTGGCTTACATATAAAGTCAATGCTTTTTTTTCAGACATAGTGGGGAGGGGGAGGGATAAAAAAGGAAAATTTATCTCAAGAGGGACCAGCGGTTAAAAATATTAAGAACCATTAAGCTAGATGATATTTTTTTTTATTTCGTTACGCGAAACCAATTGTTATAATCCTTGTTAATTGTGTGTAATGAACGAACACAGACTGCCGATACAAGTATTAAAATGAGTACCAGATGGAAAAGAAAAAGAGGAAGACCAAGAGAGACTCCTCGCAGAACAACTATCAAAGTAGGTATGACTATAGGTCGCGACAACATACAGTAATTACACACAGTAGCATCACATCACTCGAACTGGAGAGCTTTGGTTTTTGCTCAATGCACCGTGTTCGGCGATGAAGGAACACAGACAGACAGACAGACAGATAGATAGATAGATAGATAGATAGATAGATAGATAGATAGATAGATAGATAGATAGATAGATAGATAGATAGATAGATAGATAGATAGATAGATAGATGTTATCTAGCTCATATACAGGATATGATTTTTTTATTGTCTATTTTCTGGTGGTCTTAACTCTAATTATAAACTTTGCATGTATTCTTCTCAGTGCTCGTGAAGGAAAGTAACGTTTCCCGTATACTTTTGAGGTAGGGAATACAGTGTTATTCCCAACCACATCATCAGGTGCAGTGTCGGCTAGCGTAGGAGATCATGTATCTTCACGGCTCTCTATCACTACAGTCCGTTCCATAATTCATAATCTCAGTTGGAATTATTTTTCTTCAAAACTACTTGTTAGATCTAAAAGATCTTTTGCATCTAACTTGAGATTCTCCATGACCATATAAAACCATTTCTTGTCCTTTAAAAATGTAACTAGATTAAAACATTTTCTTAATAAATTATACATTTATAAAGGTTTTATGGATGTACGAAATGTGTCACTTTGTACAGTATTACACCCGAGTATGTCGACAGTCCCGGTTTATGAGAGGAAATAAGCCTTATTTGTGGGTTTTTTTCACTCTACATTCACTGTGACGCAAAGTATAAATATACTGGTCAACTAAACGCGCGATAAAAATAAGAAGACTCCATCAGTGACGGATTTTGATGCAGATTAACTTTAATGTTGATCTAAAATCGACCCACAATGTTACGAAACCACGATCTACGTGAGTATGAATGTCGTCGTTTGTCATTTATTTAGATATTTCCTTTGTTATTGGCAGACTTTGTGAATTTATTTGTCATGAATATCTTCGTGTTTTTCATTGATCATTGTTATGTTCAAGATTGTCACCAATGAAGAGCGCGGACATACTAGCGTATGCCTACATAAGAGACAATATCATGACATTTAATGTGAATTGTACTGTATATTTTTGTTGAATTACTCAAGTGCTTAATCTTAAAAGAATAGCTAAGCTCGCAAGCGCAAAGCGTATTTAATATTCGACGTGTTTTTACTGTGGTATCTTGCTTGATTTAGTCAATTTATATATGCAGCTAAGAGTTGTATTACAATATAAGTTTGAAGTGTAAATTCACTACTATGAAAAATGTTACTACACAACTGTACGGTTAATTTTGCAGAGACGTTAGATGGGGCCATTTATATTACGACATACAAACACGTACAAATAGAACACAGCTTGCGCTCTTTTTAAATAAAATGTAATTTAACCGTTTGATAAAACATGACTGTGATTATGTCAATCATGAACGACAGCTAGGTCGTAAAAAGAAAACTGACGATTTCGACAAAGATATTATTGCACGTGAGATGCTTAAAATGTTTCATGCAAATGATGTGGTAACACTTCCTAAAGTGAACTTCGTCTTCGCAGTGTTATTAATATTTATAAAACCGCACTATGAAGTATTGTTAGGCGCAGCCATTTCACTTTTCGGAAATCTCTTGAACGAAAGAATATATTATGAGAGAAAACGCACCTCATAACTGTACGATGCAAATATCTGATGCAGATGCATAAGCGTAGGATGGAAGGTTGTGACATAATATATCTGGATTAATCGTAGGTAAATGCTCACCATACATTTGATAAAGAGTGACAATCACTTGACGGAACTAAGGGAATTGAAATTTCAATCAGCAAAAGTAAACGCATTGTAAAAGATAATGCAGACAGTAGCGTAAATTGTCTTGTCAGTGGGCAAAACTTATTTTCCAAGCATTATCTAGGCATAAGTTCACTAACCAATTCCTGATAATAATTCCATTCATTTCGGTGTGGTAGTCTCTACTATCTGTATATAATCATTATCTACAGATAGTAGAGACTACCACACCGAAATGAATGGAATTAATATCAGGAATTGGTTAGTGAACTTATTATCAGGAATTGGTTAGTAAACTTATTATCAGGAATTGGTTAGTGAACTTATTATCAGGAATTGGTTAGTGAACTTATTATCAGGAATTGGTTAGTGAACTTATTATCAGGAATTGGTTAGTGAACTTATTATCAGGAATTGGTTAGTGAACTTATTATCAGGAATTGGTTAGTGAACTTATTATCAGGAATTGGTTAGTGAACTTATTATCAGGAATTGGTTAGTGAACTTATTATCAGGAATTGGTTAGTGAACTTATTATCAGGAATTGGTTAGTGAACTAACTTCCACCAGTGCTGGGTAGGCCGTCATGTATTGTTATGGAAGATGCATCCTATCATAACGTAGTAGCGCATGATATAAAAAATACCCACTTCATCAAGCACAAAACAAGAAATCATGACATGACTTGTAAATGAAAATGTATCTCTTTTTTTTCCCGCAACAAATTCAAACCATAGTTGTTAGAACTTGTGAGACAGACTGGTAATTGACAATTTCACCGCTGAGCATTGTCACACTTTTCTTCGGCTACCACCTTATCTTTCACATCTCAATCCAATTGAGCTTGTGTGGGCTGCAATAAAAGGTCAAGTTGCCACACTAAGCAAGACTTTCAAACTTTGAGATGTAAAAAAAACATAACACGCGATGTCCTCGCACAAATAGATAATGAGCACTGGTGAAAATGTGAAGAGCATGTGCTTCAAGAGGACGAGACATATTGGCAACGAGATGGTTTGCATTTTATCCAGCCCTTAGCAGTAGGGCTTTTATCCAGCCCAGTCGATCTTCTCTGTTGTTCTCACATCGACCAAATATCTTACGTAATCACGGACTTACAACAAAATAAACTGGTACTTCATGGCTTAAAGCTTGCTGTGATACCTGCGCCTTTCTTCCCAAAATCATCCGATTTCAGCATGAAGAATATTGGAACAGCATGCATACCTCTGACGTGAATAGTATTTTAATTAATATTGATTAATTGTTGATATACTATTTAGATTAATTATCCCCAAAATAAGCAAAGAGACACGAACGCCAAACAAGAACCGATATTTTTTTGAACACAAAAACATTATAAATTGTGCAAACCCTTCCATTTCACATTCTGCTTACCCGTTGTTGTTTTTTCAAAACACGCACAGTCATAAAAATGACAATAGTGCTTACGTAAAAAGATCGATTACTTTTACAATGAACGCACAGACTATCAGACTAATGGATATTGGTATAAAAAATATACAAATAACAATATGTAAGACATTTTTTACTTGAAAGTCTTTTTCAAGAAAACACAAGATAGGTTAAGTTAGGAATATCTAGCTATTGGGATAATATAACATGCCTCTTGCTTGGTATAAGTGTGTACAAGTATACATTTTCAGAATCGTTATTAATTTTCCTATTACTGCTTCATGGTTATGAATATCAGATGGCAAGACAACATTCCGGATATCACAGTCATTGACAGTTCTGGTATCCTTAGCATTGACACTACTCGGATGCAGACACATATTTGTTGGGCATGTCACCTGATACGTATGTCAAATCATTGTCTGTAAAAGATACTTCTTGGTGAGTTCCACAAGGGCATGCGTTCACAAGGTGGCTAAAGAAGCGCTGCAAGGACTCATTAAAAACCTTACTGAGAACCTTTGAAATAGATCAAGGTACAGGAGAAAAATGTCCACAAAATAGAGCTACATGGAGCTCCACAGTTTAAAAAAACAACAACCGGCGCCGCTCTTTTGAACAGAGGAGAAATGCAGCAGAAATAAAAGTTCCAGTGTCGGGTAACAACCCTCAAAAGGAAATTGGTGGCTGGGATAGCACAGGGCAAATATCAAAATGAACAAAAATAAGTATAAGTGTTACCAAAATAAGTCGATAAAACAACCTAACAACAACACACAGTGACAGACGACGTTTCGACTAAAAACCTTAATCAGGACAAACAATAGACCACAGTAATCACATTCTGCGTAGAGACACACATGTTTGTGATAGGAAGGAAAGGGGGGGGGGGAGGAGAAGGACAAAAGCGAATGGACGAACCAAATGACCTATATAAACAGAAAGGAAGAGATGAAAAGAGATGAGGGGGCTGAGAGAAGGAATGAGAATAAAAATGGGCAAATAAAGAGGCGAGAAAGAAAAAGAGAAGTGAAAGTGGCAGATCGACGTTGGTCCCAAACTAAAACAGAGATACGTCACACAAGGAAGGAAGGCCTAAGGGACGAAGGAAGGGTACAGCTGGAGAGGGGGGACCCATCACGGAAAAGAGTGTCGTAGATAGGTATAAAAAAGGGCTGATGTAGAGAGATGTGAGAATAAGGTACCGAAGAAAAGGGCACCAGTGTAGGTGGAAAATAAAGGGACAGGAAACGAATGTCTTGGCGGAAGGAGGCATATCCGGAACTACAACCAAGGTATGTGAAATGGTAGGATGGCGCAAGAAATCTCATGATGTTCGTCCGTCGTGATCGACGATGACCAAAAAACTCATAGCAGATCAGAAACGGAAGCGAACTTACCAATCTACAGGACTCAACTCACTGTTTCTTAAATAGAAGAGTGATGTTGACTTCTGGATATTATTTCAGAGTACAACTCATGTCATGTTTGAAAAGTTTCAGATAATCTATTGGCAGTTGGTCTCACTCACATTTTTCTCGCTAACTGAAAGCTGAGGTTTGCTGCTACAAGTATATTGCAACTCATATTTATATGAACAACTAAAAATAATTTTAGTGCGTTTTGTCTTATCTAAGCCTAACTTCTAACTTGTTGCATTGAAGCCAATCAATTGGCATTGGCTTGGCTAAAATATACGACGAGGAAGTAGGGACCCTTTTGTGTAAATTAGTGTAATGATGTAGACTATTTGTCATTTGATGTGAATTCAATTCTAGTCAGATACCAATCACATCATTCATATGCCTACCATAGATATAAGATAGATATTATCTAAATAATAAAATTTCACATTATGATTCATTATGTCAAGAATGAAACGACAGCTAGTACTACTATAGCTCAAAATATAATTTCGATTTAAATTATGGCATTTAACTGTCTTGGTTGCAAAGGTCTACTATTATAGAAGGGACTTTTGGTAAATTTTTCGTATCGGTGTACACTGTGCGTGTAACACCAATGGATGCCGTGATGTCAGATCTCCCGACACAAACCACATTTATAAATATAACTTTTATAACTAATTTATTTTTTAATTTATAACTGATCCTAACCCTTATTCCTAGCCCTATTTTAAATATAAATTCTACAAATCACACTGCAAAGGTTAGGTAATACCTCGAAACCTGAGCGAAGGTCACAGTGTACACCGATTCATGAAATCTGCCGGGACTTTTTTAAACCACATCATTACAGTCAGTAAATAATACACACCATAGACTTAATATTTCATGTAAACCTACTGATGTAATATCCACTGATAGTAATAAACCTTGGTCTGTCTATATTATATGAACACTGTTCATTATAAAATCATCCAACATAAGGGTTACTAACTTTTTTCCCCAGGTAGGCCTACCCTTCCACTCTTTACCAAACATGTTTATTTTGCAGTGATGATGATCCGATGACTAACTAACCAAACATGTTCATATGGGATATAGGTAGATCTATCACTATGAGTGGGTTTATAAAGTGGGGTGTGAACACTGATACAAGAACTGATGAAGTCAGAATAAGTTTGATTGCTAATGTAGAGCTTCCCAAGAGAATCATAGACCCATACACAATTTCCGGTAAATTTTGTCTTTTCTACGATCACTCTATAAATAGCACACTGTTTTCATGTTTAAGCAGACGACGTCACGGAGTTCCGCGAGAAAACCAATCAACGCGTCACACCCCCGCCGAACGCCAAGCGATTGTATGCAGTTGTGCTATAAATCATATCGATTCACCCTTACACGAGAATTCTTAGAGAATTAATTATTAATTCTAAACACTGATTCTAACCCTTCTCCTCCCTCCTAAAACATCTATAAACTAATTCTAATCCTTTTAACCCCCCTTTACCAAAAGCTATGGTACAAGATTGTCGTTCCACTGGGACCATCATTCTTATCATGTTCGGAAATACCTCAAAACTAGGTAAAATTTCACTGTGATAGTAGAAACGAAAGATGCGCCCAATTTCCACATGTACTTTATATCCATTGTCTCTTAAGACTATATTCCACAATCATATATATATTTATCTTCGTCATTAATTAGTTGTTGGATCATCATTGCATTCCAGACATGTTCCAATCTCCACTTGAGTGTATCCACCATTTCACGGTGACTGAAAGTTCAAGTTCTATGTTGGTTGACAACCATTCTACTAAGCCCACAGTGGCACTCATTTTTGTGAACACCACATTTCAAGCCCAGTTCCTTTATTCTAGATATAGAATACAAATCATCACACACATTAAGTGCTTTTGCCCATCCTGTTTCTCATAAGGAGTTCTTCGGTGATCATCAGTCAGGTTAGAACTCTGGATTCTATGATATAGACTGCTGTCTTTAAGAGTCCTTCTTTCCAAACCTTGTCAAATGCTTTCCTGAGGGCTATCCATGCTGATAGTACGAGTTTCTTATCTTGGAAGGGGTCCTCAATCTCTTGAGAGAGGTAGGTTGCCTGATCTTTGGTAGAGTAGCACTGTCTGAAGCCTGCTTGCTGCCATACCAGAAGATTTTCACTTTCAAGTTACCACTACATCCTAAGATTGATAATGCGTTCCATTATTTTGTATAAAAAGCTTGTGAGGCTGATGGGCCTGTAGTTGGAGACTGTGTTGCCATATTTTCTTGATTTGAGGAGTGGTATCATTATTGCTTCCCTCCATGCCTGTGGAACATTACCTGTGGTCCAGCTTGTATTGAGGATCTGCAGTAGCATTGCTCTTGCTGCAGTTCCCAGGTTTTAAATCATTTCTTTGGACACTCCATCAGCTCCTGGAGACTTTTTCATTTTCAATTTGGATATTGCATTCTCCAGTTCTTTCATTGTTATTGGTACCTCCATGACTTCCGTTACAATTCGCCTTGTCCAATGTTTTGCTGGTTCACTCAAACCTCCCGTTGTTTGTCTTTGCTAACCTTGACGTTATTGTCTTTTGCAAAGTAATATCTGCAAATCAGCTGCATGTTTGCCTGTTAAAATTTTTCTATCTTTGTAAAGTATGATCCTTGTATTTCTCCCTGTACAATCATCATTTAGTTGTTTTACCAATTTTCATTGGTAAATCTATTCTAGTCATCGGTTTTCACACGCTTCCAGACTACCGACATATAGCATGCCACAGATGGCCATGACACATAGACATAACGGTTATAAAGCCAGAGGCAGACCATGTAAAAGATGGATCACAGAAATCAAAGAAGCCACGGGAACAAGCTTACAAACAGCGCACAAGAAGGCCATCTCCAGAGAACTCTTCCACCCCTGACGCTGCAAGGCAAACAAGGGACACAGCGTATAGATAGATAGATAGACCAATTTTCATAATTTCCTAGTGTCTCTTTCAAGGTTCACAGACTGTTTTTTCTTTCCAGCTGCTCCATCTAGCTTGTAACTTAGCTCTTTGAAATTTAGCCTTTGTTTGCTGATCCCCAGTGTATTGCCGGTGCCCAAAAGGGGAGTAAAGAATAGCAACACTGTTTACCTTCCACGCATGTCATAAAAGGCGACTAAGGAGGTTATGGGATGGAGTTGGCTGTCTCATCCCATATAGGGTCAGTGACCCAAAGCCATGCTGAAGTTGAATATGTCAGCCGAAAGGCACAGATATCGCAGCACTGCTGTAAACCATGACACAACGCATTCTGTTCTCCGGACTACATCCTGCTATCCTACAATCTGCAGGAGTTTGAGAACGAACGCAGAAGAAGAAGAAAAGAAGTTAGCTGATATTTGTTGCGAAGTTCTTGGCTAGGTCTGTTCTCAGCCTGCAGTCTAGATGTTTCCATCTCATTTTGCAGCTTTTTCAGTCATCATTCCAGTATGGTTTGTAGTTTTTGCGTGCCCCCCCCCCCCCTGGGTATGGTTTTTACTAGTATCATGTTGTATGCATCTATTAATTTCACTCACTGATCTAATGATGTTGTCCATGTTCATGTCCTTAGCTAGAACACTGGTTAAATGCTGATACATTTTCCAGTCTGCCGTCTTATAGTTCCACCTAGTGAGTGTGCTGCTGTTCTTGGTAAATTCATTGTGGATTTCCAGAAATACTGGTCTGTGTCACTACCCCCAAGCTGCTTTCCAATGACACGTGTGATGTTCCATTCCAGGCCTGGTGAGTGGAATACCAGGTCTGATGTAGAGGGGGTGTGCCATGCTCTCGAGTAGAAGGTTGGTGATTCTACTGGCTGGTTAATAAGTATGAGATTATTTTCATCCTGCCAGCTCTCACATTCCTCACCTCTCTTGTCAATGTGAGTGAGAGTGGCTGTTGAAGTCACCACACATAATAAGTCTCTCTTTTTATGTAATTGTGTCTAGTGCCAATGGTCTATCATTTGGGCAGTAGTAGTTCAGGAGATGGAATTCTGCACTGTCTGTTTTTAGGTGGAGCATCTGGTATTCTGCCCCTTCCATATATACTTCCAGCTGACATGCGCTGATTTGTTTTTAACAAGTGTTAGAATTCCACCCTTTCACCTGTCCTTTCAGTCAGATCGGTAGCACTTGTAGCCTCTGATTTTGAAGGCTATGTCGCTGCTGAGGTGTATTTCTTGAATACAGCATATATTAACTTGTTCTTCACTTCGGACATTTTCAAGTTCCAATTTTTTGCTGTATCCATCTCTTTTACTATTGACACCCTCAGCATTCCAGTGCATTATTTTTATTGGTCGTTGGTTTGTTTGACCCGTAGCTCTATTCTCTTGCCTCCTGGCTCCTCAGGGCAATTGAGAAGGACTTCCAGTAACTGAGGTTGGACCCTTTTGAGGTATAGGGCCCAGCACCATCCCTGCCTGAACGTCCACCACAGGGCAGGCACCATCACTATTATTAGATACAGACATATTTCCATTGTGTTTTATGCGTGGCATCCTGATTATCTGTGCGCCTTTTGGCTGGTTGCCTCCATCTTCAGTACACTGCTTACTTGGGCAGGATTATGGTCCTGCTTGAGTGGGACTGCCTGACCAGTCTTAGTTTCCAGTCCCTGATGGCTAAACTAAGCCCCATCACCAGTACATGGTGCTGGCCTTGATGGTGGCGTGTAGATTGATTCTGGGTTTTGTTTATTTCGTTGAATTGTTTTTTAGATGCTGTGGGCCAGGCTGCGGTGCTATACTCTAGTACTGGCCTAACTACATGTGTATAGGCTTTTCTAGATTTTGCTGTCTGCTCCCCAGTTTGTGCCTACTATCCTTTTCATTATGCCCATTCAGTGTCTGACTCTTTTCTCTGCCATTTCTGTATGTTTCGCCCATATCATTCTAGAGTCCAGGGTAATTCTGAAGTATGTTGGGTTCTGCTCTAGTGGGAGTAAGTGAATGTTTACTTTTAGTGTTGTTGTCTGTATCTTGTTGGATAGGGTGAATATTGTGTGCGTGGTTTTCTTCTCATTAATGGTGAGCAACCATTTCTTGGTCCATCTTTCTAGTTTGTGCAGTGCCCCTTGCATTCTATTTTTGGCAACTGCTATTGCCTCCCCTCCTATTGTCCGCAAAGCCAGGTCATCTGCATAAATTGGAGAGTGTACCTTAGTCGGTATGCCCTCCATAATATCATTTATGTAAATTAAGAAGAGTGTAGGGAATAGTACACCTCCTTGTGGGACACCATATTCTAGTATTCTCTTCCCGCTACATTTTTCCTGTACTTGTACTCTGGCTGTTATTTTTTTCCATGTAGTTGCATATCCAGTTATATAAGTGTCCTCTGATTCCTAGTCTAAGGAGATTGTTCTTGAGTCCTTTTTTCCAAACTTTGTCAAATGCCTTCTCAATGTCAACACACACTGCATGTGTGTGTTTTTTTATTTGGTATGCATCTTTAATCTCTTGGGCTATGTAGGTGACCTGGTCTTCTGTTGATCTGTGTTGTCAGAAGCCACTCTGTTGTGCTGCAATTAGTTGTTTTCCTTCCAGGTGCCACATGAGTCTTCTGTTGATCATTTTCTCCATTAATTTGTCCATACAGACTATCATATGCCTGTCATATGAGATGAGTAAGGAAGTTTGGGGGCGAGGCTGGTTGCCCTGTCCCATAAAAGATCCTTTAAATCTGATGCCATGCTGAAGTTTTATGTGTTGGGCATAAAGATTCAGATATTGCAGCCAAACTATAAACTGTGATGCAACACATTCTACTCTAGAATATGTCCTGCTCACTAGCAGGAGTTTGAAAACTAATATAGAAGAGCATTCACATCCATATCTCTATATTTACACATATTGACACATAGCCACCTTTATTAGAACAAATGGTATTTACTACCAATATTGTTTTTCCTCACAGAAATATGTATACATTTGGAAGTACCTATTATGAGATTACACTGTCTTGATTACTACTGAGCTACCCAAAGATGATGTCAAAGTCTAAGTTTTCAAATCTATTGAAAGGAAAAAGTGTTCCAAATGTAAGTAAATATAAGTAATAAACTTTAAATTTTTTTTTTTTGGGGTGTTGTTTTTGCTGATTTAGAAATGCTATACAATCACGTCTGGAAGAAGTCTCTGGAGCATGCTTTTATGTGTGTTGTTTTTCTTTGCGTATTGAATATTAGTTTTACAAAAATTGGTAGTATATCCTATTTAGAATGTAACCATAAACCCACAATTTTTTACTGTCATGATTTTCTTGGCAGTATTTATGTTAATAGCTTGCCATTTATTTTTGAGCTGTCCAGATGCACAATACCCTGTACCACCTTTCCACAGAACATGACAAATGTTATAGATTACAAATATATATTTAAAATTTTAAAACTTGTATGATTCACACAAGAGGAAGAAAATCATAAAAACATTGTGCCATGAAATAACTTTTTTTTTGGACTGAAATAAAATGTAGAAGATTTTTTGTTAAAAAAAACAAGATTTTCATTTTGATAGTGTTTTAAATGGCTGGGGAAGAAGACATTTTTTAAAAACTTGTCTGAGTACGAAATGTCATGCTCTGTTATCTATTATCCTAAGAGGTGGTGAATGTTTAAACTCTATAGCCCAAAACCCCATCCCTATGCTGTAAGTACAGGTTTGCTGCTATATGTCTGTATGTGCATGTATACATTATTTTAAAAAAAAATTCACACTTAATGAAAACAAAAGAGAAATACAATTTCTTTTAGACATATAGTTGGAAAGTATTTCCAGAGATAACATCAAGACAACACTTAACAAATATGGATTCAATGCAGCCAAAGCGACACATCTGGCCTTGGATAAGCAACTAAAGTTCCCAGTCACCACTCCTACACTTAACGGCAAGTGTGGATATTCTCACCATCATCCACCTGGGGATAGACAATAGACATTTTCTTTATTATTGAAGTAGTTATACTTTCTTTTCAGCTTCCTTCTTACAGTTCTCCATGGAATAAACATGATGAGAAGCTGTGGAATGCTGTTAAACAGCAAAATGTAAAGCAGGTGAAGTCAACTTTATCAAAATCATCAGTTACACCAACCAAGCTTGGACCACAGGGAAAGTCTGTGTAAGTTTCTTATATATTTACATGTTACACTAACCAAGCTTGGACCACAGGAAAAGTCTGTGTAAGTTTCTTATATATTTACATCAGTTACACTAACCAAGCTTGGACCACAGGGAAAGTCTGTGTAAGTTTCTTATATATTTACATTAGTTACACTAACCAAGCTTGGACCACAGGGAAAGTCTGTGTAAGTTTCTTATATATTTACATCAGTTACACTAACCAAGCTTGGACCACAGGGAAAGTCTGTGTAAGTTTCTTATATATTTACATTAGTTACATTAACCAAGCTTGGACCACAGGGAAAGTCTGTGTAAGTTTCTTATATATTTACATTAGTTACATTAACCAAGCTTGGACCACAGGGAAAGTCTGTGTAATTTCTT
Organism: Meghimatium bilineatum; assembly: GCA_034231615.1. Taxonomy (NCBI): domain Eukaryota; kingdom Metazoa; phylum Mollusca; class Gastropoda; order Stylommatophora; family Philomycidae; genus Meghimatium; species Meghimatium bilineatum. The sequence continues at coordinate 21,179,120 of CM067299.1, forward strand.
ATAAATTTTCATTAGTTCTAATGAAGAACTGATGGGTTGGAGTTAAATACTCTTATAGTGAGGTATTGGATATGGTTAATGGAGATATTCTGCATTTCTTGGTTACCATCTTTTTGATGATGACACCATCATTTTTGATAAAACTATTAGGCATTTCTCAAGTAGAAAGAGGCACCAAAAATGTCACATATATAGTGCATACCTGTCAACTTGAACAGATTTTCTGTAGTTTGTATAGCTATACTCAGGTTTAATTGAATACATACATACCAATATTATCCTTTAGTAAAGTACTCTATATACAGAATTTGAGATTCAAATACAGGAGTTATTTTGAGCCAAAATGAATAAGTGGTGCTCAAAAGACAGGATTGACTTCATTGTACTCAGATTATATATGTAGTCCATCCCTTTCAACAAAACAGTATGCCATCTGTCAAAAGTATCATTCATAGCATGTAACTTCATATCTTCAAGCAATAGTCTGTGGTGATATTAAACAAATTCCACTTTATAAACAAGATGTTGCGAGTGAAATTTAAACATCTTTGGCACAAAGTGATTATCCTCTGGAAGTTGACAATGACAAGTATGCAAATGTTTGCTACCTGAACCATGATCATACATATCTTTGACATGTGAAAGAGGCTTCACACCTGCTAGTCTGCTCTGAGTGATGTGATGTATTAATGCATAATAGTCAGATGTGTCTTATATATAAAATGTAGGATCAATATAATTTTCTCTTTTAAAATTAAATCATGGAGTTATGCATTAAAATTGTGTTTTTTAAATTATTGTTCACAAGTTAATAAGCCTTGGTTATATAATTGTGAGCTTTGTATAATCTATGTGATGCAGCCTTGCAGAATGTCCTCAATGCCACTATGAAAGTCTCTTAGTTCTGTGCAAGTTGCCCTGCTTCCTCTGATGTCATATTAAAACAGTCTATTTATCTATCTATTCGCTAAACCCTTTGTTGCTTTTCAGTCTCAGAAGTAGAAGAGTTTTCTGGAGATGGCCCTCACAAGTACTGAGTATATTGTGGAATTTGTTGCCTCTTTTATTTCGGTTGTCCACCATTTTTGTAGTCGGCCTCTAGGTCTGTCTTCACTGTATCTTTGTAGCATAGCTTGCTGTCTGATGGTAGTCTGCTGATGTGTGCAAACCATTTGATCTGTTGTCTCTTAATATATTCCAAGATTATGGTGGTGCCGGTTCTTTGTCTAATGTCTTCATTCCTCACTCTGTCTTAGTGATATTCCTAGGATTCTGTGTAAGCATGCCATTTAGGCTATCACAAATTTACGTTTGTCTTGTGCTGTCGTTGTCCATTTTTGGCATTGGTAGCACAGCGTTGGGATAATAATTGTTTTGAATAGTGTTATTTTGGTGTTTAAATCTACATTTTTGTTTCTAAAGGTTGGTGTCATTTGCCCCAAGGCTTGGCGTGCTTTACTACATCTATTGTGTATTTCTTTGCTGCTCTTGCCGTCTGTTGTTGTATTGCTTCCTAGTTAAGTGAATTTTGTCACTTGTTTAAGTCTGTTGTTTCCAATATATATATATATATTGGTGTTGCTTTCTGTTCTTCCTATCTTCATTACTTCGATCTTTTCTAAGTTTATCTTCATGTTAAAGATTTGGCATATTTGATGTAATCTGTCTATTTGTCTTTGTAGTTGCTCTTCTGATGATGCTACTAGTGCTTGGTCGTCTGCAAATAGCAATTCGTTTAAGTTATCTTTCAGATTGTTGTCTTCTGTTGTCTTTGCTACTTTGCAGATGTGGTCTATATATGTTATAAACAATAGGGGGGATAGTACACATTCCTGTCTCAATCCTGAGTGGATTTGAAAATATTCGGATGTGCTGCGGTCGTTCCTACTGCGCATTGACTATTGGCTTATCAGATGTTGTGGAACGCCATATGTCTGTAATGTTATTCATAATTGTGCTCTATCTATCTCAGCGTTCTCTTGGTCCACGAAAGCCAAATATAAGACCTGGTTATGTTCTGTCGATCTTTCTGTAAGTTGTTTACGATCCATAACAGTAGCAAAATTACAGTTATGAAGTAGTAATGAAAATAATTTTCTGTTGGGAGGGGTCACCACAACATGAGGAACTGTATTAAAGATTCACGGCATTAGGAAGGTTGAAAACCACTGCAGTTTCTTATTCATTTTCCCGAAGCCTTTCCATTCATTATTAATCATAATAATATAAGATTATATTATAACCCACTCACTCATCATCATCAGGTATCATATCCTGAACAGGATGTAGCAGTCATCACAGCCTTTCGAAACTTCTGTCAATCCTGAGCCAGTTTTCCTGATTCTGTTATTGTCTTTTTCTAGTGGTCTTTGATGTCTTGCATCTATCTTCTTAGTCTACCTCCTGTTTGTCTCCCTGGCATCATTCCCTCCATGGTCTTCTCTAGGCTGTCATTGCGTTTGATATGACCAAAATATTGTAGTTTTCTGGAAAGAACCATGCTGTTTAGCCAGTTTTCTTTTACATTCTCAGGATGGCTACATTGGTGATCTTTTTAGTCTATTTTCTTTTACCTAATTATTATAGAATTCTAACCCACTGTTTCTTTTTATATGTCAAAATATATTAGCTTGTATGTTTTGATGAGCCATATTTCTTCTTTGTTTAGGTCTTTGCAGAATTGATCACCTCTCTGTTCATATTCTTAGAACCTTTCTATAGCATTTCATTTGAAATGCTATTTTATGTTATAATGTTTATGTATTTACCCAGGTCACACAACTGTTACCACTGAAAAAATATAGCATCTTAATAGCTATTACTACTTCCCAGCAATATAATGGCATTAGGTCAAAGAGCATGAGCCCATGGACCGCTGGATCAGCAACCAATAGCTGTTACTCTGTTTTTCTGTTTTCCCCTTCTTTATATAATAGCTCGAAACAATAAGATGTTGCAATTTCAGATTATATCACTACTAGATTTTATACTGTTTGCTCTGTTGTATATAGTTTATATTTGAAATGTCTTCATTCTCATTAGGTCGCCAAACAATGTCAGTCTCTGTTTTTCAATATAATTGATCACAGATATTGTTTCAACAGTTCTTGTAATTTCTTAATTCCTCACATGATCTCTTCTTTTTCTGTTATCTTCTTTTCTTAGACATTTAATTTTGCAAAAAGTAATATTTCTCCCTTGTTTTTAAAAAATTCAATGTCCATGTCTGATGTTGATAACACAATGTTGGTATTAAGATTGAATGTAGCTTTACCTTTCATCTTCTATTGAGATAAATGTGTGTTTCAAGAATATCTTTTTGTGAATATCTTGAGAAAATATAAATGTATAGTTATGTTCTTTGAGAAGAATATTATGTAGTTTAATTCAGTTATTGCCACATACTTTGTTTACCCTAACAGATTGCATGCTGCATGTGAAATTGGAAATGAACAAATTGTAGATCTGATTCTAGCAACTACACAAGATGTTAATGATACCACCATTCAGGGTAGGTAAAGTTTGCATAGCAGTATGTTAACATTCTGTCTGCTTTTGTTTTCTAAATCTTGTTACAGAATATGGTTGATAGTAAGAGCAAATATTTGTAACACATTGGAAGCCATTTCAGTGTTTTCTGGTGATACAAAGTATCTCCTCAGAGTAAGAGCATTTAGGAATTAGGTATCCCTATGAGTTGTAGTCTCCTGGGTATGAAAGATTGCGTTGGAGGACCCCCCCCCCCCCCCCCCTCCACAACCAATTGCACATAGAAAGTAAGAGCAAGTTTCTCATAATCACTGGGAATAACAACTGACCATGTTATGTTGTTATAAGAACAATTTTTTATAGTATATATCATGTGATGTTCTTCTTCTTCTTTCGTTCACTTGAAACATGTCTATATCGGTAATTATGTCTCCTTAATAAAACTCACTGTCTTTTGTAGTTCAGTAAATGAGGTTGGGCCCTTTTAAGTTATAGGGACCGGCACCGTCCCTGCCTGAACGTCCGCCACAGGGCAGGCACCATAACTATTTATAAATACAGACATATTTCCATTGTGTTTTGTGCGTGGCATCCTGATTATCTGTGCGCCTTTTGGCTGGATGCCTCCGTCTTCAGCACTCTGCTTACTTGGGCAGGACTATGGTCCTGCTCGAGTGGGACTGCCCGACCAGTCTTAGTTTGGCTGAACTAAGCCCCATGACCACTGCACGGTGCTAGCCTCGATGGGGATCATGTGATGTTGATTCTATCTCTGTCTACTTGTCATCTCCGCTATAACACAATGGCAAGGTGTTCAACATCCTGAATTTTGTCCATGCCCCTCTTGATTTTCAACTGTTCTGTTGTCATGATGTACTCCAAATTTTCCTTTTCTCATGACTCATCCAAATATTGTGGACTATTTTCTTCTGATGGGAGTAACCATTTCTATTTATGAGTTAACTTTTTCAGTCATTTTCATTGTGACTTCAGTCTATAGAATTCTTATCATTCTTTTATAAAATTACATCTCTGCAGCTTCCATGTAATTTCTTACTATTTTACTGATTGTCCATGATTCATTTTCATAAATTATAATTAGTTCAATATAACTTTACTTCAATTGACAAAGATATATTGCATAGAATTTTCTTTAACTTGTAAAATTATGCCTTTGCTAAGACTAATATGCATTAAACTTCTTTAAAAGACCACTATAGACCACTTGTATTATATGGAGTGTATTTCTTTTTCATGTTCTTTGGCTAGAATACAGGATATGGGAGCATATGTGTCATCTAGTACGGATTTTGTGACATGAAAGAAAATAACACACATTTTTTTATTTAAAAAAAAAAAATAATAATGGTCATTGGTTGTTATATATTCAGTAATTACTACTAATGTGAATTTTTTGCGCATATTGATGGACAAAAAAAAATTTTTTTTTTAAATCTGGGGTTATTTTGGATGCTAAATATGGACATTTAAAAAAAATTTAATACCAAAATAAAGTGTTAAAAATGTGGATTTATGGGAAAAATAAGTGACAGCTATGTAAAGTGGAAGTGTGATGTTGCAAGAAATGAGCAGAGCTGCATATAGGAGTTACCACATACTGTATATGAGATTGGAGCACTTTTGGAAGTGTTCGGAGGGCCATGATGATGATCTGATGACTAACTAAAAGACCTTCCATCTGCTGTTATTAAAGTATCCAAATACAAATGATTTGTTTAAGACTAATCACATTTGCTGTGATATTGCATTCTGAAAAGCATTTCTTTTTTGCCACTGCCATTACTTCAGCTTTTTCTCAGTTGAGGCTATGCCATTTCCTTTGATTTTCTGAAATCCTTATCCCTTTATAAACCCATAACCTGTCAGTGTTGTAGGAGTACATTGGATGCATCAACATGACAGTCCTGCTTCAATTTCTATCTTCAGAGAAAAAAATTCAGACATGTCCAGTTCTAGATGTCTGTCCATGACTTCTTTTACCTCCTCTGTTTCTTCCACCTTCAACTATGTCCTGTAGTATTCCTTTTGACAAGGAATCATGTCATCATGCATGTCTGCATGTCTAAACCATGCAAGTTTTTATCTTTTCACTATTGAAAGTAATGATACTTGCTGACCAAGATTCATCTGTATACCTGTATCCATTTTATCTCATGAACAATAGTAAACTTTGACACATTATATAGGATGGATATTAATATTCAGTTTGTGAGTTCTTTGGGAAATGTCAAGTGACTGCAGCAAAAACATAAGCAAGAACTGTTTATAAAAATGTTGATGATTTATGACAATGGTGTTAATGTTAGTTTATGATTATACATGCTATTATTTTGATTGTACAAAAATGATAGAAGGAAACATGGTGATGGTAATGACACAAAAAGTCACAATAATTTCAGGCACTAGCAGATTAATCTTTTGATAACAGACCTAATTAAATTTCTCAAAAAGAGATAGGTTCTGTATCAGTAGTTGCAATGCTGTGCTGATGCGTACTTTGCAGTGGAACATAGGCTTTCAACTGTTTCTCTACTAAATTTTATTTGTGAGTCATATTTCTTAATCTCTGAACATATGGCTCTTGACATCTATGGTCTCTTTAGATGTATTTTAGTAGTCTTTGACATTTTCACTCTTCTGTTACTCAGGCGATTTCAGTAAATTGCATGTCTGGATATATTTTCGGAGGATGTGTTTTCTTTAATCTCTTGCTATAAAGTTTTATAACATAAGCCTATTATAAATGAGTATTGAAAAGCTAAGCCTAAGTGACTTAAAAGTAATTATTACCATCGAGGACTGAGGGGAGGGGGGTATGACTCACACATCAAAATTGCAGTCTTTAGACTTTTTGCGTGAAACAGATCTGAAAAAATGTTTTTGGTTCTTGTTTGGAAACTGTGTCCCCCATTGTGATTATTTCCCTTGGCTATTTTTGTCAGTTTATGTTTATCCATTATTAATTTTAGTATAAATTTATTTAGGGTTAGGGTTAGTTATGTAAAACAAAACCTCCTAACTTAAACCCTAAAAAAAATTAATAGTTAAATATCAATTGACAAATATTGCCAAGGGGAATAATCAAATTAATAATCATATTGGGGACATGGGTTCGAAAATAGAACCCAAAATGATGCCCTCAAAGTTTCATGGCAAATGTTGTGTAATGTTTTTGTAGGTCTTATGAATTTTTTGCATTGAAAATGAAAGTGAAAATGAAATAAGTGAACAATTTAATGACAATATCTTTGATCTTTATTATGAATTGCTTGCAAAAATGTAGTTGAAGCTGAAACAATGTGTTTCTTTTACATCATTCTGTCTAAAACTAGTAAAACAGTTAATGCTCACTCAGTCCGCAACTGTGCCTTACTATGTGTCTGTAGTTACATTCGCATCAAGGACCAGTTTGTGATATGAGTTTTTCTGATGAGAATATTGAGTCTGAGCAAGCAGTTTATGAATATATGATCGTACTTCCAGACTTGAGGGGTTCCATGGATGACCTGAAGCAAATCGCACAATTCATTGAAGGTATTGGTGCTGTAACCTGCTATCTGACTGAAGAATGAAGAAGAAGAATATATAATCTGTATAAAAATCATTACAGCCAAAAAATGCTGGTTTGATGGCTACATCCTGATTAGAATGACCTACCAATTACAATGATGCTAAATTATCATTCAGTGCCTTAGAAAGCTAGGGGGATAATAGGCAAATGCTTGATGACTTGATATTTGTGTGCTTTTCTGGGTTTTAACTGACTCATTACACACAGTAAGGTATTTATTTTAATTTTATTAATAAAGTGTGAATATTTGAGAAAGTCAATTCATTGTTTCTGATTGACAGTCAATTCCTATTGCATATTTTACCACCTCAGCTGTTTAAAAATCAAAATCTAAAGAAGGTACACAGTACTATGAGTAGGTTTATGGGTAAACACTGGAAAATATAAACCTTTTGTATGAAATAACTAATTATTAAGGATTGCTCTCAATAGAAACAGAATATATTGTTAAACTATACAGACAAATGCCTTACTTTCTAATGAATAGATGAATTCAGTGACAAAAATAAAAGACAATTGTGTTTCTAATTTCAATAGATTTATGGTGTACAGATTGTTACATGTTTTACTTCTGTCTGTTACAGATTTTTAATTCTTAAGGTTACTGCTGAAGACAGATGTGTTGGGCCATTGACGCAAATAAAATGGTGACACAATGCATTTCCATTCTCTGGACTACATCCTGCTGAAAATCTAGTAGGACCATGGTCCGGCTACAAGAGAAATCCAGCAGAAGGTTGAGAATGAACGCTGAAGAAGAAATATTAAGGTTGATATGGAAGAGACACATTTCAGAAATTGTATCCTAAAGTTGTCTTACTTCAAGTCATTTCCTTGTATACGGTTTTCTTAGCTTACCATCTATGCTTGCTCAAATTTTTATCTTTTGTCCCTTGTAGGAATAACAGCACTCCAACTAGCAGCATCTAGAGGTCATACAAACATTGTGAACAAATTGTTAAAGGTAACATCTGCATGTATAATAAACTAACATGTTGAATTTGCTTCATCACAAATAAATATGTTTAGGTTGTAATCTCATTGATGTCATGTGATGTATTCTCTCCAGAACGGTGTCTGTCTTTGGCCTTGACACTTGCATTTTCCAAAAATATATTCCTGTTATCTTTAATGTCGTCAGTCCATCATCTTCTTGATTTTCTATACAATTTATATGTATCTGATATGAGTAGTTATCACAGATTTGAAATTGTCAAGCCATATCTGTGTATAATATATTTACTATAGTTGCACACTTGTACACTGGAGACCATCTGGATGTTCTGATCAGGATTTCATGTAACTGATCATGTTCTGCTGATGATCAAAGCTAATTGACCCTTTAATGTCATTATATTGTTAAAATCCTTATGGCTTAATGGCATTGATATGTGATACATTTCTACGAAACCTTTGGCACCACTACATTAAAAATGGTAATTTTTCCCTGCCGCTGCATTCTTCTTTGACTGTACATTATTTGTGGTGTTATGTGAAGATGAAAAATGAAAAAAAAAGGAAACATCTGAAAAATCTATTCTTGCCCGATATATTTATTCCAGGATCAATTGCTAAATGCCTAGGCCTAGGACTAATATATTTCTAATGTTGTTTCATAACCAAAGTAATGTGTTCATATAATTTTGTCTGTGAAAACAAACAAAATACACTAGTCTAACTCACATTATCATTTAGGCCTAATATTTCTAATAACTTTATATTCAATGCCAGATTACTAGACCTGTTCTATTCTGATGTCATTTTATAACCAAATTATCATTTTCATATAATATTGTCTTTGAAAACAAACAAAACATGTCAATCTAACTAACATTGTCGGCTACGCAAATATAAATCAGAATTTAAAAATGGCTGCTATTTTGAACGATTCTGATGGATAACATTGGTGGCTAAAAACAGTCACAACCTACCTATATCTCGTTATATTTAATTGAACACTAATGGAAACAGAAGCAAATAATGTCTACTAACTTTTTTTTTCTGTTAACTGGATGAATGACATTTGTTTACAAATGCAATGTACTTGTTCACCGAGGTACATAGCAATGGGCAATTATAGTCGTGGACAGCTGCTCAAAATACATTGCATCTTTTGACTATAGTCACTGACAGTGTGGTGAAGGTTAATAATCCTTAAACATATTTACCCTCTGCACTTACATCCTAGACTACTTCTGTTATGAGTTTTCCAAGATTTGGTGTGCCTCAATAAATAGAAATAATGTACTTTTAATTCCTACTTCAGAAAGAAGCCAATGTGGACCAAAAGGATTGTAATTGTATGACTGCTCTTCACCTTGCATGTTTTGGACAACATCAAGATTGTGTTCATGCTCTTTTGTCTAAGAATGCTGATATTAATGCTGTTGAACAGGTAAGTCATATTGTTAGAAGTTTTCCTGACAATGTTAACGGTATACTTTCTGAAATTTTACACATATTTGTACATTTTTATATGAACATGTTCAAAATTTTCTATTTTAGTAGATTCATATTTGACAACAGCCAGTATAACAAAATTATGTTTCTGTCCAAAATTCTAACTATAAATGTAATTAATCTACCGAATATGAATACCTGATAATAGAATAAAATAAATATCTGTTTTCACTGATTAGATCACACAATTTTACTACAGCTCTACATGTTTCAATTATCAACTATATTCAACTGAGTAAACAGTATAAAACTTAGTGATGATATCAATTTAGTAAACAGTATAAAACTTAGTGATGATATCAATTTAGCAAACAGTATAAAACTTAGTGATGATATCAATTTAATGTATATACTGATAGTTTCTAGTTATTATATGAAGAAGGGACAGGACAAACAGGTTAAAATAGTAAAATCTTTTAGGTCGCAATATTTTTCCAGTGGCAACATACAGTTGTGTGATCTGGGCAATGACATAGCAAAGAAAATATTAGTATTTGAAATCAAGTGCTGCAGAAAAAAGTTACCAGCAAGTACGAAATCGAAATCAATACAGATAAAAACAAAATCTTGGTTAAAAGCAGAGACACAGAAAACCAGACTAACATCATGATGAATGGACATAAGCTTGAGGTGGTGAATACCTTTAAATACCCCAGATCCAGTATATGCAATGATGGAAAATGCAAACCAGAACTAAAAATAAGGCTGGAGATGGCTTTAGTGCACTTGTCAAGGATAACAGTGATTTGGAAAAGCAACATCAGTGTTGGAGTGAAAGTCAAATTGTGTAAGTCGCTTGTGCTTTCTGTTTTACTGTATGGTTGTGAGAGTTCGACACTCACTGCGGACATGGAGAGAAGATTACAGACTTTCAGGTACAAATGCTACAGATGAACTATACTGTCTACAGAATCTTGTTGAAATAAACAATATTTCCTTCTATTGTCTGATCCTCACTTGCCATTTTCCAACTTTCCTGGACAAGTAACAAGACACGACTCACTATCTAAAACTATTTTGTAAGGAACAAATGAGAGTAAAAGGTCATGAGGCAGTGAGAGAAAATCTTGCATGAAAACATCAAGGGAGTGTCCAGTCATTAATAATCTACACTTGTCCAAATGACTCAGAATAAAGAGACAGTTTGGAGCCCTTTTTGTACTGATGTGACACCCCTACAGCTCTGATGGGTTATTGGTCTTATTATTATATTATATATCCTTCTTGAGTTCTGCAGTGCTATATAACCCCTATACTAACATATGGATGCGAGTCTTGGACAATAAACAAACTGGAAAGTGGGAAATTAGAGACAACAGAGAATGCTGAGAATACAATGGACTGCCGGAAAAACTAATGTAGAGGTGTTGAAAGAGTCAAATGTGAAACAGACCTTAATCAACAATATAAGAAAAAGACAATCTTCTTTTTTTTTGGACCATTTCATACAACAGGCAAAATTGAAGGCAACAGAGACAGAGGGCGACAACGTGAGAAAATATTAGACAGTTTGACAACCTGGCACGGCAAGGAAACAACAATGACTTTGATATATAATACTGTGGACAGAGAGCTGTGGAGAGCCATGACCGCCTACGCCAGCCGGAATGGCACCTGATGATGATGGTTTTTGATAGAGCTAAAATGCATTTATGTGTTACAACAGTTTTACTTTCTCTAGGTTGATTAAAATAAATGTAGTAATGCACTTAAGCATGTCTTTGTTTCTGCTTTGATATACTGGTAATAGTACGCTGAGTTATGAACCTACGTCAGCACATGGTTTCCCATCATTTCTCAACTGCCTTGTCAGTGATTGAAAAGAAACATCACCCACTGCACTTGCTCAATAGAAATGATGCTATTCCTCGACCTTCCCAGAATATGATCCATGTTGCCCTCTTTCCTTGTAGCTGGGTGAACCATGGGAGTAATTTTTATTTCAAACCAAATGAGTGGGCTTGAAACCCAAGTCTGCTTGTCGATATGCAAATTCTTAACATTACACTAATGCTGCAGTTTTATGTACTTGTAAAACTGGAGGTAATATAATTTATTTCATCTTTTATTATATAGGGCGGAAAGACTCCCCTGTTTTATGCAGCCCACCGAGGACACTATGACATTTGTAAATGGTTACTGGAAAAAGGTGCATATGTTAACTGTCAGGATAAAGATAATATGTAAGTTCTGTTGTATTTGATCAACTGTTTAGTTTGTCTCCTTGTATTAAATTAAATGGTAGATTTCACAGAGAAATTGAAACAAGTCAACAAAGTTATTCATTATCATCATTCTGAAACATCCTCTTATACCCATGAAAATATGATCTTAGGTAATAATAACCAAATTATATCTTTCTTCATTTTAAGTAAGATTCTACAAAAATTATGTTACTATTGATTATTCCAAACATTAGAACATCACTGATGTTGGCAGCAAAGGAAGGCCATAAGGATGTATGCGTTCTTCTATTGAAGAATGGAGCTAACCCTCAACTGATTGACAGATATGGTAAGAAGCACCATCTTTGGTTTTTTTAATAAAATAGTAGTGCCAGTCACTTGACTGCAATCATATGTGGCAGAATTTAAAAAAGCAATTGTTAGGAAAGATCTAGTATCCTATAGAATAAAAAAGTCAACTGCTTGACTATATGAGTCAACAATACATATAAATATATAGATGGTTTGGTTGTTAGATACATGTGCAGTGTTTGGGCCTTCACAACTCAATGTGTAGGGAAGACAATCAAGTGATATTTTTGCTGTGACTATAAGCAGCATGTCTGGAGGTTATGGCAGTGACCAAGACCTTGAACTCAATAAGTACAAAGAGGTTAACTCATGTCTGCATCCTCAGTGACTCAATGAGCATGATACAAAAATACACATGGTCTGCGCCTATGAACAGCAGATAAGAAAGTGTAGAGGCAGGAGTTGAAATGTTTCATTTTGATGCCCATTCATGTGGGTCTTCTAGGGAATGAGATGTTAGATCAGCTTTCTTGCCTGTTACTGTGTCGGCCGGTAGAGCAATGGATAGTGTTGATATTTTTAGCTCCATATTGGAAACAATGCAGGCAAATGAAATTAATGAGGGTGATGATTTTTTTTTCTATGTCCAGAATAAAGGAACTGAGATAAAATTCAGTGTTTCCTAGAGCTTTATTTCATGCTCCAACTCTCAGCAGTGGGCAGTACTTTGAGAAGAAACCTACTCATAAATGTATAGATGAAGTTCTGTGGGGGTTCACAATATATGCTTGTCATCTACTAAGAGTTAACTGCTGCATGATCGTTGGGCTTATGTGGCACTGGTGAAACACTCAGATCTTCCATATGTGGAAAATCTGGGACAAGATAAGTATGTGTCCCGTCACCCCTACTTTTCATTATATATATGGATAGCACCACAAAACAACATTAACATTATTAGGAGTCAATGCTACAAACTTAATGAACTGCTCTTTGCTGATAACCAGTTTTTATTCCGAAGCCAGAACAAAGATTTACAAGTCCACATTCATGTATGGGGCTTGTATTTAATGGGGGCCACATTAATGGAATGTATAACAGCTGTCTAGCCATGACATGGAGGTCAACATTGATAAAACAGGACACCATTAGTAAATAATATCCAAATAAGCCATTAAATATAGAAATACAAGCAAGAATTTAAATATTTTGACAGCTTGTTCACATTAAATAGAAGACTTGACAGTCATAAAATACATGCCAACCAAGACAACTTATAAGTTATGAGCCAACATCATTGTACTCCAGCATAATCCAAAATTATTTATAAACTGACACCAATTCTAAAACACCCAGCTATTCCTATGGAAATAATAAGCAAAACAATGTAGGTGTTATGAATCATTGTCACAGTATGAATCTTGGTACAAATTTCCTTGGTGATTGATAAACCATGAATTGATGAAAAGTTGCACATCATGAGCAGGAGATGAACTCCCCAGTTGCTTGCAAGTGAACACAACTACTGCTCCCAGTTGGTCCCTATCCTCGTAAGTCAAAGATTACTTATAAATAATTTATATTAATATGAAATATGGCTTAAAAAATTGACATTCCTCTGAAATGTAGCTGATGATGAAATAATCCCTTTAGCGGTGAGTAGATAGTTCTGGACTTCCCGTAGCTTTTCTAACCGAGGCACAGGTTCTTCTCAATTGTGTAGCTACGGCAACACCCACTCATATAAGGTCTCCAAGACATTGATGTGTAAGGAAGGTTTATGATTGCATGTTTAGTCCTTGAAAGGAGGCATTCCAGTCTGCCAGTAATCCTGGAATGCAAAGTTCTGCCAGATGAAAAGCACACATCTTGGGCCAACTACCATATCATTCTTCAGTCAGGCTTTTTTACCCATTCATAGTGATAGCACATCTAGCATTATCCATTAGAGTCTGACACAGGACAAAGGTGCAAATTCCGGTGACCTATATCTCTTCGTCATCCATGGAGATTACTTATTAGAAGACAAGAAATGAAAGAAAAGAAGCAAGAAATGGATACAAGATGTGACAATATTTCTACAGGTGACAGGTTTTCTGCCTATTTCTCAACTTTCCTTAGTCACCTTCTGCAACATGCCTGAATAGATGACCCTATTCTTTGCAATCTGAATGAGAATTCCCAGGCCATGGTTGCTACATGGCTGAAGAAATGTTGCTAAAATAATTTATATTACTATGAAATATATGTAATAAATCACCCTTGTATTGCTTGGACCTGAAACGGGAGCAAAGAATAGTAACACTGTGGCTTGTCATGCATGTGATATGCAGTTATTATGGGAGTTGGGGGGGGGGGGCATTGCTGCCACATTTCGTTGGTCAGTGAACCAAAATCAATTCAGATGTCAGATCTGTCAGGCCTAAAGGGAAAATATCGCAGCCAAGCTGTGAACCATGACACACATTATTTTCTCCAGACTACATCCTGATAACCAACAGGAGTTTGAGAACAAAATACATAGAAGAAATAAGAAATGTCTAATCAATCACACTTTGCTATAAAGGTCATAATGTGTCTGATTTTCAGGCAAGACAACTATAGATTATGTAGTGGCTTCACATAATTTAGAGTTACAAGAGATTTTAGTCAAAATGAGCAGGAAGTTATCTGAAGGCAGCCAAGATGGAAGGATTATTTCAATGATTAACTCAGGATCACATCAGAATAATGATGTGAGTATAGTAGCAGTATTAAGCACTTTCTGTCTTTCCAGACAATAGTATTATTGTTGTGCTATTAGAAATATAATCTACAATCTGATTATTGTTTCCGGTGTTGTTTCTATGACTAGTGTGTTTGCCACTACATTAATAGACCATTCTTGAAGTATATGCTCTTCAGCCTGAGGTACCTGTCCATATGTACACAAATGTGGCTGCATAGTCAGTAGTGTCCTGTTATGAGGTGTAGAATGACAACATTCTCTGCTCTGTTTATAACTTTAATCGTGTGTTGGCATTTGTGTTTTTATGGTTGTTTTTATCATGTGTTTCTTGTGATGGTAAGTTATTGGCACATCTAGTTGGTAATAGGGAGAACATCATGGAAAGAGAATAAAACAAATAAAAAGGTGCTAAAGACACTTAATATGAAGAAAGATTTACTAAGAGAAATAAAGATCAGGCAAATAAAATACTTTGGACATATTAAAAGACATGACACCTTATTGAAGACCTTACTTGAGGGTAAAGTCAAAGGGAAGCGAGCAAGAGGTAGGCAGAGATACAAGTGGGAGAGTAACATTACACGATGGACAGGTTACAGTCTAGCAGAGTGCACCACCAAGACAAGAGACAGGAGATGTTGGAGATACGTTGCAGCCAACCTTTGTTGCGGAGACGGCACTTGATGATGATGATGAGTTGGTAATCAACATCACCCTCCTTAGCTAGTTAATCTGCTTTTTCATTACCGGGTATTCCACAGTGTGATGATATCCACCGCATAGCTTCCTTACTCTGATTACTTTATTCAGTCAGTAGCATTTCTATGTCTGGCAGCTTTTTTTCCTGAAATGCTTGGAGTCCTAATACAATAATGCTTTCACAGGCTATTCTTTTGTTTCCATATATTCAATACAAACAACTAAAGTAGTCCCTTCTTTTTATCATATTAAAATTTATAACAGAATATTATATTCAATGTATTCTCCTGGCTCTCATAAGAGCATACGTTCTCTCCAGTCTACAGCTGTCCTTAGATTTCCTTTCCAGGTCTTTCCTAATGATGCATGATATCACTGAGAACTTTCATTGTCTTTCTTTTTCAAGTTGTTCTACGTCTTCCCGGTCTTCACTTTCCCTGTAGATTCTTTGCCCTGTCATGTAGTACAGTAATATGGTGCTGGTTCTGTACCTTTTGTTCATCAATGATATATTTAGGAATGCAGTCAGTTCATATTCACCAAATTTGCTTTGCCAGTTGATCTAGTACCCATTTATTTTGACTGAATTTATCTGGAAGACATTTGTGGTGTGCACATTTTCTTTCAGTTCAACTGAAAAAATCAAAACCTGAAACACCTGACTAGGAAACCAGTGCACTCACTACTGTGCTACCCCATTTTTATTTGTACTCATTGATCAAGATTTGTGAAAAATAGTTAACAGTTGAGTGTTTAATTTTCATAAATGATTACATTTCATTCATAAAATATTTTCTCAAAATACAAATCTTAAGCATAATTCTGTATGTTAACGATAGCAACAAAAATATTTTGGGAATGAAAAAGAGTTAACATAAATGAATAGAGAGAAGATATTTGTGAGTAAAAAAAAAACATTTAGTAACTGTAAAAATAGTTGTCAATACTGAATTTTTCCCATTAGGGAGTTACAGGTAGGTTATGAGTGGCTTGTGTGATACAGCTGCATGCTCTTTCTGTCACCTCATCCTGTTCAGGGTGGGTTTTTAAATTTACTCTCCTATTGAAAAAATTCCAGTCCTAACTGGAAGTAGAACCCTAGACTTCATGATTATGAGACCAAGACCTCTGGGCCATGCGCCACATCATTTAGTAAAAGCTAATGGTGTAATCAGCAATACTTGCTTGAAGATCAAAATTGCTAGAATCTTGCTATTTATGGTTGGGTGAATAGCGATAATCTTTATCGTCTATCTATAATCGCTTAAATTATCCCCCCCCCCCCATTATTTCAAGCTACTTTTCGTTTATTATTTCAAGAGGCTTCACAGGCATATGCATTGCTCTTGTGTAGTCTCAGGGTTAGCAGATAACCAAGATCCTAAAAGCACTTTCTTAACGTGCACCCTGAAAACTGATTGCTATGATGTTCTCGCGAATTAAATAGGCTAACACTTTATGGATCGTGTTCGAGCTGTGTAGACCAAGACAGAATGAAAATTGGTTGCACAAAGTAAACACATCTTGGTCCCCACATAAAAAAAACAACTTGCAGAGTGTTAGATAACTTCTTGTCTGGACACTTGGTTGTCATGTCAGAACAAAAGCAAGAATAGTGAGCAAGTCTCTGAAAAAGTAAGTCTAGTCTGTTGAGTACACCAGAAATCAGCACAACACCAATTGCAAAACATGAGAGAAAAGGAAAGCCATAATGAAAGCAATGTCCATGCTTGAGAGTGAGATTGCAACTATCTTTTAGTAGCAGGTTGTGTGGAAAATAAAAGACTGGATGCTAATTAGTTCCAGTCTGCAGAAAAATGTGCAGTGAAGCTCAAACTGTGATGAAGTTTTCACAATGTCATTAACAATGCCTTGGATGAGAGGATGAACAAACCCTAGTCCAACTCTACTGTCAAGCATTTTCTGTACCAGAACCAAGTTCACAGGTGAGACAAGGTTCAGTATCTGGGGCACAGGGAATATTGAATTATCTAACTGCACAAGACAATCACATGCAACGGAACACCTCATATGGGATGGGCATATATGACCCAAGTCTAAATCTCTGCTTGCCATCTCCATTCCCTTTAGAGACTGGCACCTGGGAACATGTTGTGGCCTGCAAATTCCAAGGGCACATCCAACTACAATTGATCATTTTTAAGCTACAAATTTGGTATATTTCATGCTACAATTTATCATTGGCTCTGTAATAGAGTGGTCAATAACCAGTCTCGTAAATTCATCTTGCTCTTGGTTCGAAAGATGACCATCCTCATTGTACTAGCAATGTGAATGGAATTTATTAGCAGTGGTCTAAAAATTGAACAATGTCTGGACAGCAATGTCCTATACACGATATGCTTCAATTATTATGTATTAAATCAACAGGGTTAGATTGTTTAGTACACATTTGAAGGATGTATTGCTTTATGGCTCTGAAACATGGCATGGAACCCAGAAAATCACATGGAGACTGCAGATAGTTATCAATCATTAATAAGTGATTTTACTGTAAAACAATATAACTTATATAAAACACAAGGACAATCAGATTTACAATGAATGCACAGACTATGGGGTATGGGTACACAAAAATACAAATAACAGTATACAAGACAGTTTCAACCTTGAGATCTTTTTCAAGAAAATACAAGACAGACGGTGAACAAACAACAAAAGTAAAAATGAAGACACTATCAGATATGCTTTATTGACATGCAGTCTAATGGTTTTGTGATAGTGCCCATATTTTTGCTATTTTTAATTGTTTGCACACTGCCTATTATTTTCTTGAAAAGACCTTGCGGTTGAAATTGTCTTGTATATTGTTATCTGTATTTGTTCATACCAATATCCTGTAGCCTGATGGTCTGTGTGTTCATTGTAAAGTTGATTGACTTTGTGTTTTACTTTAAGTACTATAGATTTTTAGCAATAGATGTCTCAGCTGTTTACTTTACATTAAATGGCCAGGGTTCATATTAAATAATGAGTTGTGAAAGAGTACACCAGTTTCTAGTGGAGGTAGAGATAAAAAGTAGAAGATAGATAGGACACACTCTTAGAAAGAAGCCTGATGATATAACCAGACAGACTGTGGAATTGGAACCCACAAAGAAAGAAGTGAGTTGGAAAACTGAGGAACACCTAGAGAAGAACAATGAAGGAAGAGACCAAATCAATTGGATCTAGTGGACACAGATGAAGAGAACAACTCAGCACAGAAATTGTTGGAGAATGACAGTTTCAGCCATATGTTCCACAGAAAATGGAAGGAGCATAGATATTAATTATGAAGTAATCCCATTAGCTGTGAGTAGGTAGCTCTTGATACATGATGATGATGGTAATCCCTTTAGCTGTGAGCAGGTAGCTTTTGACACATGTTGAAGTACCGTAATCCCTTCAGCTGTTAGCAGGTAGCTCTCGCCAGCCTATAGCCCTTCTCACAAAGATACTTACATAAAAACAGGTGATGAAGTTTTACTGCATGACGACTAAAACACTATCACTATCAGAAGCTCACAGGATCTTGTTTGTAAAATCAGTGTTTATATCTGACATTTATTTACAGGTGAGAGTAAAGGAAATACCTAATAACAGTAGAAGTCAGCCATTTGTCTCGCATTATGAGGTAAGCATAGGAAATTAAAATGTTGAATCTTGTTTTATAAGGAGTTGTAAATTTCTGTATTATGTTAAATTTATACTTATTTTAATTATGAATTGTGACTGACAACACTAAGAGATTTAGGATTAGTGACTTTATGATATCAGACTGAAAAGATTAAGGAAAAAGTGACCTTAAGATAGACATGAAGAGATTAAGAAAAAAATGCCAGACCTATTGGGTATGATACCAGATCAGTAACAATAAAATACAGTGTAGAGGTGCAGAATGAGTTTAACCTTTAGCATGCTATGTTTACAATTACGTAATATTCTCTCCTGCCGCTGAATTAGTTTTTGGAAATGTTATGTAATTGTTGGTGGCTGTTTTGAAATCATAACGTTTTTATTGTTAGAGATATTTAAATAATATTTCACATATAAATAAAGAATTGAATTCTGCATATATTGGTGTATGTTTTATGTGTGTGTGTGTGTGATACGAGACGTGCAAGAAAGTGATAAAGACGTTTTATCAGAAAAAACAAATTGTAGATCTAGACCTATTGTATTTTGGTTGCTCCAAATCTGTTGAATATTATATATTTTAAATAACGAAAACCTTGTGGTCTATTTTTAAGAACTTACCTCTCAAGAATTCCACTTCAGAATCACAATCAATAATGATTTCACTGAATATACGATAAAACAAAAGTATATGAAACCCGATTCACTGTCACGTTGCTTCGCCTCTATGCCGATGGCTATAGATTGTTCGGATTTCAAGATCATAATCACGCGACATTTCCTATCGCCTTTTTTAGTAACAGAAACAGGAAGTTAAATAATATATCTACGAGAATTGCCATAACATTTTCTAAAAAATTTTTACAAATCTGACTTTTTTGTTGGATTCGGGTTTCGAGTACTGAGCGATGGGTTCCGCCTTCAGGATTCAAGAAATGACACAATTCGGGCTAAATGTTTTGCCTGGCATGTTCTAAAGGTTAATGCTCTAATGACTATTCAAGATTTGTTGAAATCAGATGAACTAGATATGCCAGTGAACTGGAGCTGAAAGGATAAAGAATAAATGTTGGAGAAGTAGAGATAAAGATACTAAATTTTATATGAACACACACTTGTTGAAAGACTTTGTAAAATGCTAATTGATGGGAGAACTTTGTAACCTAAAGTGGTTAATGTAACTATCCACTTTGAACCTTTCGAAGCACAGATTGTGAGTTTGACATAACAATTTGCTATGCAATGAGTCTCAGAAAATAATTGAAAGGCAAGAATGAAATCTCATCTTCCATTCTCATACTAAAAGTAGATGGCATTCGGTATGAGGACATGGCCAAGTTAACGGATTCTGAGTATGAGGAACTAGCCATAATGTACAACATAAGTATTAAAAGTAAAACACAAATGGTTGCACAGCTACCTCTGCTGAAACCGGGGAAGATCACTAAAAAAATTCAGGGATACTGTGTAATTATCATGCAGAATACAGTCTGCAAGCTTTTGGAAAAAGATAATTGCGAGAAAAATATTCTGTAAGCTTGAATACCACCACTTTTTTCTCACCTTCCCTTAGAGGATACCGTCCTAAAAGAGACGGGGTTCTGTAGCCAACACATGATGATGTAGAAGCAAAAATGTAGGTCTTGATTGATGATTCATCTGAGGGAGACAGTAATTTATACAGATGATACTTCTTCTTCAGAATTCTTTCTCAAACTCCTGCTGGATCTCTCTTGTAGCAGGACAATTGTCCTACTAGACTTTCAGAAGGATGCAGTCCAGATACATCTGTCTTCGGCGGGATACAGATGATTCTGTTGTCTGGAATGTGTGCAGCTTATGGGCATTCATGACACTTGTTGGAAAGAGAATTGTGAGTAAAGACAGTGCTCCATTTGCTATGACTACAAGTAGCATAACCATGGAGATCATGCGGTAACCAGTGCAGTGATGTGGCTTGAGTCTGAAACCATTGAAGCAATGGACCGAGCTGATGTTCTGAATACTCTTAGGGAAAATAGTATGCGTGACTGGTGTAACAGATGCATGTGAATCTACAACCCTGATCAGACTACAGGAATACAATGTCCAGAGGACATAGTTAAACAAGAGTGTTATACAGGCAACTAGAGGAGGCTGATAAACTAACACAGTAGTTGTAGTCAGTCACAAAATGTTGAGGGATATCTTGAGGAGGGGAACAAAGAACTTTTAAAACAATGGTTTGATGTGTAGTGCAGATGTGTAGTGTATGTGTAGTGCAGATGATCTTTTGACATTAATTAACTAGAAGTAGCTGTCAATTTTGCTCCAAAACAATCCAGTTATATGGACTAGCTAGTAAATTTATCATGTTTCTGTGACCCAGTAATATGGGCTAGCTATTAAATTTATCCTGTTTCTGTGACCCAGTTATAGGGACTAGCTATTAAATGTATCCTATTTCTGTGACCCAGTTATATGTACTAGCAATTAAATTTACCCTGTTTCTGTGACCAATTTATATGGACTAGCTATTAAATTTATCCTGTTTCTGTTACCCAGTTATATGGACTAGCTATTAAATTTATCCTGTTTCTGTGACTATGCCTACACCTCTCTTGTGTTTTTGTCCACCTGAGTATATGCTTTAAATTTATCTGATTGTATCTCTCTTGTCCCCCGTGACCTCTTTTCACTCATTCCTAAGATATCTACTTTCATTCTTTTCCATTTCTTGTTTGATGTTGTCTAATTTACCACTCTGTGCTAAGGATCTGACATTCCACATTGCAATATTAACACTATATACTGTAGACCTAATTCTTTGTGTCGCCATGACTTTCTTCTTGGGAGAATAATGTGGCTGACAATACTTTATGTCGGGACAAGTGGGAATAGAAATAATCACCAAATTGCTAAATTAAATATATTTATAATAGTGGACACATACCCGATAGCTTATTGAGATTCATATTTATAGCCTTACCAAAGAAACCGGGGACCACCAAATGTGAAAAACACTGTACAATCAGCCTCATGAGCCAAATAACAAAAATACTTCTCAGAATCATCTTGAAGAGAGTAATGAACAAAATAAAAACAGAAATATGTCCAGAACAATGTGGCAACATTAAGAGTTCTGCAGTGCTAGATGTTTGTTTTGTTTGTTTGTTTTGCGTTCGCTCCATTGGTAACCATCACGGATATCCGTGCGATTTCCGCCGGGAGCGTGATTACGTTGTGCCACCGTTATGCGCCTTAAAGGCCTAGCACATCTGATTTCGGCATGCCTTGACAATTAGGGTGGGCTACCCTTAGCCTGTGACAGCTGCTATATCTGTCTCCAAGCACGTGTAGTGGCGACTCTTCGCCCAGACGATTATTGCTCTCGTCTGACTCGCACGAGGTGTTCCACTGTCTATGAACTTGCCTCGTGTAATTGGATGTGCTGTGCCTGTACCCATTGGGTACTGAACCATTTCTCATCCGTGAGCCTGGTTCCTTAAGGGGAAGAACTCAACAGAGGAGTTGGACCCTGGCTCTTTCGCCCTCTTAGCCGAGGTGTCATTCACAGACATCGTGTACCCCTTGTTCAAGTTCGAATCTCACACCACGCGTTTGAGAGCAAGGCGTTCTCGAGTTGAGCGTCCTTGTCCCAATAGCGCCTGAGCCCATCAGGTACTGAACCCTTTCTCTCTTCAAGTGTATTTCCGGTGTAGGAAAACCTGGCAGTGCTAGATAACTCCTATACTAACATATGGATGTGAGTCTTGGATAATAAGCAAACAGGAAAGTGGGAAATTAGAGGCAGTAGAGATGTGGTTCTACAGAAGAATGCCGAGAATACCATGGACTACCGGGAAAACTAATGTGGAGATGTTGAGTCAAATGCGAGATAGAGCTTAATCAGTAATATAAGAAAAAGACAATCTTCATTTTTGCCCACATTATGAGACAAGAAGGTTTGGAGAACATAGTCACAACAGGCAAAATTGAAGGCAACAGAGACAGAGGGTGACAACGTGAGAAAATATTAGACAGTTTGACAACCTGGCACGGCAAGGAAACAACAACGACTTTGATACATAATACTGTGGACAGAGAGCTGTGGAGAGACATGACCGCCTACGCCAGCCGGCATGGCACCTGATGTTGATGATGATTAAACATGATTGAAATTGATATTAATATTTGTTCTTTACGTTTTTGCAGTTTGGAGCTGTTAATGGACCACGGGAAGCTTTCAGGCAACCAGTTTTGTCTCATGATGTAAGCATTGGAAAATACAGGGCAACACTTGTTAATGAGACAAAAATTAGATGCTAAAATTGTTTATTCAAGTGGTTATTATGAGAAATATAATTTGCTGAATGAATATATTATGTTTCAATAATATTATTAGGAAACATCTAGGATTTAGTGAAAAAATATGAAGTCAGAACATAAGATTAGTATCTCAACCTGGTTTATGTGTGATTGCCAAATTATATGAGGGATACAAGTGGCAGTGTTATTTGGATGTTAAATCTCCTGAGGAAATGGATGTAGGCAAATCTTGAGAATATGTATGTGGGCAAATCTTGAGAATATGTATGTGGGTAAATCTTGAGAATATGTATGCGGGTAAATCTTGAGAAAATGTATGTGGGTAAATCTTGAGAAAATGTATGTGGGCAAATCTTGAGAATATGTATGAGGGCAAAAATTTAGAATATTTATGTGGGTAAATCTTGAGAAAATGTATGTGGGTAAATCTTGAGAATATGTATGTGGGTAAATCTTGAGAATATGTATGTAGGTAAATCTTGAGAATATGTATGTGGGTAAATCTTGAGAATATGTGTGTGGGTAAATCTTGAGAATATGTATGTGGGTAAATCTTGAGAATATGTATGTGGGTAAATCTTGAGAAAATGTATGTGGGTAAATCTTGAGAATATGTGTGTGGGTAAATCTTGAGAATATGTGTGTGGGTAAATCTTGAGAATATGTATGTGGGTAAATCTTGAGAATATGTGTGTGGGTAAATCTTGAGAATATGTATGTGGGTAAATCTTGAGAATATGTATGTGGGCAAATCTTGAGAATATGTATGTGGGCAAATATTGAGAAAATGAACATACTTTTATAAACACTTATAAAACAAAAGTGCCATATTTGGCTGTAAGCCCATATTCCTCAACCCTTCCTCCACCTGTATATAACTGATATACTTTAATCAGAGAATCACTTTAACCTATGTCAGTCTACAGTAAACATCTTTAGTTGATGATTAAATCTCTGTGATTATAACTGACATTTTGTTATCCTCAAATAACAATGGAGTTAGTGGTAATTTTGGGACGTGGTTGTGAGATAATTCTGATATTTTTTTTCTCTTCTTGTGTCAGAAATCTTTTGAAATTTAGTATTTTTAGTTTTCAGACCCGCTTGTACCACCTGCTTTCAGTTATATTTGTCTTTAGCAAGCCCCTCAAAGTCTTTTGTATCATTGTCCACCACCTTCAAGTAAGATTTGCAATCTTTCTAACTAAGAAGGATCATATAGTATTTTTATAAGAGGCCGGGGTTCATGTTTGGTAAATAGGCCTAACTTCCAACTTTCTATAAAATCTGCGCTGATCACACATTTTTTGTAATTCTTTGACTTCACTGTTTGCCGGCTGATACAAAATTGTTGGCGTAATCGTACGTTTGTTGAGCTTACCAGCTACTGATAAACATCTATTACATCTGATACAGTCATGAGGACCGCTGCCAGAAGCACTGAGAGCCCCACGCATACAACGCTCTTAAATAAATATCTCTACCTCCACCCACTGATGGATAATTAAATCCAAGGGAAATAATTGCTGAAAAACATGTCATTTATTTCATTTCGTTTTCTGCAAAAAAAAGTAAGCCCGTTTACCAAACATGATGAAGCGATGCTAATTTTCCCTACAAAATATGATTTTGAGCCTCCCATTTTTTATTTGACATACTTGATACAACCTTATATTCGACATACTTGATACAACCTTATATTCGACATACTTGATACAACCTTATATTCGACATACTTGATACAACCTTATATTTGACATACTTGATACAACCTTATATTTGACATACTTGATACAACCTTATATTTGACATACTTGATACAACCTTATATTTGACATACTTGATACAACCTTATATTTGACATACTTGATACAAACCTTATATTTGACATACTTGATACAAACCTTATATTTGACATACTTGATACAAACCTTATATTTGACATACTTGATACAAACCTTATATTTGACATACTTGATACAAACCTTATATTTGACATACTTGATACAACCTTATATTTGACATACTTGATACAACCTTATATTTGACATACTTGATACAACCTTATATTTGACATACTTGATACAACCTTATATTTGACATACTTGATACAACCTTATATTTGACATACTTGATACAAACCTTATATTTGACATAATTGATACAAACCTTATATTTGACATACTTGATACAAACCTTATATTTGACATACTTGATACAAACCTTATATTTGACATACTTGATACAAACCTTATATTTGACATACTTGATACAAACCTTATATTAGGGTAGAAGAGAGTGACCATGCTGGAAATTTCTGCACTTTCCAGCATCTCTTTGTTAGTTGCCATATCACTCTTGAAGATTCCAAGTATGCTTCTCAAGCAGTATATGTGCAGTGCATTCATTCTTTTCTTCTGTGAGACTTGTAGAGGAGTCCATGATTAATGGCATACAGTAGGGTACTCAGCACACAAGTTTTGTGCACAGCAACCTTTGTGTTGATGATCTGCATGTTACTTTTCCACACTGTTCATGATAATTTGGCCAGGACTGTTAACTATTAGTGGATGAACACTAAAAACATTTTTTATTAGTTATTTCTGTGTCACCGAGCTAGGTTGTGTGGCCTTACAGCATTTTGGTAGCATTCATAAGCTATTTTTATAATGTTTGACATCTGTTAATATAATATCTATGCATGTATTTTCATATTTTACAAGTTTGAGCAGTATCTTCTTTGTCGTACGCCTTGCGCCGGACCCTCTGAAAGCATTCCGCTGACCGTCCTGAGAAGGACGTATGAGGCTGATCTGCGTTGTGTCATGTTTTACAGCAAGCTGCATTATCTGTGCCTTTTGACCTGACACATCCGTCTTCAGCCAGCATTTTTTTGGGCCGGGTTGGCAATCCCGTATCTTCGATCCCTAGTACTTGGCCAGGCTA
Source organism: Meghimatium bilineatum (assembly GCA_034231615.1). Classification (NCBI taxonomy): domain Eukaryota; kingdom Metazoa; phylum Mollusca; class Gastropoda; order Stylommatophora; family Philomycidae; genus Meghimatium; species Meghimatium bilineatum. The sequence goes on from CM067299.1 coordinate 21,205,458, forward strand.
CAGCAGGGTTGCTGCACTCCTGTTTCCAGACCCACTGCGTGGAAGTGTACTGAGGGTCTTGGCCAGCTGTGGTTCGCTTACCCTGATGCTCGACCAGCTATGGAGCGCTGGCTGGTGCACTCTGGTGTGCATGTCATCTCTGGGCCCGTTTGAGCAGTATAAAAATGCAAATATTTTACAATCTGGTCTCATTTTAAACATTGTACTATTATCAGACTTCTAACATTGACAGAAAATCTGAAGTCTATTTAGTGGTTATTAGAAAAATAAGTGTAAAATGTCTTATGATTTGTAGTGGCTGATTACATAGATGTAGCACAGTAAATGGATGGAACACATCACATCTTATAATTCTGTAATTATTTTGGTACATTCCTAACCATCCAACTTTTTATAAAATATGCGCAGAATCCGAATTTTGTGTAATTTTCTTATGTCGTTGACTACCAGCTGAGTCCTAGATACAAAATGGCTAACATAATCGTACGTTTGATAGAGATGTAGTAATCTGTTACAGTCGCCAGATGCAAAGATGTGCATGCCACCCGCTGAGTGCACCCCCTACAACCCTCCTAAATTAAATATTGATTTCACTGTACTTGGTTTTCCATATGTACTCCGTCCCTCTCAATGAATCGGCACGCCACCTGCCGAGAGTATCACTCATAGCACGTAGTTTCAAGCGATAATCCACAGAGGGTCACAAGGCGAACAGCTTAACCACTACGCTACGGAGATCCCCTCCTATCTTGACATCCAACCATTGATCATTAATTATAGCCAAGGGAAATGATCGAAGAAAAAAATTGCTTAACAGTTACTTCGTTTCGCTTTCCACAAAGAAAGTAATGTCCATTTACTGGGATTGAACTTTAATTTCTAAGAAAATAATTGCAAACTTTTTGATCATGTAAATTATCCACACTTTTTTGTGAGTACTGTTGTTATACAGTTTTACATCAGTCTCACTTATTATTGATCTTCTGAAAGATGTTTATGCGTAAGATGCTATTGTCAAATAAATACTCAATGACGCTCTTACATTACAGAGTTCCAGTTTAACAGATGTTGATTCTATCCACTCAATGGATGACTCTCTGTTACCAGTTCATCAGACGTCTGCGATATCTACTAGACCAATGGCATCACCTCGAACTGGGAAAAATGACACAGTATGTATATATAATAATGTTTGCCATGTAGCAGAATTGATAGTGAGCTTGCCTCAAAAACCCAACCTGTTACATTAACTACTAATTTGAAAGCTGACCATCCACATTGTACTGGTGATATGATTGGATGTATTAATGGCACCTCAAAGTTCAACAACTTCTGGATAACAATGTCCTGTACGTTATTTCTTCATATCATTAACATCTGCTTGAATTAGCTTGCAGAAGCTCAATGTCTCAATAAAATAATCATTTTTTTTACATGACCAGGACTTTAAATGTCATGTTGGATGGCCAAGTAAATCCTTCCAAAACAGACAACAGAAATTATATACATTGAATCTAATGTAAAAATACAGAAGCCGTCATTAATTATTTTTTCTGATTACTACAGAACTGATGTATGTATTTTATTTAGTTTCTGTGTACTTTGAAATTGTAATTTCTTTAGGAATAAACTAAATGGTATTGGGAAAATTTGGCGAACTATTTCTTGCATCAAATATTTAGTTTCTCTTAGTATAACTGCATTGATTTCTATTTGTCGATTTTAACCATTTGAGCATGTTAATGGCAGTACATTTCTTGCAGATGGCAAAGTTGTGAATAATAAGAAAATGAAGAAATTAGGAAAAGAGTATGTATAATATCATGTATCGAACATATTGACAGCAAGTAAAATGGTTCGGCCACCTTATGAGAATGAAGCCAAACCAAATACCAATAAGAGCATATAATACAAGAATATCCGGGCATAAAGCCAAAGGTAGACCACGAAAACGGTGGATAGAAAACATCAAGATAACCTTGAACAAACATGGACTAAATGCAACCTCTGCGACATATCTGGCCTTGAAACGACAGCTTAAGATACCACCCCTACGCTTAACGGCAAGTGTGAATGCAATCAACAATCATTCACCTGGGGAAAAACAATAGGCAAAGTTGTGATGTTTGTGCTTGTCTGCCCAGTATTTGCAACTTGTGACCCAGTACTTTTAGTTTCTGCAAGAGTAATAATATGAAAGCCTGAGATTTTATTGTAGAAATCTGAAGGTAGTAGAGAGAAATCAAAACTAGGTGTGACCAAATGGCACAGTTATTTTCAAGACGGGTTGTACCAGCTCGACCACAGAACACTTCAGTTATACTTTGAGGACTTGAACATATTTTCAGATATTCACTTATATTGTATAATTTCTCATCCTAAACGAGGTAAGTTCTTTGAGGTGGAGATGGGGTTTAGTTTAGCCAACAGAGGCTACAAGCTAAGACTGGTCATCCCTTACAATGAGCAGGACTACCCATTGGGCAATGATTTTTGCCCAATCAAAAACAGGTGCTGAAGTCAGAGATACCAGGCCAACCGGCACACCTGCAACCATGGTACTATGCAACCAGAAAAGTTAACATGGCTACGAGTAATTTCTCGTTAGGTCACATTTTATTTTCAGTGTCTTAGTCATTTTTATTGACACTTAATTGACTTTTTCTACTTTTATTTTTTTTTCAACCATGCCTTCCATTACTAATTTTTCCTTGATAATATGTCACTTTGATCACCTAAGACAAACCCCTCAATCTCCTTAATTACTTCTTATTACATGCATGGCAGGTCATGATGTTGCTATTATTTGCTATTCATTCAGCAACATGCGGATAGGCCATCATGATAATACATTTCCTGTCCAACACTTGTTTACTAGCTATTACCACTATTAATGGTTATATTTCTTTGAATCTATCACTAATATAACCATGTTTTCTTTAATCTAAACCATTTAATTTAGGTGGATGAAACTTTACTAAAGTTATCTTATATCAACAAGAGTGATGAAACTTTACCAAAGTCAGCTTTTGTCAACAATAGGGATGAAACTTTACTCAAGTCTGCTTATGGTGACAAGAGAGATGAAACATTACCCAAGTCTGTTTATGTTGACAAGAGTGGTGAAACTTTACCCAAGTCTGTTTATGTTGACAAGAGTGGTGAAACTTTACCCAAGTCTGTTTATGTTGACAAGAGTGGAGAAACTTTACTAAAGTTAACTTCTATGGGCAAGGTATGTTATTAAGTGTAACAAGTCAATGTTTTCGAGTATGCCATCTATATTTTTGATAAATATCTCCTACTATTCCAGATCTTATGTTTATGCTGCAATCATTTTATGAAAATTATTCGACCCCTTGTATCCATCTCATAAGAAAACATATCTTATTTTGAAGTAAGAGTCTTTAAGAAGCAATCTCTTCACAAAAGTGTTGATATAATTCACACAAATTCTGCACTTGATGCCCAAACAACTATACAGTTACTGTGTATTTTATGGTAGAATAATTCAGTGGGTGTAGCTGTCATAAATTAGTTTAAAAAATGCTACCCTAGTCATGCTGGGGTCAGAGAAAAAAAAATAGCAGACTCATTGGCAGGAAATGCTGTGGTTGATGGCACAGTACTGAGAAGAGATACGGCTGTCCTAAGCAGGGTAGTTACAAATTTACTAAAGAATTAATAAAAATGAAATTGTAGATGATAATGTATCTGTTCAGGAAATTATATCAATGGAAGGGACCATAGGGTGAGGGGAGAAAATGTATTCTCCATGAAAAGATCTGAAGATTGTGTAATAAACAATTGACAGGAATTGAGTTGGAGCTGATGAAACAGAGAGCAGACTACTTGTGAAATTGTCCTCTGTACTATGATGCTGGTTTCTAAGCAAGATTTTTAGTTTTTCCTTGCTGTTATGTCTCTGTATATAATTTAAAAAAACCACAACTTTCTTGTTGTAAGGATGTTTAGGAGCCAACACTCTTTACACATTTAATGTTCTTAACACTTATTGATTTGTCTTTATAATGACAAAAATATATGTTTTTCATGTAAATGATGTTGTTTAGGAGCCAACACTCTTACACATTTAATGTTACACTTTCTTGATTCATATTTGTTCACTGTCCATCCATTCATAAAACCATCATGGTATATGGGTACTACATTAGATTTGTCAACACACAGAATCACCAGCAATTTCTGTCAGCAGTGATGCTGATGAGTGTGGAAAAATTTGGATGTCTAATCTTTAATATTGTCTGCCCATGATTTTCTTTTACCCATATCTGTTACTTCTGCCTCAACTGTACCCTGTATATTGTTTTTGACAGGAAATTATGTTGGCTTCATGTCCAAACCATGCAAGTTTTCAGTGTTTTACTATTGAAAATGATTCCTGTTAACCTGCAAGATTCTTTACTTTATATCGTACATACACATTTGTTGTATACTCTTTATAGGAAATGTGCAAAATTTGCCTGTAACACATATTCAAAGGCCTAACATATATTTGAATGTCCAACTCTCATAATCATACAGCAAAGTAAATAGCACTAGTGAGTTATAATTTTATCTTCACTGTTGCTTTTCTATATTCGAGTTAGTCTTGACGTGGCAACAAATTCTATCTGCAGCCTTATCTTTCAGTTTTGGATTTTCTATCACTGCATGCGCAAAATTCTAGGAATTTGAAAATCTTTACCCCTTCAGGTGTATGCCCAGGTGTATTTACTCCTTCATCATGATGTTGGATTGTCTATGTCTCTGTTGTTAACCTTAAGGACGCTGTGGCCGATTGCGTTCAACACCAGTTTACACTGTATAAGCTAGATACGGTCGAGTGTACAAGTCCCACAAAAGTCCCATTGCTAGGTCCCCTGTAATCAATAATCAATAATAGAAGCCAAATTTTAAAAATTTTGGTTGCCACATTATTTGAAATCTGGCAAGTTATTCAATTTGACTCCCTTTTTCTGCAATTTTAGTGGGCACGATGGACCGAATGTTGTTGAAATATTGAAATTTTTGCAATTTGTCCTCATCTTCAAAACAGCGCAATGACAAGAAAGTGAATCAGGTTTTATAGACTATTGTTTTATCGTATTTTCAGTAAAATCATTATGGATTGTGATTTGGATGATGAATTCTTGAGAAGTAATTTGTTTTCACACTTGAAAAACGTTCAGTAGACCACGCTAGTTTGTATATTTTGTGGCCAAATATCAACTGTGTTGAAGCGATTCAGTTTTGGACTAGATCTAGCTTTAGAGAATAATTGTATGACAAATCTATAAGGTTTATTCATTTACCTCAGTGAAATTATGACAATTTGACCATAAATACTTAGAATTAGGTCTGTATCACACTGTTGCCACTCCAGGAAATTTCTTTTAAAAAGTCAGTATTTTTTCCCCCTCGTTTTTCTGTGTGTTATAATTTTGTTTATTTTTTGCGAAAAAACATCTTTACGACTTTCTCACACGTCTCATATCACACACACACAAACAAAACATACACAAATATATGCAGAATTCAATTCTTTATTTATATGTACAAATATTATTTAAATATCTCTAACAACAAAAAAGTTATCAAGTTTTCAAAACAGCCACCATTACACAACATTTCCGAAACAGATCCGGCTGCAGGAGAAAAATTATGTAATTATAAACAAAGCAAGCTGACGGTTAACCAAGATCATGTTCTTATCTGTGTTTATTTTCAATCTATACTTGCTGGTAACTTTTTCCAACTTTGCTGTTGGATCTTGTAATTCTTGACACTGGTTGTGAACCAGCCATAAGATAAATATGAGCAGCGAAGCCTAAGTTGCACAGATGTTTTATAGTCCTCAAGTTGCAGAGATGTGTTATAGTCATCAAGATGCAGAGATGTAGTATAGCCCTCAAGTTGCAGAGATGTGGTATAGCCCTCAAGTTGCAGAGATGTGGTATAGCCCTCAAGTTGCAGAGATGTGGTATAGTCCTGAAGGGTGTATTGTATTATGCGCTTCAAGTATATGTTGAAAAGCACTGGAGACATCTACCCCCGAAACCTCCTTAGATGATTAAAGTATTGCTCACACAACAGTAGTGCTATTCCTTGCTCCTATTTTGAACCACAGCAACATACATACAATTGTTTTCTAAATTACCAATGTCTACTTAGTTGTATGGGACTGTAGTTCATGTCTGTATATTATTGTATGTTAGAACATCACACATTTGTCTGTGTTACACTATTATTTGTTTCAGACGGTTACTGATGGTGATAACCCTAGTATTGATAATATAAAGCAGGAAACCATGAAATCTTCACATCATTCGAGTGGTGATTATATTAATTTAACAGGTACTGAGATATAATAATATACGTTGATACTTTGTGAGTTTTATTATTGAGATTAGAAAACAACATCTAGACATTATTTATTTCAAACATGAAAAGTGCAGATTTTCTCATTTCTGTGTTATCGTTTAAGTCATACTATTAAGTCATAGTAGTGTAGTGGCTAACTTTAATCAATGGATACTTTCATAAAATATGTGGTTTGTTTGTTTCCGTTCATTCTCAAAATCCCACCGGATCTTTCTTGTTGCAAAACAAAGGTCCTAGATTTTTGTGGGACGTAGTCCAGAGAATGGGAGTTCGTTGTGCCACTGTTTGAATTGAACTAGTGGCCCAGCACATCTGTCTTCAGCAAAATATGTGTTTTGAAATGGTATGATGAACACCAATGAAGAACTCATGAAAAACATTGAACAGGCATCAATAGAGACATTACTAAAGAAATGGCACAGGAGATGGATAGGACATACATTAAGATGACCAATGGAAAGCTTTGTAAGACAGGCATTGTTCTGGAATTTACAGAGAAAGACAAAGAGGATGTTCAGGAAATACCTGGAGGAAAGATTTAGATACAGACGTAAAAAGATTTGGTAGAACATAGAAAGAAATAGAAGCATTCTCTAAAGATAGGATAAGATGTAAAGACGTTTGTATGAGGACTTGTGCTCCATAGGGAGTTCAATGGTGAATGGTATGGTGTCCTAAATCACTTGCATGCAGACCAGGCAACCTGGGTTTGAGTTTATTTGGCACTCATGGTTTTATTTTTAAAGTAGAAAAAAATTATAATGATCAAACCAACTTTTTTTGGGATATTAGGTCTCCTACTCTGAAAAGATCAAGAATGACATCATCACTAACATAGTACCTACTGACTTAAGGTGACACCTATTAGGCAAGTTCTTGTCAATTACTGCCTTGAACTGGATGAGGACACAGAGATCAACTTATATCTGCATCCTTAGAGACTTGTTGAACATGATCCAAAAAATACAAATGGCTTGCATTCAAGAATAGTGGATTAAGACAGTCAGAGTTGGAATGTGTCATTCATTCTCATGTCTAGTCATGTGGGTTTCTTCTTCTTCTTCTTCTTCTGCGTTCGTTCTCAAACTCCTGCAGATTAGCAGGATGTAGTCCGGAGAACGGAGTGCGTTGTGTCATGGTTTACAGCGTTGCTGTGATATCTGCGCCTTTCGGCCTGACACATCCAACTTCAGCATGATGTGGGTTTTAAAGACAATGTGAGAGTGAATCAGCTAGCATGCACTGTTACTGTGTTTTGTGGTAGAGCAATTGATTGTGTTGACAGTTTGAACTTCTTATGAGAAACAACACAGGCAAATGAAAATAATGAGGTGATGGTTCCTTTTCCATGTCCAGAATAAAAGATCTGGGCTAGAAATTAAACGATGCCAAAAATTAGCATTACTATGGACTTTAGAAGGATGTTTCTCAACCAACAGAGAACTTGAACTGTTAGTCATACTATAATGGTGGATACACTTGAGTGAAGATTGGAGCACCTATGGATGTGTCTGGAGTGCAATGATGATGATCCGACAACTAACTAACTCATCAATCATTAGCTAGGCAGCTGAGACTTACGGCAAAACCATGTGCCGTGATACTGATTCATTACTCAATTTACCTTTTTATTTTTATAAAGAGCTACACCTTATTCATAGTAAAGCATCATTATTTTATTTTATATTACATGCTGCTTTTTAATTTTACTTCTGTTGCTAACTTTTATTTATGGAGAACTTAAGATTTCTAAATAAATGAATGGTGTCTCATTAAGTCAATTTTTGTAGAAATTCTATTGTATCTTTCTTGTTTTCTACTATATTATTTACTTTTGTGATATTATTGCAGCTATAGCATAACTATATGCTCCAGGAGAGATGGTTAACATCATGCACATGTGGGGGTCTATATATAACTCTTGAAATTAGGTTGCAGGACAAAGTTGCTAACAGCTGTACATTGGAAAGAACAGACTTGTAGAGTCTTATTAGAGAGTCTGGAATCTTAGAATCTTGTAGAGATGTGTTATAATCCTCAAGTTGTAGAGATGTGTTGTAGTCCTCAAGTTGTGGAGACGTGTTATAGTTCTCAAGCTGTGGAGGCATGTGTTATAGTTCTCAAGTTGTGGAGACTTGTGTTATATTCCTTAAATTCTGGAAACATGTTATTGCACATGTGGGGTCTACATATAACTCTGGAGGTTAGGTGGCAGGACAAAGTTGCTAACAGTGATGCTGTGTATATTGGAAAGAACAGATGTTCTTTGTACATTCCATGCTCATTGTTAGATGGAGGTAAAGAAATAGTAATGTTATAAAGACAAAGAAGAAAGATTCAAAACAGATAGTTCAAGGACTCCTTTTTAGAAGACACATCACATAACACAACCGAAGTTGTACTGAGATTCCTTCTACAATTCCTTGAGATTTGTTGCAGACATTTTGTGATTCAGATTACTCACAATTTCAGCAAATTGAATCATATTCATTATTAATATTGAACAAAATTACTATTGTCTGGAAAGACAGTATGGTATCGCAGTAGGCCATCTTAGCAACATAGTGACAGATGTTGCCATATAAACATGTTAAAGACTTATGTGTTATGAAATAGACCAAATTAAAAAAAAGCAAGTGTAGTAAAGCATACCAAGCCCTATGTTTACCTTCATAGAATGTGCTAGAATATAATAACCACATAGCAAAGGTAAGATCTGACAAGTATATATGGGCCACAGTAACGCTAAGAAAGTAATAATTTACGTGGATAGATAGGTATGTACTTCAAAGAAATAAGAAAGAGAAGTAAATGCTTCTGATAAAAATATTATAATTGTCTATTTAAATATATAAAACTATTATAAACAATAGACAAATTGACATGTTGGCCTTTACTACTATGATCTTTTATAATTTTTGTATTGCTTTTTTGCATCATCAATTTCTGGTCAATTTTTATGATTTTCTGGTTCCCAGTTGAGAAGAAAACAATGATTGCCTTACAGAATGAGAATCAACGATTGAAGTCGGACATGGTAATTTAATGCACTTTTCATGTTCTTTTGTGATTACTTTTTTTTAAAGATTATATGTAATGTCTATTTTGTATAGTGTTGCTTAATAAGAAATATATATATTTATTATTTGGATTTGTAGTGAGAATTATATCTTGTTTAAGATGTATCATTTCTTTCTTTTTCTGTGTTTGCTGCTTGATGTCTTCAGTCAGATAAGTCTTCTGCATCAAACTCTATTGCTGTCTGCAGTTCTTTGGTTTCATACATCTTTGGTTGCAAGGTTGTGATGTTGGTCAATATGACTCAATACAGTTCTCTAGCAGATATAGAATCAGTCATGGCTCAGCATGCCATATCATTCATGATGTGCTATGTCACCAAAAAATGTCGGCAAAGTGAATGCCACCTTGACTTTCAGGGTCGATGAAAAGGTACAGCAGGTGTTGTATGAGTGGTTAGACATGTGACCAAGAAATTTTGAAAAAATGTATACAATAGTGTTTTACTTTTCAGAATATATCAACACCTCATGACATATTCTTTCCAGAATGTGGTCTTCCTTTTGGATTCTCTGAACACACCACAATCCTGGGCGAGTTGACCTGCCACAGATAGAGACATGTTTAAGCAATCTGATATATCACTGCACCATCGTCGTCTTGGGCACCCTCTTCCCCTGTTGCCACTAACTCTGCCTTCAGCTATTAATTTTTCAATGTTATGTCTCTTTATATGGCAAAAAAACAAAACTTTCTTGTTAGTATGTTGTTACGGAGCTAGTCCTCTTTGACGTTTATTGATCTTAACCTTAATACTTCTTGATTTGTCTTTTTAGCTGTTCATGGTATACATAAAATTCTTCCGTAGCATCTCACTAAATTAATAATACAAAATGGACAGGAGTCAGGGCCCAGGTTTCAGTGCATGAACTCATCCAGCTACACTCAAAACCACAAGACATAATTATATACACAGATGGCTCAGTTAACGGGAACACAATTAAAAGCGGTTGGAGTTTTGTTGCTTGCAGAAACAACGTGAAGTTGGTTGAGAAATCTTCAGCATACTCCACTGTCACATCGAGCATGAGGATGGAGAAAGAGTGAGTTACAGCAGCACGTATTTGATTGATAACTGATACATCAACACATTCTAATACTCATAAGCATGCTGTGCAAGATAGAAAAGTACATGCTGAGAAAGCACACACAGGTGGCTCAGTAACACTCAGAAACAAATAGGTGTGGTTGGGGTTTCATGACCTACCAAAATGGCAAGAAATTATTTTAGAGGTCAGCTGCGTACCCCACTACAACATCGAGTATGAGAATGGAAATAAAAACGATGACAGCAGCTCTCACTTGGCTGGCGATGCAACCACCAACAGACTCTGTGATTCTATTGGCCTCTCAAAGTATGCTGCGCAGGATAGAAAAGTGTATGATCAGAACTGAATGGGTCACTCTTCTCAACAACGAGAAGCATTACATGAATCTACTGTCCAGGTCATGATGGGGTCAGGGGAAACGAAAAAGCGATTTGTTGGCTGGTAAAGCCGTGGGGAACGGCACCGAGATAAGAGACAGGATTGAATTGATTATAGCAGTCATGGATACTCTGTGAGAAGGCGAGGAGGAAGTCGAATGTGATAATGTACATATTCAGAGAATGTAGAAATGGTAGTGACTAGAGACGATGGGAAAAAGTGCCTCTTCGGAAAAATCAGAACACGTAATCAGCAACTACTGGGACACTGAGCATATACACTTTTAGATGGCTGACAGAACGGCAAGCAGAGCATATATAGCAATGTCCCCAGTGCTATGATGCTTGTTCCTAATCAAGAATCAAGAATGCTGAGAAAAGAATGTTGAGACTTATTGAACAACTCAATTGTCCAGAGCATTACATGGATATATTGCCCTGGTCACGCTGAGGTCAGAGGAAATGAGAGAGCTGACTTATTGGCAGGCAATTCGGCGATAGATGACACAATGCTGAGAAGAGATAAAGCAGACTTGATCAAGGTAGTAATAAATTGAATGTCAGAAATGGAAGTATCTAGAGGGGAGGGAAGGAAAAGTAATTTTTTTGGAAGACCTCGAAGATCACTCAATCAACACCTGACCGGGGCTCTGAGTCTAAATACACTGGGATGGCTGCTGGAACGGAGGGTGGAGCATTTATGGGAATGCTCCACATGCTGTGAAGCTAGTTTCTAATAAAGAATGTAGCATGTCATTTCAAAAGCAGTGATTCTCTTTGCTATTGTTTTATTTAATGTCCATGCACATATTTAATGTGTGTATATAAATATTCAACAACAAAACAATATTGGTTTTCAATTGAAAGAGCTTCATACAATAAACTAAGAAAGCAGAAAACCACTACATTTTAGATATCCCAGTGCCAGATTATCTGGTCTGATGTATCATAAAATATTATATTAATTATTGATGTTTATTGGTGTTAGTTATTAAAACTACCTTCTGCAGACGATGGATGGTATTGGATAGGCCATTGGCGCAAATAAAACGGCGACACAATGCATTTCCATTCACTGGAGTACATCCTGCTGGAAATCTAATAGGACCATGGTCCTGCTACAAGAGAGATCCAGCGTGAGTTTGAGAATGAACGCTGAAGAAGAAGAAGAAACTACCTCTGGATTTTGCTTGTGGACAAAATAATGATCTATATTTCCAGCAGGTTGTAGTAATTTATAAACCATTCTACAATGTGATTGCCCATACTAAAAAATATGAATGATTTATTTAATATTGAAAGCTATACATTGTTATTTAAAATAATGAATCTGAAGTCAAAGCTATTTATACAGCTGCAGAGAAACTGTTAACATTGGACAGGACCTCACACCCTATTGTAATACTTACAGATGCAAGGTCAGTACTAGAGGCATTACAATCCAATAAACTTCCAGAGTTAAAAGAGGTATTGTCCATAGTACAAAATAGGTGTAGAGTTATACTGCAATGGATTCCATCACACTGTGGAATAGCAGGAAATGAGAGAGCTGATCAACTCGCCAAGGAAGGTGCTAACATGCAGCAACCGGATGTACCAATCAGCTATCACCAAAAGAAATCCATGATAAAGGCACAACGAAAGCTAAACTTACCTCCACTGGATGACTACCACCTACTTAACAGACAAGAACAGGTCATCATATTTCGACTGAAAACTGGACACAATAGTCTAAACAGCCATATGTATACAAAATTTAAAATTGGCACAACAGCAAAGTGTAATTGTGGACAAGTCAACCAGACTTCAGAACATATCCTTCAAGAATTTGAAAACTATGACACATTAAGATGCACATATTGGCCTTCTGATACACCAATGAATGTTAAACTTTATGGTACAAAACAAGAAATGGAAAATACTGTCAAATTTATACAAGAAACAACACTGCAGATATAGACATTATTAGCGAACGAAAGAAGAAGAAGAAGAATTAAAAATAATGTTTAGCTTAGAATTTTGATTTTGAACTTCTACAATTCTTAAAACAATCAGAATGAGCCGAATGAAAGCCTTGAGATCTCATCAGATAAATACCAGCTCAAAATGAATGAACACTTACTGGAAAAAGAGCATCTTGAGAAGCAGATTGCACAGGTGGGAAATAGTTTTAGAAATCACTGTCAAGCTCTTTCGTGTGTGTCTTTTATAATTTAATTGTAGTATATTTGTCCATGTAATATCTTTAAAAATATAGAAGAAATACCAGGACTCAAGATCAATGGGAAAATAATAACATTAGATATGCAGATGGCACTGTTCTTTTGGCAGAAAGTGAACATGAACTACAAAGACTAATAGATCAAGTCAATAAAGCAAGTAATGAATATGGACTGGATATAAACATTCAAAAAACAAAAACCATGATAATCAGCAAAGACACAGAAGAACAGGAGGTAAACATAAACATACAGGGAGAGAAACTACAACAAGTAAAACAGTATCAATATCTTGGACACATAGTCACAAATGATGGCAGATGTAAAACAGAAGTTAAAAGGAGAATAGGAATGGCTAAAAGTACCTTCAATGACATGAGGAAATTATTAATATCTAAACAAATTACAAACAAGTTAAAAATGAGAATGATAAAATGCTACATCTATTCCATATTAATGTATGGCTCAGAAACATGGACACTAAATAAACAATTAGAAGGCAAAATTGATGCCTTTGAGATGTGGGTATATAGAAGAATAGGGAGAACATCATGGAAAGAGAAGAAAACAAATAAAGAGGTGCTAAAGACACTTAATATGAAGAAAGAACTACTAAGAGAAATAAAGATCAGGCAAATAAAATACTTTGGACACATTAAAAGACATGACACCTTATTGAAGACCTTACTTGAGGGTAAAGTCAAAGGGAAGCGAGCAAGAGGTAGGCAGAGATACAAGTGGGAGAGTAACATTACACAATGGACAGATTACAGTCTAGCAGAGTGCACCACCAAGACAGGAGATGTTGGAGATACGTTGCAGCCAACCTTCGTTGCGGAGACGGCACTTGATGATGATTTGTCCATGTCTGTGTTCATCTGTAGGTGCATATAAGCTTTATCTAAATCTATACTTAACAATGAATCTTCTGCAACGTGCATGAGATCAATGTAAGAACTAGTTGACATTCATAAATTATGTGTTCTAAAATTTTTTTAATAGGATTTTCGATGTATATTTTTTTGGTCCTTATGTAAGTCCAATAAGGAGAGCAGTTAGCCTAGTTGATAGTGAGCTTGCTTGTTATCACCGGGTTACAGCATGCCAGGTTAAAAACCACATCTGGACAAAATTTAAAAAATATGGGTTGTGATTTCTCGCTTGACACGACCACTTCTTCAGTTGACTCAGTTGTAAATGAATACCTGACGCATAAATTAGGGGAGGTAAAGACAGCAAAGAAGGGAACTGGCCAACCCACCTAATAGTTACTATGGCTTAGTACATGAAGAATTATCATCATCCCTGATGGCAGGTTGCTATCATGGGACATACCTTTACCTTTATAAGTCCTGGGACTCATGAGAAGGAAAGAACTACACTACTGTAAAATTTTATTCTAATATAATGTTATGCCACGCATGTTGTAGGAGGCAGCTAAGGAGATTTTGGAGTGGGGTTGGCTGTCCTATCCATAGAGAGTCCAAGTGACACAGAAGCCTAATTGAAGTCAGATGTGTGAAACCAAAAGACACAGAATTCGCAGCTAAGCTGTAAACCACAGCATTCTGCTTTCCATTCTCCAGACTATATCCTGCTAATATGCAGGAGTCTGAGAACAAATGCGAAAGAAGAAGAAGAAACATCAGTCAAGTTAACCTGTAGCCTGAAGACTAAGTTATCAGATAATTACTCAACTGCTCCCTGTTCTCAGATGCTCTATTAAGAACAACATATGTCTAGGCAAGATGTTCCTGCATGCCTGTGTGAAATAGGTTTTGGGTAATGAGAGAGAGAGAAGGCTGGCAAGTTCTGCCACTAATTATAAGTAGAGCAATGAACCAGGCCGACATACTGAACTCCTTATGAGAAACTGCATAATAGACAAACAAAATTAATTGAAGTGATGATTCCTTTTCCATGTTGAGAATAAAGGAGCTGGACTGAAATGTGGCAGCACAATAAATAAGCATCATTGATGCTTGCTATGGTCGGTTGATCTGTGTCCTAATAAGCACAATCGTAAAACCCCAATTATTCTTGAAACAGGTTTACTGATTCTTTATGTGATGGAGGATCGTTTTAATAAATAGCATCTTAGTAAATAACCAAATACTGGAAAAAGTCTACAGCTTTAATTACTTGGGCAGCCGAATGTTTGTTGACGGAGACTCAATGAAAGAAATAAACACACGTATAGCATTGGCAGCTAGCACTTTTGCTAAATTAACTAATATCTGGAAATCAAAAGATCTAGGGACAAACACCAAACTAAAGCTATTTAACTCATGTATTGTCTCAGTGTTAACGTATGGTAGTGAAAGCTGGAAATCAACTCAAGCAACAGACAACAAACTAAACAGCTTCGAAAACAAAAGTCTACGCAAACTGATGAACATAAAATCGAGCGACTTCGTCACAAATAGTGATCTGAGACAAAACACACCAAGAGTATGTTTCAAACATCATAAGAAAACGAAGATGGAAATACCTTGGTCACGTTTTACGACTAGATGTAAACAGAATAAACCAGCAAGCCCTTATGTGG
The DNA here is from genome assembly GCA_034231615.1 of Meghimatium bilineatum. Lineage (NCBI taxonomy): Eukaryota > Metazoa > Mollusca > Gastropoda > Stylommatophora > Philomycidae > Meghimatium > Meghimatium bilineatum. The sequence goes on from CM067299.1 coordinate 21,221,113, forward strand.
TCACCTGAGGGTAAAAGAAAAAGAGGAAGACCTAAAACAACCCTTAAAAACACCATTCTTAAAGAAGGGGAATTAATAGGCTGTAAGACCATCCAGGAACTAAAGCTGCAGGCAGCGGACCACATCATATGGAGTACCAAAACCTCTGCCCTATGTGTTGCTTGCGGCACGAAAGGAACAAACTAACTATTGATACCACCTTACAAGAATGTTTATCAAACCATAGAGAAGTGGAACTGTTAGTTGTCATGTAATTTTTGATATATACTGCAAGGTGAAGGTTGGAGCACCTAGTGTATGTATTCTGTGTGAAATGATGATCTGACAACTAGCCAAGTAGTTATTTTGGTTTCATCCAATGCATTTGAGTGATTCATCATTTGACCTGTCTTCTGTCTGGCCACATGTTGCGATAGTACCACATTTAAGAAACCTTCACTGTCTTGTTTATTTTGTTTCACAGTTTGTATTTGAGATCATATAGTGCTGGGGCAAATTGGCATGAGCCCATGGAAGGCAAGATCAGCAAACATCCACATAATGCTGCACATTTGTCCTCAAACTCTAGTTCTATAACATTGTTGTTCGTCCATCACAAGTGATGATGACCATTTTTTACATTCACCTTTTGAAATTCAATTAGAGTTATGTCATTGATTATGAGTTCATAGATGGCTAATGAGCCCTATTCGAGCTGTAAATTTCCTTGGACAGTTCGGACATGGAATGACGACTGTAGACGGATCTTGGTCTATCCGTTACTTTCTAGCTGCTCTTCGCTGTTGAGCTGCTGAATTTCTCCTCTTTTCACAAGATGATGTGCTCTTTTTGATTTTAGAACGCCATGTAGATCTATTTTGTGCAAGTTCTTCCCATGTATCGTGGTCTATTTCAAAGGCTTTCAGTGAGTTCTTTAACGAGTCCTTGTAGCGCTTCTTTTGGCCACCTTGAGATCTTTTACACTTCTCCAACTCACCATAGAGAAGTATCTTTTGCAGACGTATCTCGAGCAGAAGGATAGTGGTATCTGGAATCTTGTCTTGCCATATGATGTTCATAACTTTTCTGAGACAATTTGTATGAAAATGATTGAGTTTTTTCACATGACGTACCACTGCTCTGTAAACTGTACCACTGGAAGTACCACTGCTCTGTAAACTTTCAGCTTAGTCTGTAAGTTAATGCCATTTCTACACCAAACATTTGCGTACAATCTGCCGAAAGTACTCTGCTTGCCTTGGGGATCCTTGTATACACTTCATCATCAACGTTTTTATTGTGTGATAATGTACTACCTAGATATGTGAATCTATTCACAACTTTCAGTATTCAGTATACTTTCTATAACATTATTGAGCTACTGGCATGTTAATAAATAAAATTCTATTTGCTGATATCTTTTGCCCAAATAATTGAGTAGAAGAAACTGAAGCACATTTAATGATGATTCTTGACTAGGAACCAGCATCACAACACTGAGGACATTCCCATAAATGTTCTACTTGCTGATCTATCTACCATCTAAGGGTGCATAAGCGCCGTGTAGAAGTCAGTTGTTGGTTGTGTATTGGAATATAAAGCTGCAACTGTTCCTCTTCACCAAGTCTCTATTTACTTTATGAAAATACATTGATTGTCATTTAAAACACTGGACATGCTGTTTGTTCATCATAGTCAATAATGATCATTCAGCTCAGCTGGGATGATGATGAAAATAATGATATATGCGGTGTGCTCAATTGTAAGGAGTCCTATGCATGCCTGGAATTGTCTACCACACTCTGAGCGTGAGTAGGAGAAATCTGTGGGACAATGAGCAGCTCTTGCCTTTCTTCTAGCGTGTTTATGTTGCTTAGGATGTTGTCTGAGGCTCTCTGCAGCTGCTGCACCACTCTTGATTCTGCGATGCCAGTTGGATCTGTCTTGTGCAAGATTCTCCCATTATTTTGTGTCTATTTTGAAGTGAGACAGTGATGTCTAAAGAGTTTCTTTAAAGCGCTTTTTCTGTCCTCTGGCCTTGCTTAGGTAAAAGTTGTTGAATCTTCTTGTGTGTCTGGTATATGCTGTCCATGTTTCACAGCCATGAAGGAGTGATGATATTACTACTGCCTGGTAAACTATGAGTTTGGTAGTAGTTGTTATTCCCCGTTCTGTCCCACACGTTTTTTCACTGTCTTCCACATGTGGCACTAGCTTTTGCTATTCTGTTGTTTACTTCGGTGTCGATGTTTATATCTTGTGAGAGAGTGCTGCCCAGGTACGTGAAACTATTGACTGTTTGAAGCTCTTCTTCTTTGATATTTATATTGGGATTTAAGTGTGGTTTATTTTGACATATGGACATATAATGGCAGTGTCATGTTTAAAGTTGCACAAATGTTCTATATTGTAACCCTTCTACAGATCTGACACTTACATGGCCATCCAGATCATTGAGTACCATAGCTGTAAATATCAAAATGTATTTTTTTTAAAATGTTAGCTAATACTTTTAGAAGTTTCTTTTTTCTGTCACAGATGAAAAAACAATTAGAGACACAGAATTTTGAGAGAGTTGTTCAGCAAGAGGAACTGTTTCAAAAGAACAAAACATTGACACAAGAGGTTGAATCACTACAGAAAACTGTAACATCACTCCAAGAAGAGCTACAACTTACCAAAAATGAAGCACCAACAGATGCTGAAAGACTAGATATTATCTTGGCAGCTAGCAGAGATTTTGAGGTGAGTGGTTAGACACTGGTCAGATTGTGTAGTTAGACACCGGTCAGTTTGTGTAGCGAGGGTTTAGTGAGATAATAATATAGTTCAAACTCTTACAAACTTGGTTATGGTGTCTTCTTCAGCATTCATTCTCAAACTCCCACTGTGTCTCTCTTTTAAAGAACATTAGTGCTACTGGATTTCCAGCAGGATGTAATCCAGAGAATGGAAATGTGCTGTATCGTTGTTTTATTTTGCGCCAATGGTCAGACACATCTGTCTTCGGTGGGTTTAGGGTTTGACGTCAAGCATACTGTAGATTTAGCTGTTTCACCTAGCTCTGATAATGTTCATGAAATGTATAGGTTAAAAAAAAAAGGACTACATGCTTTTCTGTTTGGGAGTTGCAAGAAGGAACATGTGGCTGTGTGTGATAAAGGATGCATGCCCTTGCCATAACCACAACATGTACAGAGTGGGGTTTTTTTAACTTTATACATCAAACAATAAAAATAACCCAGTCCAATAGCAGTACTGGTAGTTGAACTCTGGACACTGTGGTTGTGAGACCAATGCTGTAACCTCTCTGCCATGTACGACACAATGTATAAGTGGTGCCTTGAAATTCTACAGTAGTTGAAAAGCTATGTCCTTTACAAGATTTACTTCAGTTATTTCATTTTTATTATTGATTAGAAATGAACTTACAAATATAATTAAATAACTACATGCTTTGTGTACAAATATAATTTTAAAAAACTATACATTTTGTGTAGAAATATAAAGAAAAATTACACATTTTGTGTACATATATAATGAAACATCTACATGTTTTGTGTACAAATATAGTGAAACAACTACACATGTTGTGTTTTGCGTACAAATATAATGAAGCATCTCAGAAAAAGTAAATAATAGATGTAAATTATAAATACATAATCGTATAGATCACTGATTCATAATTTTGTTTTAATAGTTACTCCTTTTTATAGCAGCAAAGTGACGTTTGTCCCCCTTTTATAGAAGCATAGTGACTTGCTGCACCAATATATTTAATAAACTCTCTTTTATAGAGTAAAAAAGAAATCTAAAATACATTTTTCAGTATTACATAATTCTATAGAATTTATGACACATTGTGATAACTGAAATTGCAATTCCTTAGCAAACTTCAAAATTTGCGATTAAATTTGTTAATGGCATTGTCATTTCATTCTGAACATTTAAGTGCTCCCTTTTTCTTGTGTTGGTTTTCAAATAAAGGAGCGTTGAAAATCCGGTCTCACAGAGATATGTAGAAGCAAAGGGAGTAAACATTCTGTGAAAATTGCTTTAAAATCTATATTTCTTGATTTACAATTTATGACTGTGACCGCACAGAAAACCAGTCACAACCTCAAATAGGGTGGAGGGGGGGGAATCACTGGTAAACTACTGGTGTAGATGAGCCTCCTAGAGGGTGGTATATACTTAATTGTGTAGATGATGTGTTGCGGGACTTTCCACAAAAGGAAGACACTCACTCACTTTATGTGCATGTTATCCACTAAGGGTTACTGTTTCATGGTTGTTGATCTTATGGACAATTAGGGATATCTTTAGAGTTTATTCATGTGGAAAGTTAATGTGTCAAATTTTCTCATCTCAAATATCTCTGTTGATTTTGAAAACATTCAGGAGGTTAACTTTGATGAGGAGGGATTTGTAGAAGGTCGTGATATGACAAAAGAGGAGTTTTTGCAAGCACAGAACCAACAGTTGAAAACACAGTGTGGACATCTGACAGAAGAACTTGAGAAACTCAGGGCAACATTTGATGCTATTCTCAAGGCTGGTGACAATCTACAAGCAGACTATGACCATTTAGCTGTAAGTATCTACAAGCAGACTATGACCATTTAGCTGTAAGTATCTACAAGCAGACTATGACCATTTAGCTGTAAGTATCTACAAGCAGACTATGACCATTTAGCTGTAAGTATCTACAAGCAGACTATGACCATTTAGCTGTAAGTATCTACAAGCAGACTATGACCATTTAGCTGTAAGTATCTACAAGCAGACTATGACCATTTAGCTGTAAGTATCTACAAGCAGACTATGACCATTTAGCTGTAAGTATCTACAAGCAGACTATGACATTTAGCTGTAAGTATCTACAAGCAGACTATGACCATTTAGCTGTAAGTATCTACAAGCAGACTATGACCATTTAGCTGTAAGTATCTACAAGCAGACTATGACCATTTAGCTGTAAGTATCTACAAGCAGACTATGACCATTTAGCTGTAAGTATCTACAAGCAGACTATGACCATTTAGCTGTAAGTATCTACAAGCAGACTATGACCATTTAGCTGTAAGTATCTACAAGCAGACTATGACCATTTAGCTGTAAGTATCTACAAGCAGACTATGACCATTTAGCTGTAAGTATCTACAAGCAGACTATGACATTTAGCTGTAAGTATCTACAAGCAGACTATGACCATTTAGCTGTAAGTATCTACAAGCAGACTATGACCATTTAGCTGTAAGTATCTACAAGCAGACTATGACCATTTAGCTGTAAGTATCTACAAGCAGACTATGACATTTAGCTGTAAGTATCTACAAGCAGACTATGACCATTTAGCTGTAAGTATCTACAAGCAGACTATGACCATTTAGCTGTAAGTATCTACAAGCAGACTATGACCATTTAGCTGTAAGTATCTACAAGCAGACTATGACCATTTAGCTATAAGTATCTACAAGCAGACTATGACCATTTAGCTGTAAGTATCTACAAGCAGACTATGACCATTTAGCTGTAAGTATTGCATAGCTCATCTCATTTGTGTTGGTTTTTTTTTGGGGGGGGGGATAGATAAGGAATGGTAGGGTATTCAAGTCATGGTTACTTTTGTCTGTATTCTTTCTTAAAGTTTTGCTGATTAGCAGAATGTAGATAGCAGATTTCATTGTATTGTAATTTACAACTTGGCTGAGACTTTTGGCTTGACACATCTCACTTCAACATTGACACTTTTCAGACACATTGTCTTTCTAGGGCATGAGTAACCACCATACCCACACCCTTCTGAGCTGACCTAAATGAAAAGAAATCTGGTCTTACCGATTCTTTGCTTCATTTTGAGCTCCCAGCAACACTTGGCAAATAACTGATCTACTCTGGAAATGTTTCTACTCCACACTCCCAGAAATATTTTGAGAGGGAACATTGCAGTTAGGTTTATTGATAATTTGTTTGTTTGCTGGGCTAAGCTCACAAAATATTTAATTACAAACTATTACAGCCATGTTGTAAACCCTGAGGTTAAACAGTGATAAAAGGAAACTATTATGTTCAATCTTGGATGTTATTAATTAAACACATTTTCAAAATAAAAAGAGACTTGGGGAGTCTCCATTGCACCTTTAGCTTTGACTTTGATTTGAACTAGTCTTTAAGATCAAAGATATTTATTTAAAGAAAACTTTTGCTAGGCAATGAAAAAAGCTCTGAAATATCCAAAATGTCAATAGACTTTTTTAACATTTTCAAATCTTCCAGGTAGCTGGTATGATCCATATACCAGCCTAACAACCCTGAGTTTGGTTTGTGGCCTATATACTAGCCTAACAATCATGGATTTGGTATGTGACCCATAGACCAATCTAACAACCCTGAGTTTGGTTCGTGACCCATATACCAGCCTAACAACCCTGAGTTTGGTTCGTGACCCATATACCAGCCTAACAACCCTGAGTTTGATTATGACCCATATACCAGCCTAACAACCCTGGGTTTGGTTCGTGATCCATATACCAGCCTAACAACCCTGAGTTTGGTTCACTGACTAGAAAAGGTTGCTCACAAACATTCTAGAACCAAGTTTATCACTAAATATTATAATTTTATGGTAATAAAATTGAGTTTTTATTACATTGATGTGTTTGTAATGAATAAATATTTACTCGTGATAGTCTAATAACAGTCATTTGTAATTTCAAATATCAGATGGAGAAGGATACCTTACAGGATGAACTTGAGGCCACATTGAAAGAGAAAAGTGATGTCATTGCTGAAAATGAGTTCTTGCTTACAGACAACAATGAGCTTCATGAAAACCTTAAGAAAATAGTGCATGAGCTGGAGAAGATGCAAGAACAATATCAGGCAACTCAGTTTGAAAATGAAGAGTTAAAGCGTAGCGTAACGGTGGCTAGCAAAGTTGGAGAAGTTGCCAGGTTGTTGGAGGAGAGAACTATGTTACAGCAGAGATGTGCAGACTTGGAATCCACTTCCCAAAGGCTGCAGGTAATCTGTATATGTGTTGTTTGTTTGTTTGAGAACCCCAGGAATTGTGAGTGATTAGCTCTTACTTCCTATGTGATGGTTTTTAATAGAGCTTTCTTTCATACCCAGGAGGCTTCAGCTTTTGGTTTAGTACAATGCTTATTGAAGGAGTCTTGTACTCAGAGGGGGACTATAAATGTATAGATGACATGCTACAAAGCTTCCGTAAGAGAACCTCAATATAACGGCATGTCATCTACTAAGGTTTTCTTTTGCATGGGTGGTTTGTATATTGTGCCATTGGTGAGACCCACAGATGCAACAGCATGCATTTGTATATATGTTAGAATAGGGTTTTTTCTGCAAGTAAAGTAGTCGCCAGCATGTTGCCAAGGCCAGACAAAAGAGTAAAGACTGTTTACTTTTCATGCATATTGTAGGAGATGGCTGAGGAGCTTTTGGGGTGGATTTGACTGTCCCTTCCTATATAGGGTTAAAGTGACTCTGAAACCATGCTGAAGTTGGATGTGTCAGACCGAAAGGTGCAGATATCAAAACTGTAAACCATGATAGAATGCATTCCATTCTCCAGACTACATCCTGCTAATCTGCAGGAGTTTAACCTGTAGCACCCCAAAGAAAAATAATGCACACTTCCTCTGGCACCCGGCCACTTTTTATGACTTCTGGTTTTTCTGCATTTGTTTGCTTTTTTTGCATAACTTTTTTATTTATTGAGTTATTGATTTCAAATCCTGAGATAATAGAGAAATGTGGTTGCTGGATCTTGTGGTGTTGTTTATTTGTGTGTGTCAGTGTTATATGGACAACCAACATGAACAGTGATAACAGTGACAAAAACATATGCTCATAAAGGACTTACTGGTACATTAGTCATATCTGTAGTGGAAAATAGCAATGTAGCCAAAATCAGCATCCATGAAGAACTAATGAATAATAGTATCACTAAAGTTAGGTCCGTACAGTATGGCTTGCAAACGTGAAGTTATGTTATGTTTTGTTATGTACCTCCAGGGCCATAGGCGGCGCATAGGGCAGAAACCATAGCTTTCCATTTCTGTCTTTGTGTTGCCAGTTCTTTCAATTGTTGTGTGTTGTTTAGGTTCATTGACATGCCTTCTCTATTAATGGTTCTTCGTAGAGTTTCTCTAGTTCTCCCTCTTCTTCTTACTCCAGAATGTGAAGAGGTAGAATAAATTACGACAAGGTATTTATATCACCATAAAAATTCAGGGAAACCACTGTAGCAAATAGATATCATAAAAGCATGATGGGAAGTAATCATGGGATATTTTTGTAGTCAATCCATGACTACAAATGGCTACTTCATTGGTGACATTTGTTGATGTTGGGTGTCTATGGAAAGAGTAAACATATTGACACATTTCAGCATTAGGTTGCTACGGGGTAAGAACAAACACAGAAGAAGTAAACTTTTTTGAACTGTTGTGAGATGTTTGCATGAGTTTTAATCAATTAATCAAGTGCCATGCCATGAGTGTAGGTGATCATGTTCATCCAGAGCACATTGTCTCTTGTTTTGTTAATAAATTAGTTCAGTAATTATCTCCCATTCCATGATGGTATCCCATCCAGAAATTTCTCTCTTTGTCTCTGTCATTTCTTTATCTGCTCATACCAGTGGTCACTAATTCATACTTTTCTTTTTCTGATCATGTCTTATCAATCTTGACTAATTGCATCTTTTTCTCTGTTCATTCTCAAATTCCTGCAGATTAGTAGGATATAGTCCAGAGAACAGAATGTGTTTTGCCATGGTGCGCAACTTTGCTGTGTTATTTGCACCTTTCAGCCTAGCACATCTGACTTTAGCATGATTTCTCTGACGTTATATGAGATGAAACAGCCAACTCTACCAAATATCCTCCTTAGCTGCTTCTTATGATAAGCATGGAAGGTAAATAGTATTGCTTTTTTGCTCCCCTTTTGGATCTCGGCAATGCACAGGAGAGCCTGCCTATAATATTTTTTTCTTGGATGATGGATGATAGAACCACAAGGGAGTGCGTGTCTTACTCTTGTTACCTATGCTAGGTAGTTGACTTCCATCTGCACATTGGTGTTTCTTTACATTCTATTTGATGGGGAAGTTTTGCAGAGCTTGTTACAAGTCCAACTTTGTTTGACTCAAAGTGGCTGTAGGGTGCACTACCATGAACTTAGCACTATTTAACTCCAAGGGGATTCTGCTGTGACTGTCTTGTAATCTTGAGGCATTCTGCAGATAAAATGGTTGATTCCCTTGCAATCCAAGCATAGGTCATCAGCAGACTTCATAAAAACAGAAATTATCAGGAAGGATAGCTCAACCGTCTTAGCTGTCTCTTGCAGAAATGTGGCAGGTGTCAGTGTTACTATTCTGTGCTAGTGTCTCCAACTTTGTGAAAATGATGGAATAAAAATTAAATATAACACAAATTGTGAGCTTAACTCTTAATGAACCAGGGACCAAACCAGTAAATAGTGAAAAATGACAAATAGGTTGTCACGTGGTCACTACAAGTTGATCTTAGATAACTACAAGCCTCCACCATGTTGAAAAAGATAGCCATCACAAATCTGCTGTTTGTTGAAAATTATGTGCTAATTGCCAGCTCCAAAAGAGATATGCTAGCCAGTGTGGACAGGTGTCAGCTTGTGATATTTTTGACCTAACCATCAACACCAAGAAAATGGATGCAATGTTTCAACCTTCTCCCAGTGAACAGTACCATGACTCAGTTATCAAGGTCAATAACAATTATTGTCTTATCAGTCAACAGATTCACTTATCTTTGTAGGGTGATATCACTACAGACTTGGTGCCATTTTTATGTGACCTGACAGTTTTTTTTAACCACCTTATAAAATAATATTCTAGATCAGTGCTTCTCAAAGTAGTTGTCCATGAAATCTTGAGTGTCAGTCTGCGATCCATCAGTACTGGTCTGCAAGCCATCAGTTCAAGTTCTTATAATATCTCGTATAAGACCTTTAGCCCTCAGCATCCAACTCAATCCCTAGCAGATTGGAAAACAAATTGTCAGTCTGCGGCAAAAAAAGTTTGAGAAACACTGTTCTAGATCACCTCTCTTTCTGTGACTTAATTAATTGATGCTTCTCCTTGTATCACAATGAAAATTTTGCCTGTTGTCAGCATGATCACGATATTCTCTTGGAAGAAGTTGAAAGCCTTAATGAGTCTCTTAACAATCTGACTGCCCAGAGAAATCAGCTTACAATAGAGCTTGAAGAGATGGAATCAGTTTGTCAGCAGCATGAGACACTTCAACTTGAGTATAATCAGGTAGTATTATTTATTTCAGCTATTATATCTCCCTTACTATTCAGTACATTTCTTCCATATACACATGCACTGTTATGGGTACACTTGTTAACTACCCAGATTAATATTTTGACTTATAAAAAAATTGAGACAGAGTTTAGCTTTTAACTAACCAAAAATAATTTTTTGACTTTTTAAAAATGAGTTCAGTTTTTAGCTAACCAGATACAAATTCTTGACTTTCTATTTTTTTTAACGAGGCAAACTATAATTCAGTTTCTAACAAACCAAATAAAAAATGCATGTCTTTGTTTTTAAAATGAGACAACTAGAGTTCAATTTATATCTAACTACCCAGATACAAATTTCTGACATTATTACTTCATTTTAAAAATGAGACACACTAAAATTGTCTGAATCTCACTGGCTAGCTTATTTATTTAGCCAGTTCTCAATTAGTATCAACACCAGTGAATTAGAAAGAGTCACCAGTTTTGAATACCTTGGTTCTCTTATCAACAGTAATGGGTATTGCTATGAAGAAGTCTGAATGGAGATGGGCTATAGCATCAAAGAAGCTGATACAAATGAAAAACATATGGCTTAGCTGCTGCAAAACAACAAAACTAACATTCCTAAGAGTTTGCATATACCCAGTGGAAATATATGGGTGTGAATCCTGGACAATCACCAACAAAGTGAAAAATAAAATAGCATCATTTGAAACAAAATGTTACAGAAAAATTCTCAGAATACCATGGACCAAAAAGACCACCAATATAGCCACCCGGAGAGAAATGAATGTAAAAGAAAACTGGCTAAACAGTATGATTCTTTCCAGAAAACTACAATATTTTGGCTGTATTAAACACTATGACAGCCTAGAGATGACCATAATGGAGTGGATTATGCCAGGGTGAACAAGAGGCAGATCAAGAAGAAGATGGACAAACAAGGCATCAAAGACCACATAAACATGACAATAACAGAAGCAGGAAGACTGACTCAAGATAGACAGAAGTTTTTAAAGGCTGTGATGACTGATACATCCTGTTCAGGATAGGCTACCTGATGATGATGAGCTTATTTATTTCCATTTAACCCTATAAATGTTTAACAGGCCTACAAGTGGCCAAGAAGTTCTTTCTATAGTATTATGGTCACTTTAATAGCACTGTATTAAATATAAATAGTTTGGTTAGAAAAACAATGCACATATCTCGGAGTCACACTTAACAACAAGGTGACATGGAAGGAGCACAATAACAAAGGCCAGGAGAAAGTTAGCCATCCTGTGGAAACTAATCGGAATCACATGGGGAGCAAATGAGAAAATACTTAGTAAAGTTTACCAGAGGGTATATGACTGCATCTGTAATATGGGTCAACTGCATGGTGTCCAGCATAAAATACTGCATTGCATGAGCTAGATAAGGTGAAAAACCAGGCACTTCGGATCATCACGGGCAATAAAATCAACACCCATAGTAGAGATGGAAAAAATGTGGATTATACAAACACTGAGTGAACGCAGAGACACAAAGATGCTAATATAGGCAGAAAAGTTCCACTGTATGCCAAGTCAGTCAATGAAAGACAGATTTCAAAACTTAGCAATGGGACAACTGAAAATAAGTCCATCAGGCCAAAAAGCTTTATCCATCAGGCCAAACAATTATGTAGAAAATTATAAGACTGGCCTGAAGCTGAAAGCCCCCTAAAGTTTGTACCAGAATAAACCCCTTGGAGAGAGGATAGTGACTATCTATTCATATTTAGACTGAGGTCAAAGGAATTTTTAGTAAGAATAAACAGAATCATGTACAACATAAGACAATTACTCTGTCTCCTGGATAATGAATATCCACAAGACACTGGAGCAGAGTATATACATATGGGTCAGCGGAGAATGCAATGAAAAATGGAGGAGCAGGAATATATATATATATATAGTACCCAAACAATATTAGGGAGACAATTAAAGTAACAACAGAGAAATTCTGTCATGATTATGATGCATAAATTCAGACAATAAAGATGGTAACTGAAAAACTGATGAGTACCAATTGCTGTTCAACAATCCCCTCCCCTCCTAGCAAATCCAAACATGACTTTTAGTACTCGGAATTCAACCAAAATGTGGGTTATTCCCTCCCTTAACAATTTTTCATAAAAATGCCATGAACCTTCATATTAACAATTTTTTAATTTAATATTTACAATTTGAAGAGATTCACACACAAAATCATCTATTTCAATAACTAATGTGACCAAACTAAATAAAAATAGTTGCACAAAACAGAAGTGAGCTTAAAGGGAAAATATCAAGGGGAAGACCCAGAGAAAAGATATTGGACAGTTTGACTAAATGGCTTAGATTGACGACACCAACAGATATGATGATATATATGAGAGCTTGATGTACATGGAGAAATATGATCGCCAACGTCATTTGGCACGGCACTTCAGGATGATATATTACATTATAATTTAAATATATTTAGAAGTACTATTTCTTGTTCTCATGAAGAATGAACACACAAAGATCTTTGATGTTTGACCACACAGCTCATATAGCTTCATACAGCCAATATTTGGCCACACAACTCATATGGCTTTATATAGCAAATATGCATGACTGCAGAATCATGTTTTCTGTAGTTGGGATGGACTTTTAGGAGAAATTCTTGATACCACTCAAACAGAACATGCTACACTTTTGCCTGTGTATGATTTAAATTACACAATTAGTAGGACTGTCTTGAGTTTATTCTGCTCATCATCTTCTATAAAGTGACAACCAATCAGTGTAAAACCCTTTAATTTTCAGGTCACCATTTTCAAGATGGTGTTGTGATAGAACCTAACCATTCTCTATTTGAAATTTTGTTATTTCTGTTATTCTTGTCTTGAGTTTACCAGAATTTATTGTCAAATGAAATTACATTATTTCTAATTTGAACCTTGATAATTTTCATCTGTAACTGTGACCAACATTTGTAATATTTCAAATATTGCAGCTAGAAATGGAGTTTGCTGAATTACTGAAGGATAAAGAATCATTAGAGCAGCAACTCTCAAATAACAATGAAATGAAAGAGGAGAGACATGATGCAGCAGAAGTGTCTGAAAAAACATCTCTGGAAAAGGCACTGAAACAGCTAACAGCAGAGAAGCAGCAGATAGAGAAAGAGAAACAGGAGCTTGAGGATGTAGTTAATGGACTATCTAGACAGAATATTTCAACAGAAAATAAGGTATGGAAAATTCTACTTGTGTAATATTCAAACTTGTTCTGTGGAATTGTCCCTGGTAATCACTTCCATGTTGGCTAAGTGAAAGAGTGGTTAGTGGGTCTGCAGACTTGAGGCAAAAGCTATGGGGCAGCCGCTCTGACCTGGAGAAGACAGTAGACTTCGTCTTGATGACAGGCCTGACGGTATAGCATGACCACAGATGCTGAACACAGAAGAAGAAGAAGTGGGTCTGCCTCACAAACACAACTTAGCCAAACTTGCTTGTAGTTTTAAGTCAAACATCCACAATGTGCTTGAGAGTTATGTCCCTCTAAAAAGTTTCCTAAAGTGAATCGGATGGCAGTTTGGGCAGATGTCAAACAATATGCACAAATCACTATTGAGGACCATTAATTTTAGGTCAAGAGTTTGCACAACACCTAACAATGTGTGCTGCTGCATACACATACATACACACACACCTTAGAGGGAATATTGTTGATGATGCGGTTAGATGTGTTGGTGATACCTAAAAATTAAAAAATCGTTGAATATCAATGTCCTATGCTGGATTTTTTTAATTATTATAATGTGCTTCCTCTTCTTACCACTCCTAGGCATTGCCCATTCCTTATGTTTTTATTTAATAGCTTAATTAGTGAACCAAATGACAACTTATTCATCATTTTTCCCTGTTTGCTGGTTTCTGATACAGTAGGAGTTAAGTGTAAGAATTTTCTCATTTTACATAACTATTGCTTCCTTTTTTTCTTTCATCTGAAATGTGCCTTATTTCTGCAATTTTGTCTCTTCTATAAACTTGATGGGAACACTCCCTATGTGAACATCATTTTCTGTACACAGTTTTTATTAGAACAGATTATTGTATTATGTATTGTAACATGTTATTCATGTGTAGTAATATATAGTCCTATGTCAGCCATAAAGGAAGGGGGTGGTTGTAATACTCTAGCATGTTGACAATAAGATGATATTTGTCATTAAGTGTGATATACACATAAAAAGGAAATAAACTTTTGCCTTTTTGTTTTGAAGATGAAGGACCTTTTGGAACAGCTTAGTGCTGCTTCACTATCATTGAATCTTGAGAGAAATGAAGTGAAGGATGAAAAACTTAACGTTGATGAGAGAAATAAAATTGATGAGAGTTACAAAGTTGATTTGATCAAGAAACATCAAGAAGAAACAATGAACCTCAAGAAACAGATTGCCCAGCTTACTGTTGAAGTTAAGGTAATTTTCAGGAGTGCAAGTGCACATTTATTTATTTTGTTTGAATGTCATATGTTACATTTGAAGTCCCCTTGTCATTTCTATAGTTAAATATTTAATGTAAATATGTTTCTGCAAGACAACATAGTTATAGAACTGATATCTGGAAAAATAATGTAGGTACAGTACAAGTGGATGCCACCACATGTTCAATTCTTTCCGTTGTCTATATTTGTAAATTTGATGTTCATCACTTAGCAACAGGAAGTCTACAAATGTCGACATATTTAATCTAGCCATAGACACCCAATGTCAACATATGTTTGCATTGAGGTAGCCATGTGTAGTCATGGACAACAATCGTCCATGATAATTTCTCATCATGACTTTATAATGACATGTTGGGAAACAAATTGTCAGATTATAACAAATTATAATGACAGGAAAATTATATGCAAAAATAGTAGAGAAAAGACTAAGACCTGTAATAGAACAACAACTTAGCAATACACAAATGGGTTTTAGAAGAAACAGAGGATGTACTGATGCAATATTTATTCTGAAACAGTTGGCAGAGAAGTCAATAGAATACAACCAAAACTTATACATATCCTTCATAGATCAAGAGAAAGCATTTGACCAAGTAAACAGAAAAACTTTGGGAAATATAAAAAGTTTATGGAGTGCGCCAACATTTAATTAACATTTGTAGAAGTCTCTATAACAATAGCAGCAAGCTCTTTAAGAACAGCAGCAGGCTACACAGAGGACTTTGTGATTAGTACAGGAGTAAAACAAGGATGTGTATTGTCTCCACTACTTTTTATTACATATAAAAAGTTTGGACCATATAAACAAAACAGCAAACTCAAATGAACTGCTTTTTTAAGATGACCAGGTTTTATTCCACAACAGCATAAAAAACCTGCATGACCACCTAAACATAATAGGCACAACAGTCAAGCAATTTGGAATGTAAATCAACATAGACAAAACAGAAGTAATGAATATTGCAAGAGAAAAGGAGAACAGCAAAATCCAGATAAACAACAAACTAAAATAAGTAGATGAATTCAAATATCTTGGCAGCACATTGAGATATGACAACAAACAAGAAGCAGAAATAGATGCAAAATGTAATAAGGCATGTCATGTCATCAGCCAATTAACAATTCATAAGATTAACACCACTGAAATGAAATGTGTAAGATGTATGATTGGTTAGCTTGAGAGACAAAATCAGAAATAAAGAACTAAGAAAACAATTAGGGATCATGTTCAACATTAAAATATATTCAGAAACAAGTTAAATGGTTCGGCCACATAACCAGACAGAAAGAGCAAAGTATTATCCAAGAAACCTGTAACAAATGATACGAAAACAGTCGACCTATTATATGCCATCATAAAAGGTGGATACATAGTGTATTAGAGACACTCAGAAATATAACAGCAGAAGAGAATAATAGAAGGGCAAATGACCGTACACTCACTCTTCTCTCAACACCGAAAGGTACACAAGGACAGAAAGAAGAAGAAAAAAAGAATATTTATTTTAAAAATTCTTTCATTACTGCCTGTTTTCCTGTTAAGGGGCGCAGACAGACTTTTTGGCTGTGGGAATAAAGGCAGATTTGCCATAGCTGTTGCCTTGATGAGTGCAGAAATATTTTTTATTGCATTTCTGAAAGACACAAATTCTTATCCCTATATTACCAATATTTATATCAATCCCTTATTTGCTTTATTCATTTTGTGATAATGATGGAACCACCAAGGCAAGAGAAAGGGGATGTTGGAGGTCTGTTCCAGTCAACCTTCATTGCAGAGACAGCACTTAATGAATGAATGAATGAATGATGATGATTAAAACTTTAACTGTGAACAGTTAGCTTGTGACAGCCCATAGCTTTTCTGACAAAAGTATGGTCCCTCTCAGTCACATTAATTTCTTGAAGTAGTACATTTATCACACAAGATAACATACCACAAATAACTTTCATATTTATTCTCTCTGGCAGGTCTTCAGCAAAGCTTTTCCTTTTTCTTATATATTTAGCTATTTCCGTTCCATTCTTTCCATTTCTTATACATTCCCCTTATAAATTGATTATTACTGGTTATAAACTGACATCATTAGCATGCCATTTATTATTTAAACCTGGCTCGATCTGAAATTACTCAACTGCTACCATATCATTGCTTTGCTAAACTTATAAGTCTCTTTGATTACAAACACAAAAATTTAAGTGATTTCCACCAGAAAGCATGAAGTATATTGTGCTGCTGGTTTCACAATGAAACTTGGAAATGTGTAGTAAATATCGCGCCTATATAGTGATGAAGTCATACAGAACTAATCTTGGATGGACGAAATACCAAGTTTACTTTCTGCCTCAGTCATTTGTGCATCCAGACTGTTCAGAAAGTAACGGCAACCTACTCAATGTAAATATTGTGTAGAAAATTGCTACAGTTAAAAAATTTGAGGTTGATTGCAAAGTCATTAATAGAATATGCTAGCAAATTTCTTGTTTCTTCGTGTGGAAGTCTCACAGTACAACATCTATAATTAAAATTTTTACCCCTCTGACTAGGAGGCTTCTTCTCAATGCATTGTACACCATTGAGAGCTGGAGTCTTCTGGGTATGAAACAGCTCTGTAGGAACCCTTCCTCTCAAATTCTATAATTTGATGCAAGAACTAAATTGCTGGTAATTACTAATAAACAAACCAGTAAACAATACGTCATGCAGACTTTTTTCACCATCTTCTGGAGAAGACAGTGCACTGTTTTCTGTTTTGAAAGGACATGCAAGGGTCAATAGACATTTAAACCATATCAAATCCCAGCAACTACCCACTTGTAGACACTGCTCATCCCAATGAAACAGTGTTCCCAATGAAAAAGAATACCTCTTTTTTTGGACTGCCCTAACCTTTCAACTGCCAGGAAAAAAATTCTAGACACCCTTAATAGTCACTAACTTACTTTATGGATCACTCAGTCAATTTCAGAAGACCTGCACTTATTTAAGAATGACATTGTGCTGACAAGAGTATAATTATTCATCAGCATTTGGATAACGACTACAACAGAGCACTGTTTAAACTGACTAAAGTGTCATCAATTTATAAATGATAGAATTCACAGCTACTGATTTAGCTGAATTTGCACTTGTACATTTTACAATATTATACATTATTTAATCAAATAACTATTATTGTAAGTTATATTTCATTTTGTGAATCCTAAGATTCCACAATAATGGATGAAGGAACTATGCTACTACACGGAATTATATCTGTTATTAGCCCTGTAACATAGAATTGAGAATTAGTCACATAGAATAACTTGCTCAGAATTGAGAGTTATTCAGAGCGTTCATAAATCAAGATTATGTTCTAAAGAAGATGTCATCTAAAATATATTATCCCTTGTGAAACACCTCCTTAAAAACATTTTAATTCCAAGAAATAATTTTCTGAGATTAGATTAGGGAAACATTTTATACAAAAGAATAAAAAAGGTGACATGTATGTTCAAGTATCACCATGTGGCATTTGACTTCAGACAAAGACACTGAACACTACTGGACCCTTCAAGAAAAGACACCATGAAATTAAAACATAACTACTGCAGAGATGTCCATCAAAATAATAAGTGTAGCTTTCCTGCAAAAACTGTATTATTATTTTATTTCAAGGAAAAGGATGAAATTTATTATTGTGTATTTTTCCAGGAATGGGAGAAGAGACATGCCGACACAGTTACTACATACAGGACCCATTTACTCAGTGCTGTACAAGTAGGTCGTTTGATTTGTTCCATGTCTTAGCCTGCTTTAAGATCAAATCATCCACATCAGTGAAATAAATGTTTTTTATATATATATATATCACCAACTGGGTGTGATTGTTCTGATTTCTAAGGTCCAGGATCCACACAGCGGAGCAACTTTGCTGCACATGAGCACATTTGTTATACAGTGGGTAACAAAAATAACTGTCATTACAGTACATTACCAACAATGCTGTTGTTAATCTCTCAAAGACAAAGGCTGTCTGCTTCTTATTGAATAACAAGCTAGTCACAGACACAATGCCAACTGTCAAATGTATGGACTCCATTATTTTTAGGAAACATTGACTTAAAATATTCAGGGATAATTTTTGACAGAAGTCTCTCATTCAGTAAACATTGGCAACATACTTCAGAAAGCAAAGAGAGGAATCAGTTCTTTCAATGTCATGGTGGCTGCAGACATGCAACACTCTTTCTGCTGCTGCAAACATGTATTATCTGTCATAGATTATGGCAGTGGTCTGCTCATATTATCACAGACACAAATGGATAGATAGGAAATAATCCAAAATGAGGCTATGAGAGTAGTGCTAGGATGTACTGAAGATACCATATCATGGCCATGAGATTCTTGTCAAATTTGTCCAGCATTAAGGTAATCACATAAGAGCATACCTTGATGTAGCAAAAACTGACCAACACCCCTTACACCAAAATCTAGATGAGACAAAGGGACAAACCAAATATGGAAAGTCTTTGATGGCAGAAGCTGAGGACATGTTAATGAGAGTGTGTGAATTGGAAGAAGTAGGGAAAGGTAATGAATAGGTGGAGGTTGGCAAAGAGAAGAAAACTGACAAATGTAGTAATACAATTGGAAAAACCATGTAAAGAATAGATTAGTGTTGGAACTGGGGTAACAATGCAAGAGCTTGTCCAGATTCACTCACAGCCGCAAGACACAATCATATATACAGATGGTTCAGTCGACAGAGAAACAATAAGTGTGGATGGAGTTTTGTTGCTTACAAGAATGGAAAAAATGTGCTTGAAAAGTTGTCTGCTTATTCCACTACATCGAGCATGAAAATGGAAATAGAATCAGTGACTGCAGCACTTCGTTGGTGACTGAAATATCGACTCACATGGTGATACTCTCTGACTCCCAAAGCTTGCTGCAGAAGATAGAAAGATGCATGTTAAGAAAGAATTGGGTCACATTGCTGGACAATTCAGTTGTCTAAAGTATTACACAGATATGCTGCCCTACTCATGTGTGGGTCTGAGGCAATGAAAGAGCAGACTCATTGGTGGGCAATGTTGTAGCTGATGACACAACATTGAAGAGAGATAGGACCGACCTAATAATGGCAGTCATTGATTTACTACATAGTGAAGATGACAATGCTGGAGGTGATAATGTGCACATACAAAGAATGACAGATATGGGAATAACCAGCGGTGAGGGGAGAAAGTATGATCTCTGGAAAGTTACAAAGATCACATAACATCTGATTGAGACTGAGTCTGCATGCTCTTGGATGGCTGCTGGAACAGAGAGTGGAGCACTTGTGGGAATGTCCCGTGTGCCATGATGCTGTTTCTTATCAAGAATCAAGTATTCTGTGTTCTCCATTTGGGCCCCAAAAACACATGGGAAACAAATTGATCAACAGAAGTCTGCACATGTTCAGAGAATGATAGAAATAATGGGAGTTTCCAGAGCAGAGAAAAGTGTGTCCTTTACAAAAAGATCTGAAGGACCCATAATCAACAAATGACTAGACACTGAGTGTATATACTCTTACATGACTTTGAGCTGGTGAGATGAGCACTTGTGAGAATGCCCTCAGTGTCATTATTCTGGTTCCTAATCAAGAATCATAGTTGAGTATTATTGTCAAGGCCAGCAAACCCCTGTTAAAATCTCACTCCATCTGTATTAGTGATCCGAAACAACAGGCATCAGCAGGATATTCTAACTAAGTATTAATCATCAAAGAGGGAAGCAACTAGCATGGTAAGAATGTGGTACTAAAGTCAGATATTTGTGTGTGACTGAAAGATACCATATCCAAGCTGTGATGAATCATGCAGCACATTATGTTCACTGGACTACGCACTGCTAATCTGTAGGAGTCTGAGAATGACTGCAGAAGGAAATGTATATAGTTTTTATTAAGACTGTGTGTTTGTTTTAATCTCATAAGATTGCCAGGTATGAAGCATATTTCAACTCTTGTATAATCATTTTTTTTTTTATTATCATCATCTCAATAAATATTTTCACTCTAGTTTCTTATTTTTGTATTGACAGGGTCACATGGATCCCGATGTCAAAGATGCATTATATCACATCATTGAACTACGAAGTATGGAGCAGTTTTGTTGAAATGATTATCTATTTTGTTACAGTCACATCACATTATAACAACTCGGTTCAGATCAACAAAATATGTATGTAATAGCAGAAATTTGCTACATTCCACTGTATATAAATCACGAGAAGACATACAGATAAACTAACAAGGACTTCAGGTTTCCAGATAATAGAACTTTTCCTTTCTGTCAACACCTCTTATATTTGACATTACAGTGGAAGATAAATCTGAAAATAGAAAGAGAAAATCGAATTTTGATGTATACAAACAAACACAAAATTGAACAGAAAAATTATTTTGAAATGACAACTGGAAAAAATCTAAGCATAATAGAAGAAAACAAAGGTCTAAAAAGGTTTCATGAGATATGTTGGAAAAACAGAAATTAAGGAAATATTTAAGTTGATCAGAAGCGTGAATCTGTGATCATCCTTAAAAAATATTTAAGATCAAAGAGGTTGCTTGCCTAAATTGTAAAAAATAATGATTGTGATCTATGTACATATTGTGGTGATGTTATTTCTTTTGCTAGCTGGAGTTGATCATGTGATGGTCAATATCTGGATTTTTCTCATGTCATAGCAGTGTACTTGTATTAATTAATATCTATGTTTACAAGAAAATATGATCTTTGTAGAACACACAGTTATGCAGCAAAACTGAGCTCTAGATGTTGTTGTTATTGTTTAACTCCAGGAATTTTGAGCTTCCACATTTTCCTTATGCAATTGGTAGTTGTTTCTAGACTTTTTTTTCATATCCAGAAGACTGCCAACTCTGGATGAGTGTGTAGTGCCTTGACACACGGAGGAGTCTGTTGTGATGATGATGAGACATATTGAACATTTTGTGCTGGTTCCTGAGTATAGCACATAGTTATTTTTTTTTTTATTGCTGGGAGTATGTTCATGACATGGAACATTGCCCTAGTCATTATCATTCAGATCACTTGTAGCTTTTGTTTGTGCAATGTGTCATCCCCCTTTATTGAACCCTTAGTTATTGGAGACTTAGACAGGAAATATCACTACAAAATTTGAACATCCTTTGTGACTGGGTGTGGTCCCTGGACACTGAGCTCTGTATGCTTAATGAACAATGAGTTATGTGTGGTCCCTGAACACTGAGCTAGCTATGTGTGGTCCCTGAACACTGAGTTATGTGTGGTCCCTGAACACTGAGCTGATTTTGTATGATAGCATGTTTTTGAGTACAAAACATCTCCCCAGCTTTTTTGAATTACATACATAGATACATATCCTTGGAGCTGAAGTAGTGTAATGCTAAGTCATTCCCCCACTAACCAGCAGACCTTGATTTCGTGTCCACTTATTCCTTATTCGTGGTTTGAAATGAAAATAATTATAATGAAGGAGTACAGTTGGGGTACAATTCTGTGCTCATAGTCAAATCAAACATGAAGTGAAAGTCTGTTTATATTGTTTAATCAAATATGAAATGAAAGTCAGTTATTATTGTTCGATTAAATATGAAGTGAAATTCGTTTCTTTTGTTCAATCAAATATGAGCCCTATGCACAAAGTACTGTCAGAATGGTGTTTTTACCTACAGACATTTATTAAGTACAACATAAATTAAAACAAGCACAAAATGTTCAGATTAAATCATAAAATTGTGTTCCATTTGTCTTCGTAATTGATAAATCCTTTTTGATTGGTATATTAGCTATATTACTGTACTTTTGATTTTTTTAATTAAAGTGCCTGATTTTGTTATGAACCTTTTAGTTAACAATTTCTATTAATCTTTTCTACAGCCACCTTATAGTGTTTTATCTATCTCTGTTGCTGATCCAGCTACCATTGGACTCATGTCCTTTTTCCCAATATGTGTGTATTGCTAATCTAGCTACCAGTACATTCATGTCCATTGTCCCAATCTGTGTCTGTTGCTGATCAAGCTACCAGTACATTCATGTCCATTGTCCCAATCTGTGTCTGTTGCTGATCAAGCTACCAGTACATTCATGTCCATTGTCCCAATCTGTGTCTGTTGCTGATCAAGCTACCAGTACATTCATGTCCATTGTCCCAATCTGTCTCTGTTGCTGATCAAGCTACCAGTAATGTCATGTCCTTTGTCCAAATCTGTGTCTGTTGCTAATCCAGCTACCAGTATGCTCATGCCGATTTGCCAAATAGATATCTGTTGCTGATCAAAAGGCTCATGCCTTTTGCCCATTCTGTCTGCTGCTGATTCAGCAGCCAGTGAGCTTATGCCCTCACACCCCAACAATGTGTCTCTAATAATTAAGAGTATCTATGTTGAACACCAAGCCACAAGTATGTTGATAGTAACATGTCAGTGTAACACTAAATACTATATATCAAAGCAAATGTTTATGAGCAGTTTTTTAATGTGTTGTGATATGAATTTCTATTAATTAAAACCTCCAGAGATATTATTTATATGTACACTGCAGTTCATATTTCCCCCCATTAAAAAACCCTGTGAGTTAGCACATTATTTTTCAAATTAGAGTAAATAATTTTGTTTATTTTAATTCTATTTACTCTGTCAAACTATTCTAGTTCATTTATGTTTATTAAGCTTTGTGGAAGATGATCTGTATAATTGTTTAATATTTTTTTTTGTACTGCAGTATAGAAGCCTATGGTGAAATCAAAATGCACTATTCTGAGTTGTAAAGTATACAAAATATACTTAAATTGACATAAATTGGTTCTCATTTTAATAACTTACACTTATCAGTTAGCGGAAAGGGACTGAACACATAATAGGCAGTTCTGAGTTTATAAAGGGACTGAATACAGGCAGTTCTGAGTTTATAAAGGGACTGAACACAGATAGACAGTTCTGAGTTTATAAATCGGAAATATGTACTCACTACACAAAACTGAAATCCAACAGGTAAAGCATGAAACAAGGTAATTAAGTTTTGCTAGTAACACGAAACACACATAGGCACACACACAAATCGACGTTTTGACCGAAAAGCCTTTATCAAGGATAGCAAACAGATATACATCAAAAACGACAAGTAGAGACAATACAACTTGCGTTCACATGTCTAGTAAAATGGCCGGAAGGATAGAAATGAGGTCAGAGGTTACACAAACAGGAAATGTACAAAAATGTATGTTATCCTTGATAAAGGCCTTTTGATCGAAACATTGATTTGTATGTGTGCCTACGTGTGTTATGAGTTTATAAAGGGACTGAACACATATAGGTAGTTCTGAGTTTATTAAAATCATTTTTGTTTTTCATGTTTTAAAAAAAAAATATATATATATATATATGTGTATATATTATGTGCGGGAGGGACACACCATGTGATAGATACAATACATTCTAGCCGAGTGCACCACCAAGGCAAGAAACAGATGTTCGAGGTCCATTGCAGCCAATATTTGATGTGGATTTGGCACCTGATAACTATCAGTTTTTAACATGATCCCTTCAAAATAATTTTTACTGAAATCTAACTTCTCCACTTGAAGACAAAGTATATGTATATAAATGTATTGCTTTGAGCAGCTTCACATGTAGTATAATATATATGTAATATAAATATATATAATATATAAATTTATTGCTTTGAGTAGCTTCATGTATGGTATAATAATATAAAACTCATAACCGAGTCAGGGTTGTATGTGTGTCACATTGAGACATTTCATGCAGACAAATCTCTATTCTGATAAGTTTGGAAACTTCATACCCTGTTCAGTTCTTCATATGCAGCCATGTCTTATTCTGGCTACTTGTCTTCTCTTCCCCTTCCCCCCACGTACCTTGAAGAACATCTTTTGTCATCAGGGAATGTCTCCTCGCATGCCCGTACCACTGAAGTTTACAAGTATCATGACAGATAACAATGGTTCCTGTTTACCTGCTAATACATTAACTCTGTCTTGAAAAAAAACACATTTGTCTTACGTTCTCAGTAACAGATCATGTGATATAGTCAGGTACAAAATCTCACTGTCCATTTTACTAGAGGGGAAACCCCTCCTTAGGTGTAGCTAGTGTTAAGTAAACAAATCAGTATAATATGAGAAACTCGCTGGCAGTTACTGGATAGTTACAGAGTGTCTATAAAATCACAGTTTTCTCATTTACATTGCTGGTGATATTATGTCACATGAATTATGGGTATTTAATGCAGATGTGTGTGACGTCATTGATGCTACAACATTTATTTATGACCAAACAATACTGCTCGTGTCAATCATGTTTTGAGTAAAGTGGCTCATAGCACAACAAAGTTATTTATTGGTCAGTGAATAAAAGTTAACTCTGCAGTTCATACCCGTCACGCTGTACAATGGACTATGCAAATACGCAGCTTTTAATGATGTCATATTCAGCACATATGTTTAATTTCAAATTCAGTGCTCAGCAGCTTTATAAACACCCTGTATAATAATGATGTGTCAATTCATCAAACTATTTAGTCATTAATTTGACTCATTAATTTCGTAATAATTTTGTTGAGTGCAAGGGAGCTCTATTACTTCTGTTTAACATGTTACAAATAATGTAATCAACTAATTCAGTTAATTTGTATTGGTTTAGCTAATCCAATGTTAACATTTAATTTGTATTGGTATAGCTAATCCAATGTTAACAGTTAATTTGTATTGGTTGTACTATTCCAATGTTAATATTTCATTTGTATATCTTATGAATAATTGAATGTTATTTTTAAAGTTTTGTTAAATTTTTATTTATGTGACTAATCGAATGTTAATCTGTAATTTATATTTCTGGTAAGAATCCAATGTTAACATTTAATTTGTATTAGAGTAACTAATCGTTATGATTAATTTGTATTATTTGTTATATTTAGTTTATATGATTGTCACTAACCAATTGTTAATGTTTTTATGTGTATTAATGTGATATCAAGTGTAAAGGTTTTATTTGTGTGCGTGTAACTAATCAATTGTGAATGTTTAAGTTGTATTAGAGGAGCACAGTAGCCTGGTTGATAGTGAGCTTGCTTAATATCATCGGGTTACACCCTGCCAAGTTTGAAACCATGTCTGGACAAAAACAAATCCAGGTCGTGATTTCTCGCCTGACAGACTTTTTCTCCAGTCATCCCAGCTGTAAATGGGTACCTGACACATGGGTTCAGAAAGGTAAACACAACATGGAAGGGAACTGGCCACCCACCTAATAGATTCTTGATTAGGAGCAAGCATCACAGCACTGTGGGCATTTCCATATATGCTCTGCTTGTCGTTCCATAAGCCATCTAAAAGTGTAGGCTCAGTGTCCCAGTCAGTTGCTGATTATGCGTTCTTCTGATCTTTCCGGAGAGGGAATATTTTCTTCCTCGCCTCTAGTCCCTCCCATTTCTACCATTCTCTGAATATGTAAATTGTTTTGTTCGACCTCCTCCTTGTCTTCTCATAGGGTATCCATGACTGCTCTAATCAATTCAATTTTGTCTCTTCTTATCTCAATGCTGTTCACTAAGGCTTTACAGCCAACACATCGGCTCTTTCATTTTTCTTGACCCCAGCATGACCTGGACAGTATATCCATGTAATGCTCTGCGCATTGTTGAGAAGAGTGATCCATTCAGTTCTGATCATACACTTTTCTATCTTGCGCAGCATAGTCTATTAGAATCACTGAGTCTATTGGTGGTTGCGTCGCCAGCCAAGTGAGACACATCATTTACACATCCTTTGGTACATTATCTTCAGACAAGGATTTTTCTTTTGTCTCACAAAAGTCATGATTGACTTCATTGTACTAGGGTTACCCCCTTCCCCCATCCATTCCATATGTACTCTATTCCTCTCAACAAAGCAGAATGCCACCTGCCGAGAGCACCACTTATATCACGTAACTCCATGGCTTAAAGAGATAATATTCAGGTATCTAACAAAAATCCACTTTATAAACAAGATGTTGCAAGTGTGTATATATGTTCTCAGCCTCGTCTCTATGTGATTCCCATTTCTGTCAACCCCTTTGTGGTCTCTCGTCTCAATGTGTTCTTAGATCTTCCGTTTCCTTTTTTCATGTGGGTTCCTTGTCATTGTTGTTCTCTGTTGTCACCTTTCCATTTCAGTCAACTCCTTTGTGGTCTCTCGTCTCAATGTGTTCTTAGATCTTCCTTGTTTCCTTCTTTCATGTGGAATCCTTGTCATTGTTGTTCTCTGTTGTCAGATACCCTTTCTTTCGCAAGGTAATATTGATATTTATTCTTCATGTTTACTATATTTTCTGTAATTTTTCCCAGGTGTCATATCCCCCAACTATCCTTAGTCGCATCTTATGTCTGGAAAGAAAGCAGCCGCCTTATTATTTTCACCCTGATTTAAGTCCAATCACTAGTTGCCACACAGACATCGAAATGTACATCTTTGTACATTGTACATCATTGAACATGTTTATATTGCACAATTATTGATTAATGTATATGTTATTCCAGAAATTGTTACATATTCATGTGAACAAATTGTGATTATACAGTTGTGAAATCTCTGATAGTTATGCTGTGAGCATTAGTGAAGGTACATATTGCCTACTGTTTGATTGATCAAGTCTTCTATATATTTACTATATGATTTATCATGTCTTATATATGTTTACTACTTGATTGACCATGTATTCTGTATGTTTATCTTGCCAAATATTATTGCCTACTTTGTGACACATATATTATATAGAAGATACTAGTATATTATTTCTATATGTCATTATTAACTCCAGGTTTATGTTTTGTGTTTATACTAGGGTAGTTATTCATACTATTAATTAGAAGGTCGCCATTAAAGTGTATTATGGCTACCAGCCTGTGATTGTGCACAGTTATTGTCTATGCAAACAGTACTATATGCTATAATCAGTAATTATGTCTCAGGACTTGATGAAGAATGATACATTTACAGTCTTCAATTGTCATTCATCATGCACAGCTCTTGACAGTCCAGCAGAGAATGGTCAGATCAGTGCAGGTATTACAAGTTTTGAACTGAGTAGGAAACAGCAGGTGTTTCAAAATAGACAAATGAGAAAGGGGAGACAAGACTGCTTTCCCTAATTGCAAGATCTACTGCATTTCTGCTCACTGCAACAGATCTTTCAAAGCCCTGGTTGGACTTATCTGCCTTTTATGGTTTCACAAACAATCTAACCTAACATGACCTTTATTTTGCAGTGCTATGCTCATCTTCACTTGCGAAGGAGGAACTTGGCAAAACACAGAATAAAGCGATGCATATCATTCGTGGATACAGCAAAGATACAGAAATCATGGCAATGTGCTTCTTGCTGGATTATCCTACTGGATTATCTTTTGTTGTATCTCCATCTTGAGTAACACATGGTCGATACTTGAATGTAATTATACTTGATTGTATTGTTAATTATTGATATGCATGTCACATTTCTTGATTACAGGGTATCATACTTTTCTTGTGTCTGTACACAAAGCCATATTTCCCTCATGTACTTAATATGTTTTTTATTTCACACAGTATTTTCCTATCACACAATATTTCACACAGTATTTCCCTATCACACCATATTTCAGGGAAAATGAACAATATTATTAGGAAGCTGTGACGAATTATTGAACAAAACATCAGAAGGTAGATTTGAGCCTGATCCATTCAACTGATGTCAATTCACCTCCCAACTTGAGTCTAGATGTGGAATTTAAAAATGAACAATATCCACATACGATGTCTTGACTAATATTATATCTTGTTTAGAAATGCAGGTTTGCCAAATTTACAAAACGTTTTTGATTAAGGGCATTTCATTATCATACAGTGGTTTCAAGTTTACTTATTGCAAAAATAAATGTTTGAATGCATTATTTCTGACAACTTGCTCGCTAGATCATGTTTGCTGTGAGTGATATCAGTTTACAATGTTCTACCTGAAGCTTTTCTTATTTAGTGTTGTTAAACAGGTCATGTTGTGAATTGCTAATTAATTGTGACTGGCTTTCTGGCACTAATTTTTCCATTATTATAAATTGTCAATGACACTTTTGTTTGAACCTGTGTAGAGGTTGCACAAAATATCAGTTTCATATTATTGTTAGATGTTTTCAGATGTCTTGTTGAATTGTCCAAGTTTGTGGAGATTTTTCCCCTGCATATTTGAAATTTCCAACCAAACACTGTTGTAGTTTGCTGGATTACATTGCCAATGTATAAGGATTCAGTTTGTCATTATGGAATTTTAGTAGTTTCTGAGTTTAAGAAATTGTAAAATTGTTAAAAAAATCGACTATCAAAGTCATACTGTTGTAAAACCTTCAGTTGGCTCAAGGGAACCAAGCAGACACAGGCGCACGCACACATCTATTGTATAGTACCCAAACACATACGAACACCACACCACACACACAGATATTTAGTATAGGAACCAAATGCATATATATATATGTGTGTGTTTGGTTTCAATACAATATATATATATATATATATAGAGAGAGAGAGAGAGAGAGAGAGAGAGAGAGCTCTTCTGTGTTCTTTCTCAAATTCCTGAATTAGCAGGATATGATGTTTAGAAGGGAGTTATTGTGTTATGTTTGGCAACTTTGCTGGGATACCTGCCTGTTGCAGTTTGATTCATCTGACTTGAAGAGCAAAAGTCGTATTTGTGTGTAAGAGAAATACAGATTTACATTCCAGTCCATCATTTACTGAAGTGACAAAATCTAATCTTATAATATTCAAATCTAATATTTATTACATCCTACTTTTATTTTATGTGATCTGAAATAGCATTTATTCCAGTAAAACATTTTAAAATGTTTTTTTTTAAATTCACTATACATTCCATCCCACCTTTTTTCTCTAAAATGAATTAAACAATCATCAGTCTTCCATATTCATAAAGTCATGTGACAAGAAGCATTGTGTTCAAGTCTTCCTGATTAATCTTATAATAGATAATAACTTCAACAAAACTGTGATCCGACAGGCAATAATTTAAAGCACGGTATTGATGTTTTGAAAACACAGTAAAACATACACACATACACAACATGTTGACTAAAAGGCCTTTATCAAGAACACAATATAACACAAAATTGGTAAAGAATGGCACTATCCACAATCACTTAGAACTATTTGAAACAGGTTAACAGTTCATTAGAGTAAAAACAATATTTATGTCCTGGAATACCAAATATTAATACAAATGTATTATATTGGTGGATCTACCAGCAGTGTGTTGTCAGGCTCAAAAGGGGAGCAAAGAATAGCAACACTATTTACCTTTCATGCATGCCATAAGAGGCGCTTAAGGAAGTTTTGGGGTGGAGTTGGATGTGAAAGTGACCCAGAAGCCATGCTGAAGTTGGGTGTGTCAGGCTGAAAGGTGCAGATATCAATGCTAAGATGTAAACCATGACACAACGCATCCATTCTGCAGACTACATCCTGCTAATCTCCAGGAGTTTGAGAATGAGCACAGAAGAGGGTGGATATACCAATTCTCAAGTACATATCCAGTCTGGTTATCTGATCATTTAATTTAGTTTTTTCTTATTCTACCTTCATACTAAAACTCTTGTCAATCAACAGAATGTAAACCAAAAAGTGTAATGCATTGTGATTTTCTGGACATTAGTTGTGACATCTTTGCCTTAGGATCTTGATACATCCTTTTTCAACACAGCATTTCTAGTTCACTTGGACTTTCTACACAATGGGGTAGTCAAATATATCAAGTTTATTGCACTGTTTGAATCTGAAACATAGACTAAATAAAAAAAATAATTTATAATAAATGAGACAATAAGAGCTCATTGTAATGCTGATTGACTTTGTGTTTTGCATAAGAATTATATAAAAAGGAAATATAGAACTTGAAGACGTTTGAAATTTACACCTATTAAGGAAGGAGTAAAAAAATACATGCAAACTTGAGGGAGCTGCATAGCGCAGTGGTTAGTGCACTGGCGTCACATTTAAGTGGTCTTGGGTTCATTCCCCAGTTGAGGCAGAAATATTTTTGTTTAGATAACGATGGCTCCCGGGTCGACCCAGCCTTAAATGGGTACCAGATTAATTCGGGAAGTAAAGACTGTGAGGGAGAGGAGATGGCTACCACCCTCATTTGCAGAGCCACTGAAATGTGAGTTTGCTAACATCTCACACAACTACAGCATTAATAAATGCTATGGGTTACTTGACTTTTTATTTACAAGCAAACTGCATACATTTTTGTTTAAAAAGACCTGCACCAGTCTTGAATGAACTTCTGTCCCAATGGAAACTAAAAAGAAAATAATAAATTTGATCTCTATATGAACACTAACTAAAGAACAAGAGATGAAAGCTTACTAAGTGTGAAATGAGATGCCTAATAGAAGGAAACAGAACAAGAACAGATCATGTGAAGAATGAAGAGATCACAAGAGCTTGGAACAATGTCTATGGTAAAAATATAGTAACAGAGATTGAAATGGTTCTGTCAGTTAACGAGAATGAACCCATATTGGTCAGCAGTAGAAGAATACAACATAAGAATGGAAACAAGATATAGAGGGAGACCAATAAGAAGGTGGATTGTTGGAGTTACCAATGTTGTGAGACTTTATAATATTACTGCATATCAAGTGACCAAACATACCATAGCCCAAAATACTGATTTTGTCCTACAATCCTTCAATGTCTAACAAAAAAAATGGAAAGGAAGAGCACAGCCACATCATTGGATGTGCCATCAGTATAACTGTAATGAATCCCCTGCCATAATTTCATAAAATGAGACAGCAAACAGATTTACAAAGCGAGGAGCCTGAAAGCAACAAGAAAATGGACCCTGTGGTATGAGAATAGTCAAACAGAAGGGAAATTAGCTAACAGATGGGCAAATGAGCTGACCAAAAGGCAAAGACAACATAAATAAAACTATTCATGAAAAATCAACTTCTTATCTAGAAGTTTAAAACATAACATACTAGTCAATAGCCATTTAAACAGTATCACCTAGCATTAATCGATCTGTAGATACTGCTCTGATCTCAATGAAAGAACAGTTCCTCATGGAGATCATTCTCTGTCAACTGCCAAGAAAAACTTTTACAGACATCCTTAACAGTCACTAACCTCATTATATGGATCCATAATTCAACTTCAGAATAACTACACTTTTTAGGAATGTCATTGATCTGCCAAATTTCGAACTATTCAACAGCAATTTAGATATTGACAATATCAGAGACTAGCCCACAACTCTCTGAGTAAGAGACTTCTCAGAGCATTGCATATAGCTGACAGTTGTAGTCTGCTATTGGATGAATTTGATACATGAGAAGTTGTAGTCTGCTATTGGATAAATTTGATACATGAGAAGTTGTAGTCTGCTATTAGATGAATTTGATACATGAGAAGTTGTAGTCTGCTATTGGATAAATTTGATACATGAGAAGTTGTAGTCTGCTATTGGATAAATTTGATACATGAGAAGTTGTAGTCTGCTATTGGATAAATTTGTTACATGAGAAGTTGTAGTCTGTTATTGGATAAATTTGATACATGAGAAGTTGTAGTCTGTTATTGGATAAATTTGATACATTAGAAGTTGTAGTCTGCTGCTGGATAAATTTGATACATGAGAAGTTGTAGTCTGTTATTGGATGAATTCGGTACATGAGAAGTTGTAGTCTGCTATTGGATGAATTCGGTACATGAGAAGTTGTAGTCTGCTATTGGATGAATTCGGTACATGAGAAGTTGTAGTCTGTTATTGGATAAATTTGATACATGAGAAGTTGTAGTCTGTTATTGGATAAATTTGATACATTAGAAGTTGTAGTCTGCTGCTGGATAAATTTGATACATGAGAAGTTGTAGTCTGCTATTGGATGAATTTGATACATGAGAAGTTGTAGTCTGCTGCTGGATAAATTTGATACATGAGAAGTTGTAGTCTGTTATTGGATGAATTCGGTACATGAGAAGTTGTAGTCTGCTATTGGATGAATTTGATACATGAGAAGTTGTAGTCTGTTATTGGATAAATTTGATACATGAGAAGTTGTAGTCTGTTATTGGATGAATTCGGTACATGAGAAGTTGTAGTCTGCTATTGGATGAATTTGATACATGAGAAGTTGTAGTCTGTTATTGGATGAATTCGGTACATGAGAAGTTGTAGTCTGCTATTGGATGAATTTGATACATGAGAAGTTGTAGTCTGCTGCTGGATAAATTTGATACATGAGAAGTTGTAGTCTGTTATTGGATAAATTTGATACATGAGAAGTTGTAGTCTGTTATTGGATGAATTTGATACATGAGAAGTTGTAGTCTGCTGTTGGATAAATTTGATACACGAGAAGTTGTCTGCTGCTGGATAAATTTGATACATGAGAAGTTGTAGTCTGCTGTTGGATAAATTTGATACATGAGAAGTTGTAGTCTGCTGTTGGATAAATTTGATACATGAGAAGTTGTAGTCTTTTGAGTATTAAATAAATATGAACAATGAACCCCCCCCCCCCCCCCAATTAATAATTAACAAATGGATACAAAAGTTTTTGCTCATAATTCCTGAAGATGGACACAAATAAACTTCTATCACCATCATTTGTTTTTCAGTGGCAAGCTCACTATCAACCTAAGCTACCACGCTCACTATCAACCTAGGCTACCACGCTCACTATCAACCTAGGCTACCACGCTCACTATCAACCTAGGCTACCACGCTCCTCTAATACAACGTAAATATTCAAACTGATTAGTAAATTAATTTGCTACTCCTCTCAACCACCATCATAGCTTGTTTGATTGACATATCCTACATTTTCATAATCTTGTAATATATGTGATTGACATCTGTGACAGAATATCTTTGTCGAGTTAATGAATTTGTTAGCAGGACATGGTCGTACCTTGGTTTGGTTCACAGTATTTCACCTTGTCTACTTTATTTTATTGAGTCACTTAGTGACATGCACACTAAACTGGAGAGTACTGGTGTCTTCCTCATGCACTGTTGACACTTAAAAACCATAGATATTTTTTTAATGTTCACTTGTATGGTGTCCATGTTATTGATGGCAGTGGAAATATTGAGCTAACGGAATTCTATCATTCTTTTTTTTAATTTCACATTTTCCTTATATATTACATTTTCTAAACTTGTAACTACACATATTTTTATTGTATTTTTTTTTGAATTTCTTATTCCCATATCTCAGTGTCTATTACTGAATCCTATGTAGTTTGAACTCTACTTTTATGAAAGCTATTTTTATTTTATTTTTGTGTTTGCTTGACCGTATATTGATCAAGATATTTTAGTTGAAATGTCAGTTTTGAGTATTTATCAAACAAAACAGCATTTCGACCCAGTGTTTGCTTATATTTATCTACCATGTGGTTCATAGTTTTACTGCAGTCTTCCATTTATTAAATGTTCAGTTGTTGTTTTTTCTGGGGTTATCATGTTGTGGTCAAATCTACAAATACACTAACCAACCAAATGAACTAACTGAACTACTCTTTGTTGATGATCAGTGTCTACTCCACAGTTCAAGTCAAGAGCTGCAAGATCACATACACTTACTTAATGAAAGCTGTCTCAATCATAGGATGAAAATCAACACAGAAAAAAAAAAACCAGAAGTAATGTCCACAGACAGAAAACCCAATACAGTCAACATAAAGATAAATAATCAATTACTGAAACAAGTGCAGGAATTTTAATATCTCGAGAGCATTTTTATAGAAAATGGAAGAATGGACAGAAAGCTTAAAGACAAGAATTTAAAAAGTCCACTACGTAAATTATGAACTTACTGTACACCAATTTTGAAGTACGTCTATCCTGATAGAAATGAAAAGGCAAATCATAAATTCAATATTCATCCCAACATTGTGTTCTCAATGTCAGACATGGACGCTAACTAATGAGAAAAGAGAAAGCTTACTACGCCTAAGAGATGTCTAAGAAAAGCAACAGAACAAGAAGAGATCGTGTGAGAAATGAAGAGTTTACAAAAACTGTTGGAACAACATCAGTGATCAAATATATTGAGAAACAGAGACTGAAATAGTTTGGCTACCTAATGAGAATGAACCCATATTGGGCAGTGGCAAGAGCATACAACATGAAAATGAAAACAGCAAGATACAAAGGAAGACCACGAAGAAGGTGGATTGAAGGAGTTACCAACATTCTGATGCTGCACAATATTACTGCTTATCAAGCGACCAAACGTGCCATCACCCAAAAATTGATCGTCATTCTATCCTGCGAAGCCTCGCAGCAAAAGCAGAGAAATGACAATAGATATATAGACATAAATATGTTCAGTAGTTTGCCATTACTTTCTGAAACGTCTGACTTCACAATTACCTCCAACAGGATTTGAATCTGGTACCTTGGCCATGACAGACGCACTCTGTACCACACAGCCACAGAAAGATTTTAGTGCCTTTCCCCAATGTTAATTCTCCCTGTGGTGATTCCTTTTCTTGAACCACAAACATTAGTTTTTTGTTGTTATCAGATAATATATACCGTATATTTGGGATGGTTGACTCACACTGGCACTTTGGCAATTTCAGAGTTAAATTGTCTTCTAGCAGTGAAGGGATAGAAAGAAAAGGGCTAACTCATCAATAGAAGTAAGGTAGTGGAACGAGTAAGCTCGTACGTAGCTGCTGAAGTGCTAAGAAGTTACTTAATTTATGTCATAGAAATAATTTACAAGTTACACACAAATATGACATGTGTCATTGCATGAGAGAAAGTGAAGAATTTGAAATACAAATTTACTTTGATGTCTGCAGTGTCATCATTATTTTCAAGTATCAAATCCTTTATCTCTCATTACAGCTTGTCTGGAAATACCAAGTTCTATAGTATCTCTCGTTATAGCTTGTCTGGAAGTACCAAGTTCTATAGCATCTCTCGTTATAGCTTGTCTGAAAGTATCAAGTTCTATAGCATCTCTCATTATAGCTTGTCTGAAAGTACCAGTTTCTAGTTGGTTGTCTACAATTCTCCATTTTCAGATACCTTTGTCTTCATGATCAGCTCCTGTCATATCATGGAAACCATGTCTATGATTTATAAACTGCTGTGGCATTTAATTTATAAATAAAATATTTACAATTCCAACACATAATATTGTTATTGAGTCAATTTTCTTTGATTTTCTGGTAATGTAGGGAGTGATTATTTTTCCTTCTCATTTATCCACAGTATTCTAAGAATTTCCTTCTCATTTATCAACAGCATTCTAAGGATCCTTGTGTAACACTTTGTTACACTATAATTTTCTTCTCAAATGTTTTAATAATGTTCCATAAGTCACAACCATATCTTTTCACAGCAAAGCTGCACATCTATAGATAAAATTTTATGAGTTTTTTTTTCCCTGCCTTTGGCTATTCATAAACCTCAGCATAGATATAGCTACTCTCCTTATCATTTATTTTTAAGCAGTTTTTATTATTATTAATTACGGAACCAATATATTCAATGTGTATATCTGTCAATTCCTTCATTGTTGCTGATAATTATGGGTTGTGTACTACATTAGGTAAAAAAAATGTCTCCTGAGTGCAGAGCTCAGATGGTGATATAGGAGGCAGTCACAGAACTTTATGAGTTGACCACTCTTCAGAAGGTAGTGGCCTTCTTTAGGTACACAGTGTCCTTAATTTTGTGTGTGGGGGTGTTGAATTCTGTGCACAGCACTTTCTACTGATGTGAACAATTCTGCACGTGCACAGCTTAGAGGGAACATTTGTTGTGTATATTTTGTCAGACATTATTTCCAGTGTTAATATTTATTGTATATTTTCTGGATTTACTCAGTTTTAAACTGTATTGATATTTATATATGTTTTTTTATAGCAGTTACTGTTGTGTTTTGATGAGAAAATTTGATGTGGCTTGTAAACAAGAGACGATCCATGTACAACAACGGAATATCTTATGTCTTGTATAAAAGAGAAGATTTCATGTATTTTTAATACAAGAGATTTGATGTGTTTTGTATACAAGAGAAAAATTTGATATGTTTTGTATGGAAGAGAAGGTTTGATATGGCTTGTGTACAAGAGATTTGATGTGTTTAGAATTCAAAATATCATTTGACACTTGTACACAAGGTGATTTAACAAGACCATCAATATTTTGTTATTGTGCTTATTAATAAGTTTTTGTGATGAAATGATCAAAATGTGTATACAAATGTCACTTCAAGCCATAATCAGTAATTACATTTCAGTGCTTTATGTACATAGGTCTTATTTATATAGTGTGATTTGTTTATAGAAAGTCCTATGCTGTATTGTTAGCTTGTATTGTGTATGCACACATATAAAATCAAGATAAATTAAATCACTATAGATTTATTGCCAGTATTGATAATCATTATTTCTATTGTTGTAATTTGCTAGAGGAATGATTACTGTAGTTAGTCATGTTACTGGAAGCCTGTACTTGAACAAAGATATGTATGCTCTGACAGTATGCTCCATGTAGGTTTGTGTTCATTTATTCTCAAACTCACTGAATCTCTCTTGCAGCAGGACAATGATCTTACTATATTTCCAGCAGGATGTAGTCCAGTGAATGGAAATGTGTTGTGTACTGTTTTATTTGCAAAAATTGCCCGATGTGTCCAACTTTGGGGGTATCCATGTAGCAAGCTGTGTTACATTATAAGGTTGCCAGTTTTATTAGTTAACCATCAGATAATCATCATTGAGATACGGGGCGCAGGTATATATATCTTCCAATCTGCTTCTTCAGTATATCTGTAGTTGTACAACAACTTAGATGTGATTCTAGTTCAGTATTGGTTAATGAACATTCTTCTAAGCTTGTAATGATGCTTTGTTCTGGCAATGCCACATTTCAAGCCTAACTCCACATTGGTTGCCACACATTTATTTTGTATCCTGGTACTATGTCTCCATTACGCAGTCTAGCTAATTTTGTAATTATTTGGCACACATCTCCCAATTTCTTCCCTGCCTTACACCAACTATCATCAGTATACGACAAGCTCAACCAGTCGCAGTGATCTGTTCAATGATATAACAACACCGGGTACAGATGTTAGCCCTGTTCAAATTCAGGGTTCATTTAAGAACTGTTCACCCCTGCACAAGGTCAGTAGACATCCATTTAAATGTGACATTTTTAGACCCAGGCCACTACTGCTTGTATGGTAGGTTCTAGTTCAATGGGTCTAGTAAAGAGTATAAATACAACAAATATTGTAGGTAACTAAGTTAGAAAGAGTGCTTGGCTGTCAACCTTACATATCAAATTTGTGTGTATCACAATCTTGTCAATGAATCAAATATTGTACCTACTGTTGAAATGTGATATACTTGTTTATACTTTATAGAGGAGTTGTATGATGTATGTTGAATTATTACTACAAAATATTTTGTGTTTCAATATCTCATAACTTTATGATTACTCCCGTATTGATTAAAATATTTTTACTTTATATATATACACACACAGGTTTTCCCATATAGTTTTTATATATATTGTACAGTTATCACACACTGTGTACACTTTGTTCAATACAGTCATTTGTATCAGGACCATCATTATCTATTTTTATATTCTCTACCTGTTCATCATCTTTGTTATTGTTCTATCCATCAGATAACATCACTAATAACTGTATACTAGCTGTATGGCTGTCCTCATGTTTGGAAGTAATACTGTACACTTGCCGTATGGCTGTCGTCATGTTTGGAAGTAGTACTGTACACTTGCCGTATGGCTGTCGTCATGTTTGGAAGTAGTACTGTACACTTGCCGTATGGCTGTCGTCATGTTTGGAAGTAGTACTGTACACTAGCTGTATGGCTGTCCTCATGTTTGGAAGTAGTACTGTACACTAGCTGTATGGCTGTCCTCATGGTTGGAAGTAATACTGTACACTAGCTGTATGGCTGTCCTCATGTTTGGAAGTAGTACTGTACACTAGCTGTATGGCTGTCCTCATGGTTGGAAGTAATACTGTACACTAGCTGTATGGCTGTCCTCATGTTTGGAAGTAGTACTGTACACTAGCTGTATGGCTGTCCTCATGTTTGGAAGTAGTACTGTACACTAGCTGTATGGCTGTCCTCATGTTTGGAAGTAGTACTGTACACTAGCTGTATGGCTGTCCTCATGTTTGGAAGTAATACTGTACACTAGCTGTATGGCTGTCCTCATGTTTGGAAGTAGTACTGTAGCAGATCTCATGTCTTGTTTCTCTTTGCATTTTATTTTCAATAGTAAAATAAAAGTAAAAATAAAACTCCAGTTCACATCATTAAGGTATATGAAGTATATGGTGTTTGGGAAAGTATATGGTGTTTGAGTAACTATATGGGGTATGCACTGAATAGGGAGGTATATGGTGTTTGGGAAGGTATATGGGGGTATACAGTGTATGGGAATGTGTATGGTGTTTGGATAGATTTATGAAATATACACCTGGTGTTATAATATGGTGTTATGAATTCATGAAGTATATGATGTTTGGGAAGAAATATGGTATTTGGGTAGGTTTATGAGTATATGGTGTTTGGGTAAGTATATGGTATTTAGGTAAATATTTGGTGTTTGGATGAAGGAATATAAGGTATATGGTGTTTGGGTGAAGGAATATAAGGTATATGGTGTGTGAGTGAAGGAATATAAGGTATATGGTGTTTGAGTGAAGGAATATAAGGCATATGGTGTTTGAGTGAAAGAATATAAGGTAAATGGTGTTACGGAAAGAATATAAAGAATATGGTGTTATGGAAAGAATATGGTGTTATGGAAAGAATATAAAGAATATGGTGTTAAGGAAAGAATATAAAGAATATGGTGTTTGGGCAATATATTTTGTGTCACCCAAGAATGTTCTATGGATGATTCATTACACTTGTCTGCTTTCCTGTGCCAGACTTGTAGATAGTGATGTGGGACATATATTAACTATAGAAAAAAACAAGCATCCTGTAGCAAACAAACCATATGTTACTACACATTTTCTGAAGTAGACATTCATGTGACACAGACGTTGATGTGACACCGACGTTGATGTGACACATGATGACTATAATACAGACATTAATATGACACTCATCAATATAACACATATATTGATGTGGCACATAAACAACGTAATGGACATTGATGCAACACACGAACAACACAACACAGACATTGATGTGAGACATAAACAACATAACTCAAACATTTATGTGACACATAAACAACATAACTCAAACATTGATGTGACACATAAACAACATAACTCAAACATTGATGTGACACATAAACAACATAACTCAAACATTTATGTGACACATAAACAACATAACTCAAACATTGATGTGACACATAAACAACATAACACAGACATTGATGTGACACATAAACAACACAGACATTGATGTGACACATAAACAACACAGACATTGATGTGACACATAAACAACACAGACATTGATGTGACACATAAACAACACCATCTTCCTGCATTATCTCTTTCACACAAAATTGTTCAAGAGTTAGCGAACGTACTTGACTAGGCTACTTTCTTCATAAAATCATCAATGTCGATGTATGAAAAGCAACACAGAAAGCAAAAGGAAGAAGAAACATTTATCATTCGCTCAGTCTAATATTCAAAAGATGATTAAATAAACATCCTGTATCCTTGAACTAACAAGTGTAGTTTATGTACTCACTGCAGCTCACCTTAAGTCCAACAGGCAAATCTTGAAATAGGGTAATGAAGTTTTGCGAATCACTTGAAATACACATAATAACACACAAATTGACTTTTCTACCATAACGTCTGTATCAAGACTACATACACAACAAAAACGACGAGCAAGAACGGCAATTTTGACGTTCACGTGGCAGAGCTAAATAAGGAGATAACCCAGAGGGGTTGAAAGTAGTTCAGAGATGAAACAATGTAAACTAAAAACATACCCAAAAAAAACAGAATACTTAGAAAACGAGACAGAGAAATGACGGAACAAAATGCTATGTCTATAGGACTGGCTGTCATTGATTCCGAAAGGTTAAAGCGTGCCGAATTTATATATAGGCCCTATAGCAATTCTCACGCACGTGACGGGTCTGAAAAGTACGACTGAAGGACCGTCACCTGAATATCCAGGGCACAACGATGGTCAATGCCACTGAAGTTGTCGACAACAGCAGCACACTTGTTCTGGTTTATCTTCCATTTTAGCTATGTCATGTGCCGTTTTGCCCGCCTTTATTTGTTGTTTGTAATGTTGATAAAGGCATTTTGGTCGAAACGTCGGTTGTGTGTGTTATTGTGTTGCAAGTAATAAGCAAAACTTTATTACCCTGTCTCAAGCTTTGGCTATAGTAGTTGACTGCATTAGTTAGGGACAGTAAGAAACAAGACTTTGATTCTAAACGTGTCCCGGCTCCTGACAGAAAACAACACGTGATGAAGAAGTGGTAATTAACTGTCTCAGGCCAATGGAAATGGGTATGTGAATCGCTACGTAACGGTAGTTCAAAGTTAAGGTCAAAATGTTAAGTGGAAATTTTTGGTCAGTGATAATAAAGCGTTACAGTACAACGTTGACTTGAAGAGAAATGTTGACATAAGAAATGAGAAATTCTTCGAATGTTACTGTTACATAACAGTTGGTAGAACTAATATTGAAGATTTGTGAATAGTGCAAGATTAATTAAAACTAATATTGAAGATTTGTGAATAGTGCAAGATTAATTAAAACTAACGTTGAAGATTTGTGAATAGTGCAGGATTAATTAAAACTAACATTGAAGGCGTGTGAATAGTGCAAGATTAATTAAAACTAACATTGAAGGCGTGTGAATAGTGCAAGATTAATTAAAACTAACGTTGAAGATTTGTGAATAGTGCAGGATTAATTAAAACTAACATTGAAGGCGTGTGAATAGTGCAAGATTAATTAAAACTAACATTGAAGGCGTGTGAATAGTGCAAGATTAATTAAAACTAACGTTGAAGATTTGTGAATAGTGCAAGATTAACTAGAACTGACATTGAAGACATGTAAATAGCACAAGATTAATTAGAACTGATTATAAATGACAAGTGGATAGATCAAAATTAGTTACAGCTCACATTTAACGTATGTAAATAGATTGAAAACGCTTAAGAGTTAAAGAATAGACCTGCTTGTATAGGCTATGTAGGCATACTATAAGTCGTATGTACTTGTATTAACTATATCTATTAATTTTTCCAAGGAGTTTCCTACTATTTACATTGCCTACTATCAATACATTTATATGATTCATTTAAAATTGATCTGAACAGTTTGACTATATCAGCTCAAATACAACTGACAGGGAATAATGAGTAATTTAACACTAAATTGGTTCAGTTAAATGAAACGTGTTCAGATATTAAAAACCAGAATGAAATTCTCTTGAAGTTGTGAACTGGTCAGTTCAATTAGGGAATATCATATCTCGTGTATCACAGGTTGAATTTTAGATGTCATTTGAACACATAAGATATATACTTCGGTCAGCTCAGAAGTGATGTTTAATTACTTGTATTTGTTGAATGTGTTTATTCATGAATCTTGATATACAAATCTATAAGCAGAATCGACTGTTTTAAAAATCAACGACTTACAGCCGAGAAAGATCGCATAAAATGACGTTTCCTACCACCAGCTTTCCACTTTTATATTGCCTGTTATATTACAGAGCAGGTCCACAAAGTGTCCAAACTGACAAAGAATTGTCACCACAGTTCCCATTACCTGATCTGAAATCGGAAGTCTCTGTAGTACAGTCTGGCACAGGCCAAACTACTCCTACAAACTTTGAAATTTCTGCTGCCGTCGAGCGGTTATGGACGAATCCCAACAGAATCGTAGATTTGAATAAGTTGTGCTCACCTGTTTTTGAGAAGAATATGCATGTAGACAGATTACGTGAGTGTTCAATGAAGAATCGTAACGATGTGCGTACAGTACTTTCTGGAAGTTTCCCGTCGGATAACGATCTCCGTGATATTATCTTTCGTCTGGATGCGACTAAAACATCAGAGAGGCATAGAAGCAATGTACCCACCGTGACCAGGTACATTGTACAACATCGTACTCAATCATCATTCAGGGCAAGAGGGCATGAAGACGTAGGCATACATTGTGGGACTTGTCTGACGTAAGTTGGACAGTGGAATACTTTCGAACGAAGTAAGAGAGAAATGTGAGGAGAGAGAAAGAGAGAGAGAGAATTAGGAGATAAATAAAAAGAGAGAAATCTTGAAAGAAGTTGAATTTTTAAAAGATAATATTCGTGCAAATAGTCTAAAAACGTGTAATACATAGAAACATACTGTTTTGCTTTCATAGTTCTTGTTTCATCTCTCATAGACACATTACTTACTTTCATAGTTCTTGTTTCATCTCTCATAGACACATTGCTTTACCTTCATAGTTCTTGTTTCATCTCTGTTAGACACATTACTTACTTTCAATGTTCTTTTTTCATCTCTGTTAGACACATTACTTACTTTCATTGTTCTTGTTTCATCTCTCATAGACACATTACTTACTTTCATAGTTCTTGTTTCATCTCTCATAGACACATTACTTACTTTCATAGTTCTTGTTTCATCTCTCATAGACACATTGCTTTACCTTCATAGTTCTTGTTTCATCTCTCATAGACACATTGCTTTACCTTCATAGCTCTTGTTTCATCTCTCATAGACACATTGCTTTACCTTCATAGTTCTTGTTTCATCTCTCATAGACACATTGCTTTACCTTCATAATTCTCGTCTCATCTCTAATAGATAATCGCTGATTTACCTTGAGAGTTCATGCCTTATCTCCCATAGCAACACAATGCTTTACCTTTATAGTTCTTGTCTCATCCCTCATAGATATACACTGATTTACTTTCATAGTTCTTGTCTCATATCTCATAGTTACACACTAATTTACCTTCATAGTTCTTGTCTCATATCTCATAGATACACACTGATTTACCTTCATAGTTCTTGTCTCATATCTCATAGATACACACTGATTTACCTTCATAGTTCTTGTTTCATCTCTCATAGACACATTAATTACTTTCATAGTTCTTGTTTCATCTCTCATAGACACATTACTTACTTTCATAGTTCTTGTTTCATCTCTCATAGACACATTACTTACTTTCATAGTTCTTGTTTCATCTCTCATAGACACATTGCTTTACCTTCATAGTTCTTGTTTCATCTCTTGCTTTACCTTCATAATTCTCGTCTCATCTCTAATAGATAATCGCTGATTTACCTTCAGAGTTCATGCCTTATCTCTCATAGCAACACACTGCTTTACCTTTATAGTTCTTGTCTCATCTCTCATAGATATACACTGATTTACTTTCATAGTTCTTGTCTCATATCTCATAGTTACACACTAATTTACCTTCATAGTTCTTGTCTCATATCTCATAGATACACACTGATTTACCTTCATAGTTTTTGTCTCATATCTCATAGATACACACTGATTTACCTTCATAGTTTTTGTCTCATATCTCATAGATACACAATGATGTACTTTCAATTTTTGTCTCATATCTCATAGATACACACTGATTTACCTTCATAGTTTTTGTCTC
Organism: Meghimatium bilineatum; assembly: GCA_034231615.1. NCBI lineage: Eukaryota > Metazoa > Mollusca > Gastropoda > Stylommatophora > Philomycidae > Meghimatium > Meghimatium bilineatum. Next base: position 21,265,679 of record CM067299.1, read on the forward strand.
ATATCTCATAGATACACACTGATTTACCTTCATAGTTCTTGTCTCATCTCATAAAGAGGAGACTCACTGTTTTACCTTCGCAGCTCGTATCTCAATATCAATCTCAATATCGTATCAATCATTCAAATTATCCATCATTTTATTCATCTGTGTTTCGGTTTGTCTTTCTGTTCGCTTAATTCATTATTTATACTGTATACTCTTGGGCATTATATCTTCAAAACAGACAGGTTGGCTACGATGTGCTGGCAGAAGTCACTGACTTCAAAGGAAACAATCACACGGTGATCAACTTCCATAATACCTACCAGTTTATTTCATCCGGCCGGTGTTTGTAAGTTGAATGTTTTATAGATAATTATATTTAAAATATAGATGTTATAAGGTAAACCTATTCTGTTTAAATAGCTGCCTGCTGGCCGCATACGACTCTCGACAATATATTTTGCGGCTTGTGCACAGCTTCTGGGGCATATAATTCCACCGACATAGACATTTTAATAAATATTGTTTCTGCGATGTGCAATCTCATGCGATGTTCACAAGTAATTTCCTCCGTAAATGTGCCTTCTCAGATTACACACACACAATTTTGTATGCAAATTGTCAAATTTTCTAGTAAAGAAAATTAGGCTGATGTGCCCAGATGTTTCTAATTTCTTTAGCATATGTTGTTTTTGCCTGATATGTTTGTTTTCGAACCCCGGGTATTACCGGCGATTGGCTCTTCCTTCTTATGTGCCATGGGGAAGTTTCTCCGAGTTTCTTTCATACCCAGGAGACTTTATCTTTCGGCTAGGTGCAATGCCTATTGGAGGGACCTTCTATTCGGAGGGGGTACTTTGTCTGATATATAATTAACATTGACCGAAGGTTTCTATATTGCTTGTTCACCTAAAATATACATATATTTTTAATATTTGTTTTTATTATTTAATGTTTTTATATATTTTCATGTACCAATATTATTATAAAATATAAATTGTATTATGACAACTCAAACATATCAGATCAAATAACTCATTAAATAACACATTGTATAACTCATTAAATAATTCACTGTTTGTTTGCTTGAGAACCCCAGGAATTACGAGCGATTAGCTCTTACTTCCTATGTGCAATGTGGAAGATTATGAGCGTTCTTTCATATCCAGGAGGCTTCACTTTTCGACTTGGTGCAGAGGACACCTTCATTTCAAAAGTTACAAGTTAATGCTTAGTTATAACTCTTCATGTCATAAGTTCCAAGTTAATGCCTAGTTATAACTCTTTATGTCATAAGTTACAAGTTAATGCCTAGTTATAACTCTTTATGTCATAAGTTACAAGTTAATGCCTAGTTATAACTCTTTATGTCAAAAGTTACAAGTTAATGCCTAGTTATAACTCTTTATGTCATAAGTTACAAGTTAATGCCTAGTTATAACTCTTCATGTCATAAGTTACAAGTTAAGGCCTAGTTATAACTCTTCATGTCATAAGTTACAAGTTAAGGCCTAGTTATAACTCTTCATGTCATAAGTTACAAGTTAAGGCCTAGTTATAACTCTTCATGTCATAAGTTACAAGTTAATGCCTAGTTATAACTCTTTATGTCAAAAGTTACAAGTTAATGCTAATTATATTTATTGTATTAATTAACTGGTTGTGATACACCACTGTTTCTGGTTTGCACAGATGCAAATTATATATAATCAAAACATTTTTTGACTCCTCAGAAACGAGAATTATCCTTGCAGTGGAAGTAGAGCCATATGTAAGCAAATCTACAGAGCTCACTGGACGTTGGTATGGTCAAATCTTGTTGGAGTGCAACTCGTTGCACACGAAGTACCCTCACATTGTGAATGCGTCAATATTGGAGTCTCAGTTTCTCAGGGGGTTTCATCAATCAAACCTACTTAAATTATTTAATCATTGATGAATGCATTTCTATAGAACCAGCTCGTACATTCTCCTTCTCGAACAATGTCCTACTTGAACAGTGTCCTACTTGAATAGTGTCCTACTTGAACAGTGTCCTACTTGAATAGTGTCCTACTTGAACAGTGTCCTACTTGAACAGTGTCCTACTTGAATAGTGTCCTACTTGAACAGTATCCTACTTGAACAGTGTCCTACTTGAATAGTGTCCTACTTGAACAGTGTCCTACTTGAACAGTGGCCTACTTCAACAGTGTCCTACTTGAACAGTGGCCTACTTGAATAGTGTCCTACTTGAACAGTGTCCTACTTGAACAGTCTACTTGAACAGTGTACTACTTGAACAGTGCCCTACTTGAATAGTGTCATACTTCAACAGTGTCCTACTTTAACAGTGGCCTACTTGAATAGTGTTCTACTTGAACAGTGTCCTACTTGAACAGTGTCCTACTTGAACAGTATCCTACTTGAACAGTGTACTACTTGAACAGTGTCCTACTTCATCAGTGTCCTACTTCAACAGTGTCCTACTTCAACAGTGTCCTACTTCAACAGTGTCCTACTTCAACTGTTTCTTTCTTGAACAGTGCCCTACTTGAATAGTCTTTCACTTGAACAATCTCTTACTTGAACAATCTCTTACTTGAACAATCTCTTTCATCAATAATTTCTTGCTCAAGCAATCTTATACGTGAACAATCTCTTGCGTGAACAATTTCTTACGTGAACATTATCGTACTTGAACAGTCTCTTGTTTTAACAATCTCTGGCTTGAACAATCTCTGGCTTGAACAATGTATTGCTTGAAGAATCTATGTCTTGAACAATCACTTGCTTGAACAATCTCTGACTTGAACAATGTATTGCTTGAATGTATTTGGATCTGTTTCATGAAAGAAAGATTTCAAATTTGTGAACTTTTGTTGAATACATGAAAAGTTATGATGAATACATGAAAAGTTACGATGAATACATGAAAACTAACGATGAATACATGAAAACTAACGATGAATACATGAAAACTAACGATGAATACATGAAAATTAACGATGAATACATGAAAAGTAACGATGAATACATGAAAAGTAACGATGAATACATGAAAAGTAACGATGAATACATGAAAAGTAACGATGAATACATGAAAACTAACGATGAATACATGAAAAGTAACGATGAATACATGAAAAGTAACGATGAATACATGAAAAGTAACGATGGATACATAAAAACTAACGATGAATACATGAAAAGTAACGATGAGTATATAAAAAGTAACGTTGAAAACATGATAAATATTTTGCTTATTTTTGTTGTGATGAAGAATTTTTTGTCGAAACGTATTTTTTAAATTAATGTTGTTAATGTGATATATTTCATTACTCCTTGCTTATTTCGTGTGGTTTTTTTTTTTTTTTTTTTTGTTCCTTTTTTCATGAAACTCTTTCAATTCTTAGCTTGTTAACCTGCGCATTAGATGATCAAAACCTTCAAAAGGATGTCATTATTTTATCAAACTATTGTATTCTTGACAATTATGAACAGTGCCGAAAATGTAATCATTCCTTGAAAGTTACAATTTTTTTTTTAAGTGTAAGGGATTATCATCATCAAGTGCCGTCTCCGCAACGAAGGTTGGCTGCAACGGATCTCCAACTTCCCCTGTCTCTTGTTTTGGTGATGCATTCTGCTAGACTGTAACATGTCCATCGTGTGATGTTACTCTCCCACTTGTATCTCTGCCTACATCTTGCTCGCTTCCCTTTGACTTACTCTCAAGTAAGGTCTTCAATAGGGTGTCATGTCTTTTAATGCGTCCAAAATATTTTATTTGGCTGATCTTTATGTCCCTTGGTAATTCTTTCTTCATATTAAGTGTCTTTAGCACCTCTTTATTTGTTTTCTTCTCCTTCCATGATGTTCTCCCTATGAGAAGTATAACATATGTTTAATGATGGCTGTTTCCTCGCATGCACAGCTTTTTTTTTCCATTCAAGTTTAGGTGAAGTTGTTTAATTTAGTTTCTATTCAGTATTGCCGTAACTGTTCATTGTTTTCAACTATCCAACCTTCTTCCCCACAATTTTGACGGAAACCCAATGCGGGCGTGTCTTGTTCGACTTGTTTCAGCTTGAGATATGATAACTAGCGTGCTGGAATGAAGTGTATGAAGCGTACACAAATTAATATAAACACTTTCTAGGAAAATGTCAATGGCACTCTTTCGTTTCTCTGAAGCGGGACTGCGAGTACGGGTGAAGTTGGGGTCTTTGCATTAAACATGTCACGGCATGGACCTATCAGTTCTGCTTTTCTGGATTCTAAATAATTACAGGGGAATTAATATCACGCCTGTTTGTATTTTCAAAGAAAATGGAGAAAATCGGCTGTGAGTTGTTGCCCTTTCCACGACGGGAAAATAAATCAACCCGACGATCGGAAATTCAGTCTTCCGATTGGCTGTAATTGGTATAGTTTACTAGGAAGCACCCAATACATCAGTGTTTCCCAACCTTTATATTTAACCATGCCCCACCTAAGTCTTTATAAAATTATGATGCAACATATGTAAAATATACATTTTTTTTAATATTAAAAAATCGAATTATTCCCTAAATGTAGCCTAATTACAACTTGTTCGAATTCCCCCCTCCCCCCACCTCGAATTGCTCCCTGTGGGCTTGGGCCCCCATGTTGAGAAATACCGCAATACATTTTCTTTAACACGGGAGAATGAGCGTCAATGTTTGAATAATATGATGTGTGCGTGGTGTGTGCGTGCATGTGTATTAATTTATACTGCTTCTGACTATAGTGACTTACATTTGGTTTGTCATCATCTCATTAAGTACTGTCTCCGCAACGAAGGCTGACTGCACCACACCTCCGGTATCAGCTGTCTCTTGCATTGGTGGTGCACTGGCTATCCTTTCCATCTCGTGGTGGTGTTTCCCTCCCACTTGTATCACTGCCTACCTCTTGCTCTCCTTCATTCAACTCTGCCATCAAGTGAGATTTTCAACAAGGTATCATGAATATTTCGAAAATATTTTTTGTAAAATTAATTTACTAGATCTTGTTTTCATTCCTTGCTTTATTCCTTGTCTTCTATTTCCATGAAGTTCTCACTATTCTTCTATATATCCAGATCTCAAGCGGCATACATCCTGTCTCATGACTGTTTGGTCATTATCCATGTTTCTGATGGATACAATTAATGAAGAGAATGTGTCGAAATTTTTAATTATCATATTAATTTGTTTGTGATGTGAAACAATTAATTTGTTTGTGATGTGAAACAATTGGTCTGTTTGTGATGTGAAATAATTGGTTTGTTTGTGATGTGAAATAATTGGTTTGTTTGTGATGTGAAATAATTGGTTTGTTTGTGATGTGAAATAATTGGTTTGTTCGTGATGTGAAACAATTGATCTGTGATGTGAAATAAATTGGTCTGTTTGTGATGTGAAACAATTGGTTTGTTTGTGATGTGAAATAAATTGGTCTGTTTGTGGTGTGAAACAATTGATCTGTTTGTGATGTGAAACAATTGATCTGTTTGTGATGTGAAACAATTGATCTGTGATGTGAAATAAATTGGTCTGTTTGTTATGTGAAACAATTGGTCTGTTTGTGATGTGACATAAATTGGTCTGTTTGTGATGTGAAACAATTGATCTGTGATGTGAAATAAATTGGTCTGTTTGTTATGTGAAACAATTGGTCTGTTTGTGATGTGAAACAATTGGTTTGTTTGTGATGTGAAACAATTGGTTTGTTTGTGATGTGAAATAATTGGTTTGTTTGTGATGTGAAATAAATTGGTCTGTTTGTGATGTGACATAAATTGATCTGTTTGTGATGTGAAACAATTGATCTGTGATGTGAAATAAATTGGTCTGTTTGTGATGTGAAACAATTGGTCTGTTTGTGATGTGAAACAATTGGTTTGTTTGTGATGTGAAACAATTGGTTTGTTTGTGATGTGAAACAATTGGTTTGTTTGTGATGTGAAACAATTGGTTTGTTTGTGATGTGAAACAATTGGTTTGTTTGTGATGTGAAATAATTGGTTTGTGATGTGAAATAATTGGTTTGTTCGTGATGTGAAACAATTGATCTGTGATGTGAAATAAATTGGTCTGTTTGTGATGTGAAACAATTGGTTTGTTTGTGATGTGAAATAAATTGGTCTGTTTGTGGTGTGAAACAATTGATCTGTTTGTGATGTGAAACAATTGATCTGTTTGTGATGTGAAACAATTGATCTGTTTGTGATGTGAAACAATTGATCTGTTTGTGGTGTGAAACAATTGATTTGTTTGTGATGTGAAACAATTTGTCTGTGATGTGAAAGAATTGGTCTGTCTGTGATGTTGAACAATTGGTCTGTGATGTGAAACAATTGGTCTGTGATGTGAAACAATTGGTCTGTGATGTGAAACAATTGGTCTGTGATGTGAAACTTCACAGACCTTCGTTCAACAATGCTGTTACCACAGTTTACATAACTGTATAAGGATAATTCGAGGTTTCCATTGCTTTTCATTGGCTGGTGTCACAGAGTATACAGAAAATGATTAATGAAAATCATGGGGAAACAGAATAGTCTCTAGAAGTGACAGCACTCAGGCCTATTCTAACGTAGTTCATATTTCACAAAATCTTCCAATAGCACAAAGGATATACCTTTAAGTGAATGACATTGTTAAAGTAATTACAGATTTCATATATTAGATCGCTGGTCTCATAACCGTGAAATCCAGAGTTCAATTCCCGGTAAGGGGCTGAATTTGTTTTGTCTGTCGGGGGATAAATTACAAAAGTCACCCTGTACATATCGTGACGACATCAAGGGCATGCGGCCTTTATTACACAACCACTAGTTCATTCCTGCAACCTCTCTAACGGGAAAACGTGCAGCAATGAAAATTATAAGATACGGCAGTGATTTCCAACAGACAAGAAATGGCTGAATGCATGACATTGCATGTCATTTCTTGATTGCTTAAGAAATCACTCTAGAGAGTCCAATCACGATCAAGCGTGCACTTTGTGTGTGTTTATTTAAAACACAATTTCATAGTGTAGGATGACATAACTGTAATCAAAAGTAATATTAATGCTGATTTGACAGATCATATACACAGAAAATACTTTTTTTATAATAAAATATTTGACGTTGACTTAGTTCTGCTCGTCTGTAGAGATTGAATTTCTTTGTGCAGTACAACATTAGTTATATACGAGGTTACTTTGGGTGAAATGTTCTAATGTAAATAAATTGTACAGTACAACATTAGTTATATACGAGTATACTCTGGGTGAAATTTTCTACCGTATAATATGAATTGATCGTCTGCGTTCGGTTTCAAACTCCTGTCTCTTGACAGGATGTAGTCCAAAGAATGACAAATACAACATAATCGGATACTCTGTGAATCATCGTAAAAACTCCGACACAACTTGTGTTATACGTAAACACTGCTGTTATATAGTTTTACAGCAGTCTTACCTATTATCCAGAGAACGATACGCATTAATTCAAACCTTTATATTAAACGACCCGAGGGTGAGGGGGGAAGGGGGTGTTATGGTTTTAGGATATCGGAACATTACAAATAGTACGGGCTGGTTGGTTGTTTGCCGATCTAGCGATCCATTGACTCATGACTTCAGACTCAATTTTATTGGTGCGATATATGCATAATGCTAAAAAAGGAGATAACCTATCCTCCATGACTGCCGCCCTCACCCTCACAAATTCACCAAAAACCACACAAGAATTAAGAAATGACATATTTTAGGTAGCCCTCCCCCCCTTTTCCCGAGGACGTATATACAGCTCTGCATCGCTTCATGGTTTACAACTTGACAGTGATATGTGCACTTTTCGAGCCTACACATCCAGCACTAATCTAGTATTTTGTCAGAACACATCCTACACTAGCCTAGTATTTTGTCAGAACACATCCTACCCTAGCTTATCAGATTAGGCACCAATCACAATTGTAAACCTCTTTAGTCGTCTTTTTTGACATGCATTGCAGATCAGCATTAGTAGTATATGCTTCTCTATCAATACACAAACGATTATAAAATGCAATGATGTCGTGCTCCCCAAGTTCACCCAGTTGAACATGACTACACCACTTTCTAAGATCGAGAAAGATTGGGAATTTAACCCGTCAGTCACACATCTGAGGTCTCACTTTAAACAAGTTGAAATAAATGGAACATATATGATTTAAATGCAGACAGATACACCTATTTCAAAAACGACGCCAAGGCATTTGACTGCGCAACACACCATTTTCCGCACCATCTTCTATCGCTCTTTAAAATGCTTTATCAGGAGCAACGGGCTTCTGTCCGCCTCTAGGGAGGTAGTTTGACCCTAACTGGTTTGACTGGTTCTTCTTCTTCTTTCTGTCCTCATGTACCTTTCGGTGTTGAGGGGGGAGTGAGTGTACGGTCTTTTGCCCTTCTATTTGCCTCCTCTGCTGTTATATTTCCGAGTGTCTCTAATACACTATCTATCCACCTTTTACGAAGGCGTCCAATAGGTCTCCTGTTTTCGTATTGTTTTTTAAGTGTTTTTTGGATAATACTTTGCTCTTTCTGTCTGGTTATGTGGCCGTACCATTTAACTTGTTGTTTCTGTATGTATTCTATTGTTGGCTTGATCCCTAATTGTTTCCTTAGTGCTTCATTCCTGATTTTGTCTCTCAAGCTAACTCCAATCATACGTCTCACACATTTCATTTCAGTGGTGTTAACCTTATGTATTGTTCTAGAATCTAATGTCCAAGTTTGACACTGATAACACAATGTTGGTAAGAAAATGGCTTTGAAAAGCGCTTTCTTTGTTTCTAGTGTAATATCTTTGTTTCTTAGTAAAGGTGTTAATTGACCAATGATCTGACAGGCCTTGTTACATCTTGCGTTTATTTCTGCTTCTTGTTTGTTGTCATATCTCAATGTGCTGCCCAGATATTTGAATTCATCTACTTGTTTTAGTTGTTTATTATTTATCTACATGTTGATGTTCTCCTTTTCTCTTGCAATATTCATTACTTCGGTTTTGTCTATGTTGATTTTCATTCCAAATTGCTTGCCTGCTGTGTCTATTATGCTTAGGTGGTCTTGCAGGTTTTTAATGCTGTTGTGGAATAAAACCTGGTCATCTGCAAAAAGCAGTTCATTTGCTTCATTAGAATTTGTTGTTTTGTTTATATGGTCAATGTATGTAATAAAAAAGTAGTGGGGATAATACACATCTCTGCTTTACTCCTGTGCTAATCACAAAGTCCTCTGTGTAGCCTGCAGCTGTTCTTATAGTGCAACTGCTGTTGTTATAGAGACTTCTACAAACGTTAATTAAATGTTGGCATACTCCATAAATTTTTTATGTTTCCAATAGTTTTTCTCTGTTTACTCGGTCAAATGCTTTCTCTTGATCTATGAAGGATATGTATACATTTTGGTTGTATTCTATTGACTTCTCTGCCAACTGTTTCAGAATAAATATTGCATCAGTACATCCTCTATTTCTTCTAAAACCCATTTTGACTGGTTTGAGGTTAAAAAAGGAGTCAGATAGGGATGCATCCTCTCACCACACCTGTTCAACATATACTCAGAAAACATCATGCGATGTGTACGTGAAGACCCACGATATGAACAGTTTCAACACCTTAGTATCAGATGAGATTTCAAAACTTAGGTATTCAGATGACACCACCCTAACATCAAGGAGCCACACGGCTTTAGAACACATTATTATGTCAGTCAATCATCATAGCGAGTCACTAAATCTTTTCCTCAATGCAAAAGCTATACAAATAATGCATTTCAGCAGAGATGAACTCACACCTACAATAATCATTAACAAAGAACAACTAGAAAATGTCAGTAATTTTGATTATCTCGGGTCAACCATCAGCATCACCGGAGATTGCTAAACAGAGATCCGAAATACATTAGCAATGGCGCTATAAATAAAACCACAGGTGAAAAATCTATGGCAGTGGGTAAATAGAAAAAAAAGTTACAACTATTAAAACGCTACATCTTTCAGGTGGCAACATATGGCTGGTTGTCAGACGTGGGCAACGACATTCACAATGGAAAAGAAAATATCGGAATTCGAAATGTCATTTTATGGTAAGGTCCTAAGAATATCGTGGACAGAAAGACGAACCAGCGCAGACGTCTGCAAAGACATGAACATAGACATGAACCCAAACTTACATACAAGGAGACACAGTGGTTTAGAAAGATTGATCATAGAGGGAAGAGTTCCAGGTGAGAGAATAAGAAGCAGACCAGGACCACGATGGACACATGATATCGAAGACATTATGAACATGAAACCACAAGAAACTGGACAGCTTGTACAGAACCGAGAGACTTACGGGGTGACAGTGAGGATAACGGACTCAGAGAGAGAGAGAGAGAGAGAGAGAGAGAGCGAGAGATGATTTTGCCCTAAACACAATGGTGTAACCAGTGTTGTTCAAATCATATAGAACAACTGAAATATTCATATTGATCGATTGAACCTTGTCGCCATATTAATAAAGCCATGTTAGAAGTGTTTAAATTAATAACCCAAGTAGCCTGGCCGTTTGAATCCGGGTAATAACAGTAGCAAAGAAAGAAAGTGAGCGTGGTTAAGTTTCACATAATGACAGAGTATGGAACAAACACAAGATCGACCGCGGGACGGCTGCGGGCTCATTGCGGACTCGCTGTGGGTTTGTCCCGTCCATCCATCACAGACGGAAGACGCCTGACGTGAGGCTCACTACTTTGGTTGTCGATTAGGACAATTTGGCTTCTTCTGTTTCCCTTTTCAAATGACCACAAAAAATACAAATGGCAATTTAAATAGTGTGATTAAGCGGTAGTCAGCAGTTTGGCCATTTTGCTCTCCGCAATTCAAATATGGCTGGAGATAATGGAGAATCCGTTGTCACGAAATCTGGTCACGTGTCTCTTTGGGGCTAGATTCAACGTATTTGCAGACTGCCAAGCTTGGAGAAATTAATGCTATTTTATTGAACTTAATGTCTTTTTGTGAGCTGAATTTCTGTCAATTAAAGAAGTTCGCCTCTTCTAGCGGCCATCACTGTGGTCGTCATCATTTGAGTCAGCCATACTTCAACAGTTAATGTTAACTGAAGAATTAGTTCTGATATAACCAATTAGTTAATAGAAGTGACGTCGCTACACTTCAACAGTTACTGTTAACTGAAGAGTGCGTTCTAATATAACCAATTAGTTAAAATGACTTCGCTACACTTCAACAGTTACTGTTAACTGAAGAGTGCGTTCTAATATAACCAATTAGTTAAAATGACTTCGCTACACTTCAACAGTTACTGTTAACTGAAGAGTGCGTTCTAATATAACCAATTAGTTAAAATGACGTCGATACACTTCAACAGTTAATGTTAACTGAAGAGTGCGTTCTAATATAACCAATTAGTTAAAATGACGTCGATACACTTCAACAGTTAATGTTAACTGAAGAGTGCGTTCTAATATAAGCAATTAGTTAAAATGACGTCGATACACTTCAACAGTTAATGTTAACTGAAGAGTGCGTTCTAATATAACCAATTAGTTAAAATGACTTCGCTACACTTCAACAGTTACTGTTAACTGAAGAGTGCGTTCTAATATAACCAATTAGTTAAACTGACGTCGCTACACTTCAACAGTTACTGTTAACTGAAGAGTGCGTTCTAATATAACCAATTAGTTAAAATGACGTCGATACACTTCAGCAGTTAATGTTAACTGAAGAGTGCGTTCTAATATAACCAATTAGTTAAAATGACGTCGATACACTTCAACAGTTAATGTTAACTGAAGAGTGCGTTCTAATATAACCAATTAGTTAAAATGACTTCGCTACACTTCAACAGTTACTGTTAACTGAAGAGTGCGTTCTAATATAACCAATTAGTTAAAATGACGTCGCTACACTTCAACAGTTACTGTTAACTGAAGAGTGCGTTCTAATATAACCAATTAGTTAAAATGACGTCGATACACTTCAACAGTTAATGTTAACTGAAGAATGCGTTCTAATATAACCAATTAGTTAAAATGACTTCGCTACACTTCAACAGTTAATGTTAATTGAAGAAGGGATACAACAATAATCAATTAGTTAACGACGTCACTACACTCTGACAGTTATGTTAGCTTCAGAATGAATGCTGGGATAATTAGTTTGTTAACAGAAGTGACATTACGAACATCGAGGCAGACACATAGGTGCTCAATCTCTTTCAGCAGATGACAATTCTCGTTTCGTATATATACCCGTAATTAAGTATACTCTAAGTCAGCTGTGAATGAGAGAATGTAAATAAGGTTAATAATAGATGCATGGGTACACAAAGAAATGCTTGCTTCTTTTTTATATGAGTTTTTCTTTTTGGTGAAAATCCGATTTAGTAATGGTTGATCTGCTGTTTTGCTTGTTTCCTAGTGTTAAATGCCATGTTATAACTTCTAAAAGGAATAGGAGAGGGGTTTGAACCCCTTCAAATCCTCCTTATCTACGTACTTGATACTTGACAACGAGTTATTGTTGATATCTCATCTTGACATCTCAATTTGTCATCTCATCCTCTTTTCCTGCAATTGACAGTTAAAGAGCGATAAGGAGACATATGGCTTTCTTTGAATTTGTAGGTTACGAAAAGTTCACCAATAACAATACAAATAAAGAGTTATAACGACATGCCATATTTCATCTAAATAAAGATAAAATAACCGATCTGTTGTCGAGGTCTTATATTGGCTTGCTGCCCCTGATGCTCTCAGTGAGAAGTTATCCGTAAAGCGACTCTGTAAACCAAATTTAAAGTGATCTTTAGCGAAGATCTACTTCTTCTTCTTCTTTCGTTCACTTGAAACATGTCTATATCTGTATAGATGAGAAAAAAAGTTTCCATTGTGTTTTGTGCGTGGCATCCTGATTATCTGTGCGCCTTTTGGCTGGATGCCTCCGTCTTCAGCACTCTGCTTACTTGGGACTGCCCAACCAGTCGTAGTTTCCAGCCCCTGATGGCTGAACTAAGCCCCATCACCTCTGCACGGTGCTGGTCTCGATGGGGTAGCGAAGATACGATTAGGCGGTTAATTATATCATAGACGACCACTAAAGTTGAAGGTCTTTGTGTAAATTGGGTACGTTTAAAGAACTACTAGCAGCTCGTTACGAAATCGTTAAAAGAAGGTTGAAATATCACTTTCTGTATACACATATAAATAACCGAATTCAATAATATATGCAGATACGGGATTCTACTTTAGGAAACAAAGATTTCACATTGGGGATTGTCAGCTGTGCTACAGTGTTCGTGAACTGTTGCTGAAATCTTCATTCGTTAGAAATATAGCGAAAATAATGGTTTAATATAATTAGAAATACAAATGCAGAAAAATAATAATCAATATTGAATCTGAGGCTAACGTATACTACAGAGAGACATTTCAACTGGAAGTGAATCATAGACAATAAATAAACAAGGAAGTAGAGAACTAGAAGCCACAAAGATGTAGTTCTCCACAAGAATACTGCGAATCGCATGAACATCACCAAAAACTAATGAAGACACACCGATGGAGACTATCACCAAACGGGAGTTGTTTATCCCCGTTAGAAAAAAGTCCATATTTATTGGCTATAAAATAAGAAGGTTTGGAATATGCAACAATAGGGAAAATTGAGTGGGGGAAGAGGAAGGAAAAATAGAAAAGATTCTGGATAGTATGACATTATGGCATGGTAGAAAGTCAGTAGCTGTTTAGCTGACACCAACTAAAAAGTTTATATAGAAAGTCTAACTGACATCAACTAAAAAGTTTAGATAGAAAGTCTGACACCAACTAAAAAGTTTAGATAGAAAGTCTAACTGACATCAACTAAAAAGTTTATATAGAAAGTCTAACTGACACCAACTAAAAAGTTTAGATAGAAAGTCTAACTGACATCAACTAAAAAGTTTAGATAGAAAGTCTAACTGACATCAACTAAAAAGTTTAGATAGAAAGTCTAACTGACACCAACTAAAAAGTTTAGATAGAAAGTCTGACATCAACTAAAAAGTTTAGATAGAAAGTCTAACTGACACCAACTAAAAAGTTTAGATAGAAAGTCTGACATCAATAAAAAGTTTATATAGAAAATCTAACTGGCACCAACTAAAAAGTTTATATAGAAAATCTAACTGGCACCAACTACTAAAAATTGGTAGTGTATCTTATTCAGGACGTAGCCATCAACCCAGTATTTTTTGACTTTATTGATTTTCTAGGCAGTATTTATACGGTCAGTAGTTTGTCACTGCTATCTGAACGCTCCGGTTGCACAATTGCCTGTGACGGGGATCAAACTCGGTACTTTTTCCGTCACAGACGGGCGCTGTACCACTCCGCCACAGAGCCGGCCACGCACTTCTGCAGATAGAATATTGTGTAGATCAATGATCACCAATAGGCACGCTTACGATAATTATGGTAAAGTCTGGCATCTTCCTCTGCAAGATATAACATTCTTGGATGCCCCAGAGATACAATAGCGGCCTCACTGGATGTGAGCTGTTTAATTAATGATCTATTTGACTATGATATAATCAGCGCAATATATGCCCTGGACGTGCTTATCTGGGAATCAGTGCTGACAAGAATAACCGCTACATTAGAATGATCAAAGGCAAAGAAATAAAGAGAAGTGAGAGAGTCATGTCTGAAAAGGGCTGAAGAGATCACACAATGCATGTACATTAAGGGAGAGTGTAAGAAGAGCGTGGTCATTAAAGGGGGGGGTGGTATATATTAATAGACGTGTAAATGTGTACATTAAGAGACATGGACATTAAGAGACATGGACATTAAGAGACATGGACATTAAGAGATGTGCACATTAAGGGGCGTGTACATTAATGTGGCGTATATATATATATATATATATTCATCATCAGGTAGCATATCCTGAACAGGATGTAGCGGTGATCACAGTCTTTCGAAACTTCTGTCTATCTTGAGCGAGTCTTCCTGCTTCTGTTATTGTCATGTTCATGTGGTCTTTGATGTCTCGCGTCCATATTCTTCTTGGTCTGCCTCTTGTTCGCCACCCTGGCATGATCCGCTTCATTATGGTTTTCTCTATGCCGTCATGGCGTTTGATATGGCCATAATACTTTAATTTTCTGAAAATAATCATGCTTTTCAGCCAGATTTCTTGTACATTTATTTCTCTCAGGATGACTACATTGGTGATCTTTTTGGTCCATGGATTTTTGAGGATTTTTCTGTAATATTTTGTTTCAAATGCTGCTATTTTATTTTTCACTTTGTTGGTGATTGTCCAGGATTCACATCCATATATTGCCACTGGGAATATGAACGCTCTTATGAATGTTAGTTGTGTTGTTATGCAGCAGCTCTGCCATATGTTTTTTCATTTGTATCAGCTTCTTTGATGCGATATCCAACCTTCTTCTGACTTCTTCATAGCGATCCACATAAATGTTGATAAGAGAACCAAGGTATTCAAAACTGGTGACTTTTTCTAATTCGCTGTTGTTGATACTGATTGATAACTTGCTAGTGGTTTTGTTGCTCGTCATAATCTTGGTCTTGTTTCCGTTTAGAAATAGGTTTTGTTTTTCACTATGTTCTTTATTGGAGTTTATGAGGTATTCGAGACATGCTTGACTGTGTGCCAATAGTGTTGTATCGCCAACATATCTTAGTTTTTCTATCTGGTGACCTCCGATGTTGAGTGAGTTAAAGTTATTTCTCTGTTGGTCATTTCCTACATTCATATATATATATATGGTGACATGTGCGTTATAGAAGCGTGTGCATTAAAGAAGCGTGTTCTTGGAGAATGAATATATGTCTTCCAAGTTTACAACTTCTGTTCATGAAGCTATGATACTTTCTATAAAAGAGGACAATGATATTTGAATTGGGGTGGGGTTAGTCTTCCAGAAATAATGGTTAAGTAATTTGTATTGTGCTCAAGAAGTCATGGGTTGGATTCAGGACCGCAACATTATTATTTACAGTGCATTTTTGGATACCACTGGGGATAATTTCTTGAAGTTGCAAAGAATGATAATCATGAGTGATAATAACAGCAGGCTACGTGAGATGGACGGAGAAGAAACGGCACAAAGAGACTTCGGTTACTGCGTGTTTCCCTTGTAATTTGGTGAAGTAAAATGCTTCTCTTATGATGAGGTATGTTTCTTTCAACCGTGGACATCATTTTAAAATGGTTATATCAGAGCTTTATAACCATCAAATAGCAGTAGAGGTCACGGTTCTTGTAATCCAGTCACATCGATCTCTGGTTGGATGGAGGCTTTTTACAGGCAGTGGCATAGCAGTCGCTACTACAGCCACATAATATACTTTACTGTACCATGCTGCTCTAAACTGGGATTTGAACCCAAGACCCCAGAGACAGCACTGTTCCAAACTGGTGCTCTAGCCACTCGGATACGCTCTTCACTACTAGTTCAGGGTTGTAGATGAGATTTCAATCACAGAGCAGAACAATGGTACACGAGGTACGCGTCCAAGGTTGTAGATACGATTTAAGCCACAGATAAAGACAATGACACAGTAAGTAAACGTCCACTGTTGTAGATACTTCTTCTTCTTCAGCGTTAATTTTCAAACTTCCACTGGATCTCTCTTGTAGCAGGACAATGCTTCTACTAGATATCATAAAGTTTAGACAATGGAAATGCGCTGTGTCGCAGTTTTATTTGCGCCAATGGCTCGACTCATCCGTCTTCGGCGGTGTTGCAGATGCGATTTTGCTAAAAGAAAGACGAGCAGGGGTCGCCCAAATCTTTCCTGATCATTTTTGTGAGAATTTATTAAATTAACATTTTAAGGAAATCGGTTTTGGGGATGGGGATAATTACCTATTATTATCAGGTGTTTCTGAGTACTGAGTGTCGTTATATTTTCTTAACAGAGAGGAGCTTGTACCATAAAACTCCCCGTGCCCCTCGGAATCGACGATACTCAAAATATATCAACGAATGTTTTCTCAACAGTAAGAGATCCACAGTTTGAAAAACTCAGCGTCACGGCCAGGAACATTGATAGGTTCTCCTCATAGGGGAGAATATCTTTTTTTTTTTAAACCTAAGAAAAAATTGAAAAATACAAATAAGAAACGGTCACTTTGTACCAAATTAAACAACGACACATGCTTTTTTCTATTTATCCACCACATTTTATTGTTTTTTCCATGACATGTTCATCTTCGCTTGTGAAGAAGGAACATCGTCATTGTTAGTCAGATCTTCTTCTAGTGTGCAAAGGGTTCCAAGGTTGGCAGATGGCTAAGATCAAAGCGTACCTCCTCCTGACGCACCCTGGAAACAGAAATGCAGTTTCCCGTCCTGTGTTCATGGACAACACTTTTGGGGATCGTGTCCGTAATTGTGGGAACAGCAGATGGAGTGAGAATTGACTGTTAGATACGGGCGGTGTCGCCGAAAACTCTTCGCCAACAACACGTGTCACTGTCGAAACACAATGACGTAACATAGTCCGGTCGTAGCATTGGACGAGCAAATGGGTAGATGTCATGAGAGGTACTGAAAGTCGTGCGCTAGTCTCCATAAGGATAACGTATTGGTACAATTAGAGGGCAGCAAAAGTGCCCGAGAGCATCGTCACGTGCAAACAGAGGGGGAAGGCGTTGCAGGGAAATCGGAGTTAGAATTTTGTTCGGTTCGAAAACAGACTTCTGGTCATATGTACTCCTGAATATGTGTAGAGGATCAGACTTAGATGAGGGTTTTGCAATGTCGGTGAACGACACCTCGGCTTGGAAGGCGAGGGAACCCGGGCCCAACTCTATCATCGAAGCTTTCCTGTGCCAGAATCATCTTGAAGAGAGAAAAGGTTCAGTGCCTGATGGTCACAGGAACAATATGTCTAATTACGCGAGTAGAGTTCACTAGCAGCGGAACACCTCGTGCGAGAAAGATGTATTCGACCCAAGTCTAGGTCCCTGATCGTCGCCTCCTCTCGGAGACCGCCACCCAGGGACATGTTTTGGCCAGAAGGTCAAATGAAACAGTGTGTGACAAACGGTTACGGCATAAAGTCGATAAACATTTGCCGTCTAGCAACAGAACGGAAGGCTGTCACAGGTTAGGGAAGCTCACCACCCGAATTGAAGGTATGACGAAAACAGATGTGTTGGTCCTTTCGATGTGCAAATAACGCAGATATACTGTAAACACGCAGCACAACGTACTTCAAACTTCTCGTTAGAAATCACACGAACTTTCGTGATGGTTTTCAGAGAGCGAACTTTCGTAATGGTTATCACAGAGCGAACTTTCGTGATAGTTATCAGAGAGCGAACTTTCATAATGGTTATCAGAGAGCGAACTTTCGTAATGGTTATCAGTTAGCAAACTTTCGTAATGGTTATCAGAGAGCGAACTTTCGTGATGGTTATCAGAGAGTGAACTTTCATGATGGTTATCAGAGAGCGAACTTTCGTAATAGTTATCAGAGAGTGAACTTTCGTGATGGTTATCAGAGAGCGAGTTTTCGTAATGGTTATCAAAGAGTGAACTTTCGTAATGGTTATCAAAGAGTGAACTTTCATGATGGTTATCAGAGAGTGAACTTTCGTGATGGTTATCAGAGAGCGAACTTTCGTGATGGTTATCAGAGAGTGAACTTTCGTAATGGTTATCAGAGAGTGAACTTTCGTGATGGTTATCAGAGAGTGAACTTTCGTGATGGTTATCAGAGAGCGAACTTTCGTAATGGTTATCAGAGAGTGAACGCAGAAGTTATCCTCTTTTTCATGACAAATTTGATGATCATTCTGTGAGAAATCGCTAACGTGTTTATTTGGCTGTTTATTACCTGCAAAATTCCTAGTACTAAAAGTTACGTTCCGATTTGCTAAGGGGGTTGGGGGGAGATTCGAACTCATCTACCCCTCCTCACCTCTCCTTAACTATGGATTTTATCAGACAGTGGATACATCTTCGATTTGGGTGGGGGAGGGGGAGGGTTGGTGAACTATTTCCTTAACCTTAGTCTAATGTTTAATGATCTGCTATTGGGAACAAACGTCAAAATGGTAGATACCCACTATTTGGCTTGATTCTCAGTACAAAATGGTAGATACCCACTATTTGGCTTGTTTCTCAGTACAAAATGGTTCATACCAACTTTTTGACTTGTTTCTCAGTAATAAATATTGCGATCAGATTTCTATGTGGGAGATTGGTGGGGGGGGGGGGTAAATGTTCTATCAATATACGGGCCTGGTTAGTATAGAGAACATCTGCACAATAATACGATATGCGAATTGAGGGAAGCACTAATGTCATGACAACCTACTTCGTAGTCTAACGTATATGAACAACTCACAAACAACAAAGCGCTTCTTCCTGGTTCATGTGCCAGCATTACAGCAAATAATCTAAGATGGCTGCCGGACACGTGCGCTCAGAGGCAAGTTATCACCTTAAAACTCATCAGCATGTAGAGCTTAGCCTAGACTATTTCTACCACCGTGCGGGCGCGAATTATAGATTTCTAAGGCAACACAAAATAACTCCTATTGTAAATCAAGTGCATAACAATATTCTCCCATGTCCTCCATCAACGTTCTATCTTACAGCGTCTCGGTTGAGCCTCGTCTATTGTTGTCAAGATTAATTGCATTAATTTCGTCAATTAACCTCTTTCTAGCCATTGCCTCAATCATGTCGCACACGAGCATAAAGCGTCATTTCCGAGTTTCAACTGGAAGTGAGTGTTTATCCAACCCGAGTCCTGTGATGTGGAGAATGTTGGATGCAACCTATTGTCATTAACCCGCATCTCAGGAAGAAGGCACTACACGGACCTCCTCCCTGTGCGTGCGTGTATTATGTGCACTTTTTCAACTAGAAGAGGCCCTGCGATTCGTGCACCTGCCCTCTCATCAGGAGGAGGTCGACGTGTTCGCTGCCGAGAGATATCGTTTACAAAATGATCATAATAAACTTGAAGAGAGTGAACTTTGAACTCACATGTTCTAGAGTTTGTGTACATGTGTGTGCGACAACGTATGCTTGTGTTAGAGTCCGTGTATATAGGCATGCATAATATATATTATATATATGCATATATATATAAGTGTACTTATTTGTGTGTTTGTGTGAGTATGTGTGTGGGTGAGCAATGACAAATGTATGAATCATATATAGCTGCAGTAAGTAGCTGTGACTCAAACCACTTTAATCATAGGTGATTGTAGAAATTATGTTGTATGGGGGTAAGTGTGTGTATGGGTGTAAGTGTGTGTATGGGGGTACATGTGTGTAGGAGGGTAAGTATGTGTAGGAGGGTAAGTATGTGTAGGAGGGTAAGTGTGTGTAGGAGGGTAAGTATGTGTAGGAGGGTAAAAAAAAGGAAAAATGTATGAAAATAATTGTTTGTATGGGGGTAAGTTTATTTGATGGTAATTGTGTTTGTGAGGGTAAGTTTGATGGTAATTGTGTGTATGGGGGTAAATATGTGTATGAGGGTAAGTTTATTTCATGGTAATTGTGTGTGCCAGGGTAAGTTTATTTTATGATAATTGTGTTTATGAGGGTAAGTTTGATGGTAATTGTGTGTATTGGGGTATGTGTATGTATGAGGCCATGTATGTGGGAGAGTAAGTGTGTATGAGGGTAAGTGTGTGTATGATGCTAAATGTCCGTAGGATGGCAAGTGTGTATAAGTGTATGTGTTGAAAGGTTGAAATTGTGTAGAGGACTGATTTCATTGTAATTAGGTTACCCCACATGTACTTTGTCCAACTAAACATATTGGCACATCGCCAGCTGATGTGTATGATTGTGTGTATGATTGTAAGTACATATTATTGTGTGTATGATTGTAAGTATATATTATTGTGTGTATGATTGTAAGTATATATTATTGTGTGTATGATTGTAAGTATATATTATTGTGTGTATGATTGTAAGTATATATTATTGTGTGTATGATTGTAAGTATATATTATTGTGTGTATGATTGTAAGTATATATTATTGTGTGTATGATTGTAAGTATATATTATTGTGTGTATTATTGTAAGTATGTATGATTGTGTTTATGAGTGTGTGTATGATTGTAAATATGTATGATTGTGTGTATGATTGTAAGAATGTATGGTTATAAGTGTGTGATTGTAAGTGTGTAAAAAGTGTGTGTGTGTAAATAAAAGGACATGTTGGTTTAGGTTGTTGGGTTTAGTTTGTAAGAGGAACGAAATGTGTGTTACTCCCGTGTGTGGCCGGGATCAGAAATGGGTGGACATAATAGCAACACTGTTACCTGTTATGTATAAAGGGATAAATCCAAAGTGTCAGGTCACAACCTAAGGTCCTGAAGATGTAAGGGCTGTGCAATTAATTGTAATGAGGAAAAAAGACAAAAACATGTAGGGAGTGTTGCAGTAAGTAACACAAACACACTAACAACATCGACAAATACTCGCTAATCAGAAACACACAACAGAAACAAACTACGTTTCGGCTATATAGCCTTCGTCAGGGCGACAACTATCAAAAAGTCAGAGAATACAATACAAAGAAAGAATCGTGGCGTAAGAAAGAGTGACTTAGGAGACCAGCGGAGAGACAGAAACAAGGGTAGATGAATCAGGAAATACAAATAACAAAGGAAACAGGAACATAAAAGGATGACAGAAAAAAACGGTAGAAAAAAACCGGTAATGTATGTGAACCACACACAGAGAGAGAGAGAGAGAGAAGAGAGAGAGAGAGAGAGAGAGAGAGAGAGAGAGAAGACGAAAATCTAGGTAATAACCGGTTATCATTGTAATAAATCAAAAATATGTACTCACTGTGCAAAACTAAAATCCAACAGGTAAAGCGTGAAATAAGGTAATAAAGTTTTGCTAATTATACAAACAAACATAGGCACACACACAAATCGACGTTTCAACCGAAAAGGCCTTTATCAAGGATAACATACACATATGAATAACAAAAACGACGAGTAAGGACTTTCTCGCGTTTCTCACATTGTAATAAGTGACTAGGTAGGTTCTTGGGAGCGATGTTTCGTACCAAAAGGCGCAGAAATCGCAACCGAACTGTAAACCATAACATAACTAAATCCTTTCTATCCTGTAAATCTGCAATCATGAGTTTGAGAACGAACACGGAAGAATAAGAAATGTGTATTAGGAAAAGGAACAGAGAATGTGTTTCAGAGTAAATATGCATCTCAGAGACAATATGTTTGTGTGTGTGTCTAAGAGCCAATATGTGTGTTTACCTCAGAGCCAATATGTGTGTTTTATAGCCAGTATGTATATAAGTCTCAGAGCAAATATGTGTGTGTGTTGTTGTCAGTCTGTGTGTAAAATAGTTCGTATTCGTATTTGTGAGTACATTTTTCTCCGTGAAAAAATATGTGTGTAGGCGTGTAGATGTATTTGTGACTTTGCGTGTATATGGGTGCATGCACATCAGGGATGTGTAGAAATAGTGTCTGCGGGCTCAATCCGGCCATCAAAACCTTTTTTTAATACCGACCCGCTAGACTGATTACAAATATCTATAACATTTATTGTAAACAAGAATTTGTCCTGTAGGGCATGCTACTCCAACTGTGACGCATCACCGATTTCACAAACTTCACGCAAATCTTTTGTTGTACCGTCATTGTATTCTTAATTATAATTTAGATGTACGATATTGGTTTATTACCTGTAAATAGGATACCCTCTCTAAATACCCTCATTATCATTGTCGTTGCAGCTGCCGTGTGATCACGTTTTTGTGTGCATCAATTATGAAATAGCTCTTCAACCTCATCCATCCTTTTCACTGCTTGTGTAAAGGTAAATCTGCAGGTGTCGATCACCACCAGTAATCTCTATTGTGCATGAACTTTATTCAGTTCCGGCTTACGATGTTCACATTTGATTAGATCGGTTTCCTCTATTGATCACTACATCAGTACTTCTGTTGTTCACTAGATATTATATTGTTTCAGTAGATCACATTTTTCTACTATATTTCAACGATTTATCAACTAATTATCTATTTATTCTACACCAGTTGTTTTTTTTCAATTATTTTCTACTTTTAATCAAATTTTTCTCAGCCTTTTAACTTGCACAACTTTTGCTCCATTTTTCAACTTTATCTCTGCTTTTTCAAATATTTTTTAGCTTACCTTCTCTACTATTTTTTTTGTTTACGTTTTCTCTGGCTCTTCTACTACTTCGCAACGTTTTCTCTAATATTATTTGAATTTTCTGTGTCTTAAACTACTTTATACATTTTTGGGGCTATATTTCTACTTTTTAAACTGTTTCTATTGTTTCTATTTTCTACCTTTTCTCTACTATTTTTCTACCCTTTTTTCTACTTTTCTCAACTTGTTTCTACCTTTATCAGCTGTTTTTCAACATTTTCTCTCCTTTTGACTATTTGTTACATTTTTATTGCAGATTAGATCGTCTCTTCAAATAATAATTAAATTTATACCGCTACTCGTACACTTGTTGCTGCCCCTAAATGAGAAACAAAGCATAACAACAGTGTTGGTTATCATGAATGTCATAAAAGGCGGATAAGGAAATTACGGGGTGGTGTTCACTGTCCTGTTATATGAATGGTCAAACTGACATAAAAACCACGCCGAATTCGAAGGTTCCGCTCCGAAAAGCGCAGATATCACAACTAAATTGTAACATTATATTTGTCCAATGTACCACAATACTTAATTTCTGTGCTTGTTTACACTTGCACTATAAACTCTTCTATAACTGATAAAGAAGAGATTTGGGTGTTTAGAATCTACCCATTACATACGTCAAATTATTTTTGACCAACGTGTAAACAAATATCAAGAACTCAAGGACTTCCCTTGTCAACTCATATTAAGAATTCAGAAACTTTCTTTCGTTACTGCAAGTTTTCCTGTGAAGGAGTGCAGGGAGACTTCCTATTGGCTGTGAAAATTATGACCGCCTTGCCATAGCAGACGCCTCGCTACTGGAACTTCAGGAACTATTCAGGAACTTCCCTTGAAAATAAATATCAAAAATTCTGAAACTTTGCTTGTAAACAATATCACGAAATCAGGAACTTCCCTTCTAAACAAATATCAAGAACTCAGGAGCTTTCCTTGTAAAGAAATATTAAACAATCAGGAGCTTTCCTTGTAAAGAAATATCAAGAAATCAGGAACTTTCCGTGTACACAAATATCAAGAAATCAGGATCTTTCCTTGTAAACAAATATTAAAAAATCAGGAGCTTTCCTTGTAAAGAAATATCAAGAAATCAGGAACTTTCCCTGTAAACAAAATTCAAGAAATCAGGAACTTTCTGTATAAACAAATATCAAGAGATCAGGAACTTTCCTTGTAAACAAATATGACGAAATTAGAAACTTGTCTTTTAAATAAATATAAAGAATTAATGAGCTCCATTGTAAACAAAAATCAAAAATTAAGGCGCTTCCCGTCAACAAATAACAAGAATTCAGGGATTTATCATGTAAACAAATAACAAGAATTCAGGAATTTACCATGTAAACAAATAACAAGAATTCAGGGATTTACCATGTAAACAAATAACAAGAATTCAGGGATTTATCATGTAAACAAAAAACAAGAATTCAGGGATTTACCATGTAAACAAATAACACGAATTCAGGGGCTTCCCTTGTAAACAAATCCCTTCTCTAATTATGTCAACCCCCCCCCCACCCGACTCACTCCTTTAAATAATTTGTTGCTGGAACAATACGTGTTTTATTTCACATTTTAAATTTTGTTGACAAATTCAAACAATGTAGTTGCTGCAAACACACATTATTGTAAACGTCTACTTTTTACAATCTTCTTTGTTTCTTGACAACAGCTGTTACACTTTTCCAACATCCTCCCCCTCCCCAATTCCCTTACCCAAGTGTTGATGTAACTTGTGGATAGCCTATTATAGAAACTTGTTTGTGATAAGATTGCTTAGTTGATAAGATTGCTTATCTGAAAATAATGATTGTTGCAGGTAATGACAAGTGCAACACGTCTTGGGAATATATCGATTATAAATCGATGACAGGGGCTGTCAAATTTAAAATGCATGAGTCTTTGAAAATATTTTTGTCGTTGGTTTTATCTTATGTCAGAACACCCATATTATGTGATCACAATGATGGCGAGTATGCTGGGATATGACCTCGTGTGCAGTTACCTGCGTTTGGCAATCTTATCTCTACGCAATCGGCATGCGGGTAGACAAGGGTTAATCAAAACTGGCACTACAATAGTTTTCTTTTTTATATCATCCCGATGTGTGACAACCAGACAATCGTTGACATTAGTTCCTGTCCACGAGACGCACAAATCCATATGCCCTGGCGTTCGCGAAGACTATCAATGAAGTAAACTTCAATTGTGCATGACGTCATACTGGAGGCCATTTGTGTTTTATGCGGTTGCCACGATCTTGTGATTAAACGGTAATTAATTCCCGCTGTTTGGGAACGATGGCAAATTGAGGAGATCGAAAAAAATAGTCTGTGCTATAGACATGTTTCAAATAATTGCTTCTGTTGATATATAATTGTTTGTTTGTTTATTTGTTTGACCCCACGAATTACAAGCGATTAAGCTCTTGTTAACTATATAACCAAACAAATAAGCGATAAATACTATATAAAGTACTAAGGTTAGAGTTCCGCAGTTACCGCAGTCACTCTATATTATTTATCGTTTATCTTTTTGGTTACTGCGGCACTCTACACTTTGTCGGACTTCCTCTGACATTTTGGTTATTTATAAATGTAAACTATGTGCAATGGGGATTTCCCCAGAGTTTTCTTTCATATCCTGAACGTTCCACTCAGTGGTATATTGTGACTTTAAACAGAAAATCTAAACATAAACTGAAAGGCCCATTTTTATTATTCCCGTACATTTCTTTGGTCGGTCTTTATTTTTGGCATGTCACTCCGCCTATATAAATAGTGACCAACGAAAATCATGACAATCAAAACCGTAGCGAATGAAGTCTTAATTCATGTTGTACAGAGGTCTACTGATGAATGTCACGTGTATACGCGGTGCTTTCAGAAGAAGCCTACTAATCAGTGGGCATTTTTGTAATGCTTATTCAATATTTGTGTAATCAAATATCCAATCACATGAAAGACTATACACAAACTACCAATCATATGAAAGACTGTGTATGCAAATATCCAATCACATGAAAGACTACAAGCAAACGACCAATCACATGAAATATTATGTATGCAAATATTCAATCACATGAAAGACCCTCATGGAGGTGAACTCCTTGATGTTGAGATGAAGCTTAGTCCAGCCAACAGAGACTGGAAACTAAGATTGGCTGAGCCAACCCAATATCGAGTATGACCATAGTCCTGCCCAAGCAAGCACTGGTTATGAAGTCAGAGACGCCAGGCCGAGAGGCGCATCAGCAACCATTGTATCATGCAATCCGAATAGTTGTCATTCTGCACGACTAAATTTTTTTTTTAATCCCCATGTGCTCTCGCTGTGAAGTTCTCCCAGGCAGGAACACTGTCGGATTCTGAACCTCGATAGAATTCACCCCCACCTACTGGAGGTTCATCTAGTCTACCGTGTGGAGCCAGGCGGCAGAAGATGAATCGACTGGCCAAACAGACAACACGACAACCGCTGTAAATATCAAGCATTGAAATGTAGAGAGAGTTAAAAACAAAAACACTGAACTAGAAACCACCTTGCACCAGAAAGAGATTAGTATTTGCTGCGTACATGAAATCCATATACACGAAAAAAAAACCTCCAAAATACGAGAGTAACAATGCTTTAGAGTTGACAGGAAAGATCGGAGGAAGGGCGGTATACTAACACTGTTCCAGAATAACATTAATGTCACAGAAACCAAAATACACAAGGAAGGTGCTGAATACAAGATAATTCACATAAAAAACTATTCCCTTGAACTCCACATAATAAACTCCTACTGCCCAAATGATATCCCACTACACATGACTAGTATTAAAATCCCCAACAAACACTTCCTGACAGTAGTAGACTTCAACAGCCACTCCCAAAGCTGGGAATACAACAATATAGATAGATATAGGGAGCAGAGATAGAAAGTTGGCAAGATGACAACAACCTAACCATCCTGAATAATCCACAGGATCAACTAACTTTCTACTCAAAAATATAGCATATCACTTTCACCCCAGACCTGGCATTCTGCACCCCAGAACTGGCTGGAATAATGGAAAGAACAATATGTGAACAACTTGGTGACAGTAATAATCGCCCAAGAATAACTAAGCCAAGATGGAACTACAGGAAAGCAAACTGGCACATATTTAAACACAGAGCAAACCTACTCACAAAAGACATACAAGTAGCAGGCAGAGATATCAATACAATTGTCATGGAGTTTAATAAAGTACGAAAGTAATACTTCAGGCAGCTAAAGAGACAATACCAAGAGAAGCGAGAAAGAATTGTGTACCATATTTGACCAACATATTCCAAAAATTACTGGAAGAACTTGCTGAAGCACGCAATATGGCACATACTCAATCATCCCAACAGAACCACGGCGCTCTACACAAGTTCAAAGCAAAGTTCACTAAAGAAAAGATAAAAACACAGAGAAGAAGCTAGAGGAAAAAACTCAATAGTTAAATTTTTAAAAGGAAGGGAGAAAACTGGATACTAGCTAAGCAAATAAATGATGATAGCATTGTTTTGTTTGTTAAATGGGGGATTAAAGCCTCTTAGCTGAGGCACGATCCTTTCAACGTAAGACAGAAGTATATTTTGGTTATATCAGGCCGAGAGATGATGATAGCAACTCCCAGGGACAAGCACAAGAAGATTCGGGTAAACTTTACACTGTCAAACAAGCAGCAGACACGCTCGCGGAATCCTACAGAAAGAAAGCACCATCTCCATTGATGCATGTTGTCAACCAAATATTCGTCAAGGAATAAACAATGATACGAACAGCACAAAATATTCAGATGTCATGTCCAAACTATTCACGTTAGTAGAATTAAAAGTATCAATAAGGAAATTAAAGGATAGAAAATTACCAGGACCTGACGGCATCCCCAATGAAATGCTTAAGAACATAGGACATGCAGCCATTTATAAAATACTTCCCATATACAACTACAATAGGAGTACAGGCAATGTACCACAGTCGTGGTGAGAATCGCTCATTTGTCCTATTATAAAAAAGGCAAGGACAAACACAAACCTGACAGCTACAGACTAATGCGTCTAACCAGTTGTGTCTGCAAGACAATGGAAAGGATAGTCAACATAAGACTGAAATGGTGCCTAGAATCAGAGAAGCTATTGGTGCCAGAACAAGCTGGATTTATAGAGTGTAACTGCACAGGAGACTAAATAACATTTCTGTCCCAGATCATAGAAGATGCATTTAAAGAAAAGAAAAGTTTTTCCCTTTGTGATCTCCAGAAAGCTTTCAACAAGGTCTGGAAAAATGGATGATAGTAAAGCTACAAGGAAATCTAATTATGTGTAACATGAGTAAGTGGATACGATCCTTACTACACAATCGGAAAGAAAGAGTCACTATGGAAAGTCACAACAGCAGAAACGATCCTCAAGAAGAGTTCCCCAAGGCACATAACTGTTTTCAACTCTGTTTCTTGTGTTCATAAACGATCTAATCATCGAACTTCCAGAATGTGTAGGAGTTGCTATGTATGCTGATGACTTGGTGATGTGGTGTGTAGAAGAACATCTAAACATAGCCAACAATTAAATACAAAAGTCAGCAGACCACATAGAAACATGGGCAGTGAAATGGATGATAAAGATAAATACTGAAAAGTCCCCAAGAACACTCTGCACACTCTCAAATAAGGACAAAGCAGAAGAGATAAAATTTGGAAATGTACGTATCCAAACAGAACGACGAGCCGGTGTACTTGAACACTACACTTTATAAGAAACTAATACGGAGGCCTCACTCCGAGAAAATAGAAGAAAAGGCTAGAAAGAAACTTGCCATCATGAGGAAATTGGCAGGAACAAGCTTGGGGAGAGGGGATGAGGCAACGTTAAAGAAGGTACACACAGGTGCAATTAGACCAGCACACGAATATGGATCCGCAGCATGCACTTTAGCAGCCAATTTCCATCTGCAAGTCCTGGACAAGGTACAATATCAAGCATTTCGCCTTATGACAGGTGCTATGAAGACTTCACCCCTAAATAAAATGGAAAAACAATACAAGAGCTACCACCTTACCATACATGTTGGACACTAAGACCATGATCCGTGCAGAAAAGTAAAGAGCATGCCAACACATTCCACTAGTCACGGAAAGCTGAAGAGGAGCAGTTTTATTCACAATCCAAAAATATAAAAAGAGAATATAAGGAAGAACTAACAGATATAACAAGAGAAATAACACCAATATTTTTCCCAGTTCTGTGGGAGGAGTATCAAAATCTCACTATCAGAACCACCATAAACAACAAGTACACTATGATAGAACTTAATACTCTCCAAAAGAAAACAATAGTATGCAACATAATTGACTATATGTACCATAGAGAAGCACGGATACAAGTATATACTGACGAATCAGCAACCAGAGCAGTGAAGAATGGAAGTTCAGAAAAAGAAAATGAATCTCGGTGTTCACCAACTGGAATCTTATATTGCTGCAG
This sequence comes from Meghimatium bilineatum, assembly GCA_034231615.1. Lineage (NCBI taxonomy): Eukaryota > Metazoa > Mollusca > Gastropoda > Stylommatophora > Philomycidae > Meghimatium > Meghimatium bilineatum. The sequence continues at coordinate 21,295,402 of CM067299.1, forward strand.
AAATAGTTAACAACACAATAAGCCAATGTCACCAGGTGATGTTTCTTACTGGTGCAATGTCTGTCCTACAAGTCCTTGACAGCGACAAACTCCCACATCCGAAGGAAGCCATGCGAGCAGTATGCATCCAAAGAATGGTAGTACTACAATTGATATAATCCCACTAGGCTTCTTAAGTAGTCGTATGAATACTGATGATTATAGTCTTTAATTAAGTGTCACAGGTGTCATTGAAAAGTTCTGTGATAGTTTCCACACCAAATTCATCTATATTTTTATTATGTCTTCTGTTATTGTTCACAGCGCCTAAAGTCTTTCCATGTTTTATTGTTTTTATTGCGTTTTCCACTTCTTCTTTCAGTATTGCTGGTCATTCATTGTGTTGTATTGTAGGTTTTTTGTTCCACTGGTTATCAAATAGGTCTGTCATATAATATTTCCATCTTGTGAGTACTTTGTTTTATCAAATATAATTTTTCCACTCTTAATGCAGCCACCCCCATTTATAGGACTTCTTTTTAATTGTAATCTGTCTTATTTCCGTGTGCATTTTTTAATCTTCTGTTGGAGATTTTTTTCTTTCTATCTTTCGATTTGACACTTTCTCAAATATTTAATGTCATCCATGTTTGTTTTTTTTGCTCTTGGCTTTTCTTTTTGGTAAATTTTCATTTGTCGTTTGAATGCTTCTCTTTAAGTCATTCCATTTATTGTCTATTTTCTCTTCTGGATTCTTCATGCATTCTACCATTAGGTGCGCATATATGTTCTGTATTTCTACATGGTATTTTTGCTGTATGTATTATTGTTTCATTGCTGATCTGTGGATCTTGTTTTCTTCTATGCTCTGTCTTTTTTAAGTTTTACATCAATTTTGTACAACACTGGATTGTGATCGGAGTTGAAATCAGCTCCTGGGTATGTTTTAGTACATTTTACACTATTTTTAAATCTATTGTTGATCTTATTCCTCTTTCTGTCACCAGGATTTTTCCATATATATAATTGTCTTTTTTTTCATGGTCAAATAATGCATTGAATAAGGTCATGTTATTCTCCTCACTGAAGTGTATAAATCGTTCTCACTTGTCGTTCCTTGTCCCTAGTCCAAGTTGTCCTCCACTGTTCTTGTATCTTCATTTCTCTACTTTCCTCTCTCAAGTTTCACACTTAGCTTTAACATTTATCTATGCTTTACTTACCAGGTAAAGCTTGCAACAGGGTAATGATGCTTTGCTAATCACTGGAAACACACATAATAACGTACACAAACACGACTTTTTGACCATAAGGTCTTTATCAAGACTGCATACACAGCAACAAAAACAAGAAGCAAGAACGACACTATTGACGATTGCATGTCAGAGTAAAACCACATGTCGCTCTGTCATGTGAACATCAATAGTGTCGTAGTACGGTAGTCAGGACCAGGTTCGTCCAAACAATAAAGCGCCTTGCCATGAAAATAGTAAACAGCAACCCGACTGCACATCAGTATGCACTAATGTTCATGTCACTAACGAAAATGACTCTTAATCATTTTAGAAAAATGGATTCCGTTAATTTAAATACAGTATAACATAATGCAATGAAAAACAGTTGCATTACATTATGAAACAAGAATGAATGATTAGAAGAATCATTAAATGAAAAGAAAAAAAACTGACCAAACATAGACAATATAATCATCAATTGCTAACGCTTGAAATATCAGCTATGAAATATATAATAAAGCTATATAATAAACTTCAGAAATATCGGCTATGAAATTGCTATAATAAACTTCAGAAATATCAGCTATGAAATTTCTATAATAAACTTATGAAATATCAGCTATGAAATTTCTATAATAAACTTATGAAATATCGGCTATGAAATTGCTATAATAAACTTATGCAATATCGGCTATGAAATTTCTATAATAATTTAAAAGCAGATATAGAACAAACAACAAAAATAACAATTTTGCAAATAGGCTAAATTAAAGGCATTTAAAAACAGAAAAAAACATATGGTAACGTCGATGTAAAACATATACCTTACGTATGGTTTGGAAACGCATAATACAAACAACAGAACATGATAATGAAATAAGCAACCATTACTGGAAACAAACTGAATGACAACCCCCTCCCCCGGCTATTTAAAAGTATGATTTGTATTAAGAAGACATGACTTAAGTTTTACCGTAATGTAATATATAACTATTGATGTTACATTAGTTTCTAATGTTACGAAATAGTTGCTCGGGTGTGTGTGGGGGGGGGGGTCCGATTATAGCTGTACCAAGAAAACTAATGTTAACTACACAGTAAATCAATTCAGATTTTGGTTACGCACAATCAGAGATACCTAATTTATATAATTAGCAATCACGTCCCAAAGGATGCATTGGAGATAGACAGTGATCTGGAGGCCAGTCCAGCAGTCTTGCAAGCCTATCTTTAACACCTTCTGGACTGGATCAATGTACTTACCGACAAACCTGCTCCTACTATCAATTTATCTTTCACAGACTTCAAAGAGCAGAGATTAAACACTAGCCACCGAACAGAGTACTTCTGGTTAATCATTTGAAAACCACACCGTTCACTATTTCTCATTATCAAGAGCAACAGATATCTCAAGGGAACTCATCCTAGATTTTCGCTGTTCACGCTTCAGCAGTTATCGGTGTTGTGCTTATAGTAAGCGCTCTTATCGTGATCGTTCTCATTATCACCTTCCCTACAGTCGTCCTCGCGGGAATTTTGACTGTCCTAGACGTACAATTGTGAGTTACAATATATCGCAATCTTTGATGATTGAGGATTGTTTCTCTTCTTCTTTGTTGAGATAGTTTTAGACGGAGTTGTTGGTAGCAGGTGTGTAATTATTCGGTGATATCACTGTTACGGAAATAGCCTCCATCCTTATTATTCTTGAAAGTGATAATACGTACTGTGAATGCAAGATTATATTAAAAGCAGAATATAAGAAAATGTGGAAGCACATGCACCCAACTGCAGAATCAAATGACCCCAACCATCAAATGTCAAGCAAGGAACAAACCATAATCTTCAGACTACGAACTGACCACAACAGACGGACAAGTCACATGTTCCGAAAGCTGAAGATTGGCGAGACAGACTTGTGCAACTGTGGACTGAGCTCAGAGACTGCAGAACACATTCTTAATGTCTGCCAACTCTACCAAGAAGAGAGGGAGAAAATATGGCCTACTGAGACGGCACTGCTTCCAGACTTAGGGGTTCCGTGGATGATCTGAATCGAATCACACAATTCATTGAAGCTATTGGCACTGTAATCTGATATCTGACTGAAGAATGATGAAGAAGAACAATATTAATATACAATCGTATATATGTAATTATCACACAGCGAAAACGCAGTTTTACAATCAATGATGCGAAATTAAATCAAGCGAATAATTAAGTATCTTGGCACAACTTTCAGATGGCAGTTACTCTAATGAGATCAAGAACGGAATAGCACAGGCCAAATCTACATTTCAAAAAATGAGAAACATTCTATGCAATGGAGTAATATCAATCTATGTGCGAGTTCGAGTACTAGGTGTTATATTGTGCCAATCCTTCTTTATGTAAGCGAAGCATGGACAGTAAACAACAGTGCCCAAGATAAGCTGGAGACAGCTGAGATGTGGGTTTTAAGAAAAATGATGAAAATTCCAAGGGCAGCAACCTAATGTAGATGTTCTCAGAGATGTTGGAATAAAATGACAAATTATAGCAAAAATGAGAAACTATGATAATGTTCAGAGAAATCAAAGAGGTGCACACGTTAAACATAAAAATGCATGGAGAGATACTGCATCGAATAGATCATTACCAATATCAAATATACCACCAGAGATGGTGGTAACTGGATTATGGTTGTAACACTATTGTTATGGTTGTGAAGCTCTGATATAAACAAATGGATTAGTTCCCACGGTTGAAAGGTGGGTACCTCACTAAAAGTGGTACATTTTATTTAACTAAAAATAATCACAAATAGTGGTAGATGTGAAACACAAATAATGTTAGATGTGAAACACAAATAATGGTAGATGTGAAATAAAAATAATGGTAGATTTGAAATAAAAATAATGGTAGATGTGAAACACTAATGATGGTAGATGTGAAACACTAATATGGTAGATATGAAACACAAATATGGTAGATGTGAAACACAAATAATGGTAGATGTGAAACACAAATAATGGTAGATGTGAAATAAAAATAATGGTAGATTTGAAATAAAAATAATGGTAGATGTGAAACACTAATGATGGTAGATGTGAAACACTAATATGGTAGATATGAAACACAAATATGGTAGATATGAAACACAAATATGGTAGATGTGAAACACAAATAATGGTAGATGTGAAACACAAATAATGGTAGATGTGAAACACAAATATGGTAGATGTGAAACACAAATAATGGTAGATGTGAAACACAAATATGGTAGATGTGAAACACAAATAATGGTAGATGTGAAACACAAATAATGGTAGATGTGAAACACAAATATTGTAGATGTGAAACACAAATATGGTAGATGTGAAACACAAATATGGTAGATGTGAAACACAAATAATGGTAGATGTGAAACACAAATAATGGTAGATGTGAAACACAAATAATGGTAGATGTGAAACACAAATAATGGTATATGTGAAACACAAATAATGGTAGATGTGAAACACAAATAATGGTAGATATGAAACACAAATATAGTAGATGTGAAACACAAATATGGTAGATGTGAAACACAAATAATGGTAGATGTGAAACACAAATATGGTAGATGTGAAACACAAATATGGTAGATGTGAAACACAAATAATGGTAGATGTGAAACACAAATAATGGTAGATGTGAAACACAAATAATGGTAGATGTGAAACACAAATATGGTAGATGTGAAACACAAATATGGTAGATGTGAAACACAAATAATGGTAGATGTGAAACACAAATAATGGTAGATGTGAAACACAAATATGGTAGATGTGAAACACAAATAATGGTAGATGTGATACACAAATAATGGTAGACGTGAAACACAAATATGGTAGATGTGAAACACAAATAATGGTAGATGTGAAACACAAATAATGGTAGATGTGAAACACAAATAATGGTAGATATGAAACACAAATATGGTAGATGTGAAACACAAATAATGGTAGATGTGAAACATAAATAATGGTACATGTGAAACACAAATAATGGTAGATGTGAAACATAAATAATGGTAGATGTGAAACACAAATATGGTTGATGTGAAACACAAATAATGGTAGATGGGAAACATTGGTTAAAAGGATGCATGCTAAGAGTGCTTTCAATGACAAGAGGAAAATATTCCCCTTTAAAAGAAATCACAGACTATAAATGAAAATTAGAATCTGTTATGTATATATATATTACACAGCAGAAACATAATAATAATAATAATACCCATAGCTTTTAAGGTTCCAGGCTAACACACTGGAAATAGCACAAAATTTCTCAAATAATCTCTACCCTCAGCCATTCGGAGGAGTGTAGAAAAGTTACGCCCAGATTATTCCTTTTCTCATCAATCCAGGATTTTATATGTCCATCTTCTATTCTTCTTCCGCCCTCGACTGTTCCTTACAAAATAATTTTAGAAAATGAGTAGTGTCTCGCTACATGTTCAAACCACGCACATTTACACCATTTCACTACTGCCATCAATGATTCTTGATGTACTGCAAGTTTGTTTATTTGATGCCGGACGAATATATTTGTCTTGTGTTCTTTATACAGCCACTGTAGCGCTTGTTTTAAAAAGCTTGAATCCTTTCCGCGTCTACATTGAGTGTCCAACTTTCGCATCCGCATAAAAGTATACTTAGCACTGGCGGTCTAAATAGAAGTGGTCTAAACTGGTGGTCTAAGAAGCACTGGCGGTCTAAATAGATTGATCTTGACTATAATATCTCTTTTAAAGGTATAATATCGCCTTTGTGGCTATTTTAAAATAAAATATGTTTATGTATTTGCATATGTGTAAGAAACTAGGCGGACTCCAAATAAATCAGGAGACCCTAAGAAGAAAATGTCAGTGAATGAGTTACACACTACGAAAAATCATGAGCAGTATTATCATGCAATCACCGTCACGGAATCTACAGAAAATATGAAGAATGAGAAGATAAAAAAATAAGTCGAGTAAGGAATAACAGGAGGAAATACATCTGGTAGAAAATTTAGTAGAATTACACAGGGCTTGACTAATTGGGGGGGGGGGGCGCTTAGCTGAATGCATGTGCACCCCCTCCTCCCAATGAGAATGTCAGAGGAGGTAACACGAAATGACCTTCACATGCCGAATATTATTAATATTATAAATAATATTCTAATATGTTCTTATTTTTCTTCTGCATTGGTTCTCATACTCCCCGCATGTGTCCCTGCTTTCAGCATGCAGTCTAGAAAACAGAATGCATTGAGTCATGGTTGGCAGCTTTGCCACGATATCTGCGCTTTTCGGAATGACACATCCGACTTTAGCATGACTTCTGGGTCACAATGGGGCAGCCAGCTATACCTCACAACTCGCTTAAACACATCTTAGTAGCATGGAAGGTAAAATAGCTTTGCTATTATTTACTTTCTCTCTTCGGCCCAGCAACAATCAGACGAATTTCAATATGTAAAATCAACTGTAGGTAGATAGTCAAATTACTACAAAGGTAATCTGAAAATGCGGGCTACCTGTGCTCTTTGATAACATCATATCTACTCCTCTTCTGCAGGTGTGCAAAACAGAAGTTCTCTCAATGTAAGACTAGCACATTTTAGATGCGTACAGCAATCTAAAACACAATCAATATACTCAATAAAGACTGAACAATATAGGATATATATATTTTTCAATTAGAACATATCAAAAAAGTACAATTTATAATTCCCGTGGTTTGTCCCATGCACTGGAGCCGTCAATCTCACCTTCTTTCATGGCAACACAATGGCCTTCACCAACACTTCTGAACTCGGCACATAATTAAGTTCTATATGAACGACACCTTTATCTGGAGCCACTGATGACATTGATGTGGCACTCGTCTCCCGAAGGTTTCCACCTTTTTCAACTCACATTGTGAAAACAGTGTATTTAAAGTCAGCCGGTATAACAATTTTGTTTCTCAACAGCTCGATTTTAATTGAATTGTTTTTATACCCAAACCCGCACGATTAGAAACAGACATAGCCCGCGTGCGTTTCACACAGAAAATAGACCCAAAAATACTTCTTTCAAAGGCGAAAGTACGTCTTAATGAAGGATGTTTAACCTATGCATCTCGGCACAGACGGTACTTCCTTGATTTTTTTTTAAAAATCAGAAAGCTACTGCGAGCCGCATTGATCGTTAATTTACTGATTAGATTTTTATACACAACAGATCAGCAGAGTACCATACTTTGAAAACATTATTTGTAAAGTTTAATCGATGAAACTCGCCGAATATCTGCAGCTGCACAGGCAGAAACTCGCCGAATATCTGCAGCAGCACAGGCAGAAACTCGCCGAATATCTGCAGCAGCACAGGCAGAAACTCGCCGAATATCTGCAGCTGCACAGGCAGAAACTCGCTGAATATCTGCAGCTGCACCGGCAGAAACTCGCTGAATATCTGCAGCTGCACAGGCAGAAACTCGCTGAATATCTGCAGCTGCACCGGCAGAAACTCGCTGAATATCTGCAGCTGCACAGGCAGAAACTCGCTGAATATCTGCAGCTGCACCGGCAGAAACTCGCCGAATATCTGCAGCTGCACAGGCAGAAACTCGCTGAATATCTGCAGCTGCACCGGCAGAAACTCGCTGAATATCTGCAGCTGCACAGGCAGAAACTCGCTGAATATCTGCAGCTGCACCGGCAGAAACTCGCCGAATATCTGCAGCTGCACAGGCAGAAACTCGCTGAATATCTGCAGCTGCACCGGCAGAAACTCGCCGAATAGCTGCAGCTGCACCGGCAGAAGCTCGCCGAATATCTGCAGCTGCACCGGCAGAAACTCGCTAAATATCTACAGCTGCACCGGCAGAAACTCGCTGAATATCTGCAGCTGCACCGGCAGAAACTCGCTGAATATCTGCAGCTGCACAGGCAGAAACTCGCTGAATATCTGCAGCTGCACCGGCAGAAACTCACCGAATATCTGCAGCTGCACAGGCAGAAACTCGCTGAATATCTGCAGCTGCACCGGCAGAAACTCGCCGAATAGCTGCAGCTGCACCGGCAGAAGCTCGCCGAATATCTGCAGCTGCACCGGCAGAAACTCGCTAAATATCTACAGCTGCACCGGCAGAAACTCGCTGAATATCTGCAGCTGCACCGGCAGAAACTCGCCGAATATCTGCAGTTCATCGACAGAAACTCGCCAAATATCTGCAGCTGCACCGGTAGAAACTCGCCGAATATCTGCAGCTGCACCGGAAAAAGAAATGTTCTTCTTCTTCTGCATTTGTTTTCAAACTCCTGAAGATTAACAGAATCTAGTCCGAAATACGTTGTGTCATAGTTTACAACTTTGTTCTGATATCTACGCCTTTCAGCCTGACACATCCTGAAGTATGTGTTCTGGAGTCTGGGTTCCGGATCCACATGGGCATTAATCAGTGTATGAGATCCTCAATCGGTAAATGTGACCCAACAGTCTGCAGTTGCCTGTTCTAAGGCGAAATATTGTGATTTGTTGATATCTTTGGAGATGATGTATTGCATCATGTTTGTCTTCCACTTCCATTTGTTTCTTCCGCTTTGCCGTGTATGTGTTCTGAATTATTGTTTTTGTTTCTCTGTAGGACAGTGGGTGTCTGTTTTGTTTTATTTCGCTTCCTATTTTTGACAGAGCATCCACTTTCTCATTTCCTATGATTCCACAGTGTGATGGTATCCATTGAAGGGCAACAGCTGATGACTTTTGGATATGTCTTAGCTCATGTCTGAAGTTATGAAGAAGGCTTTCATTTCTGTTGCTCTGGATTGATTCCAGTAGGGATCTGCAATCTGTTTGTTTGTTTTGCATTCGCTCCATTGTAACCATCACGGATATCCGTGCGATTTCCGCCGGGAGCGTGATTACGTTGTGCCACCGTTATGCGCCTTGTAGGCCTAGCACATCCGATTTCGGCATGCCTTGACAATTCGGGTGGACTACCCTTAGCCTGTGACAGCCTCTATATATGTCTCCAGGCACGCGTAGTGGCGACTCTTCGGCCAGACGATTTTTGCTCTCGTCTCACTCGCACGAGGTGTTCCACTGTCTATGAACTTGCCACGTGTAATTGGACGTGCTGTGCCTGTGCCCATTGGGTACTGAACCGTTTCTCATCCGTGAGCTTGGTTCCTTAAGGGGAAGAACTCAACAGAGGAATTGGACCCTGGCTCTTTCGCCCTCTTAGCCGAGGTGTCATTCACCGACATCGTGTACCCCTTGTCCAAGTTCGAGTCTCATACCACGCGTTTGAGAGCAGGGCGTTGTCGAGCTGAGCGTCCTTGTCCCAATAGCGCCTGAGCCCATCAGGTACTGAACCCTTTCTCTCTTCAAGTGTATTTCCGGTGTAGGAAAACCTGACAGTAGAGTTGGACCAGGGCTAAATCGTTGTCCCTTTTGTGCCTGAGCCAATCAGGTACGGAACCCTTTCTCTCTGCAAGTGTACTTCCGGTATAGGAAACCTTGACAGTAGAGTTGGGCCAGGACTACCATCGTTGTCCCTTTCTTGCCTAAGCCCATCGGGTACAGAACCCTTTCTCTTCGCGAGCATATTTTCGGTTTAGGAAGGCTCGACATTAGAGTTGGATTAGGTCTTCTTGCTTTACCAAACGCCAATGAATGGGTCTGGGTCTCTGCCTGTAAGGAACACAGGTAACTAGAAGCTCGTCTCGAGCTGACGGAGCTTGTAGTTCCCCTTTCCTAGGGACTTTTCACTTTCTATTTGCAGTTCGCGCTGCCCTCTAGCGCTGTTCTGCCCTTTCATTGTTTCATTGTACTCGGTATGAAATCTATTTGTCTCTCGCCATGCATCTACCTTTACGTGCATTTTACATTGGCCGCCCCTCCAATGTTCGGACTGGACTGACTAGCTTCACTGTATGTCGACAGTGTCGCTATATGTGGTGATGCTGGTGGTGTCGGAGATACTGTCTGTCTCTTGTGCAGTCAAATCTCTTTCCATCTGCTACCTCCACATTCTCGGACACGATCCCCAAAAGATTTGGCCAGAATCAGCTCGAGCTGCTGTATTTATGTTTCCAGGGTACACCGCGTGGAGGTACATTTGGGATCTTGGTTATCTGCTAACCCTGGGTCCGCCTAGAGCAATGCGTTCCCTTTGCACCCCCTTCAATCTGTGAATATGGCTATCTACTTTGGCCTTGGCAGCCCTGGTTCAGTGAAGACTTTCAGTGCTTGATAGAGTTCAACTGCCTAAGCTTTAAAGTTGGAGGAGTGTTTCCCGGTTGGAAAAGTTTTTGATATTGTCTTCCCGTTGTTGAGTCTTATAAGAATTCCACCTCCTCCGTTCGTTACTGCTCCCTCGGTCAATCCATCTGTGTATACATGTGTCCATTCCTTGGGATTGTATTTTATTTCGATCATCTCTAGTGTCAATTCTTTTAGCTGAGGTTGAGTCTGATATACTTTATTAATTATTCCAGGGACCTGTGTTATTATGGAGACGTTTTGGAGACTATTGTCTGGCTCTTCATAATCCATTAGTGATTCAATTTTATTTGGGAGGTGTGTGAGGATATCTTTATGCTGTTGATGGAGATGGTTGGAGATGTGACAGAAGCTTGTTCTCTATAGTCTGCTTGTGGTTGATCTAGAAATTTGCGCATGCATTGGATGATGTGACATGCGCTTAATTTTTTCCTTTGCACGAGCACTCTTTCTTCTCTTTTGTCATCAATCGGCGGATGTTTACGTGTTTCTCCATTGCATGAATTGAAGTGGTTTCCATCCCTCCCGAGATTAGTCGAAGTCCTGCATTTTGTACTTTAGATGGTTGGTTGGTTGGTTGCTGATCCAGCAGTCCATGGGCTCATGCCCTTTGACCTAATGCCATTAGATGACATTATATTGCTGGAAAGTCTGTAGATTTTCACCGCCACCCTCTCCCGAGCAAAAACGAGAGAATAACTATCACACCTCAAGGAAGGTAGGTTTCAACCTATGCACTGCTCCGAGCCACTGTATCCAAGATAGGGTTAACTGTGCTCATTCCCCGCCACCAATTGACTACTTGTAATGTGGTCCTTCTCTATTGCTCCAGGCATGCAACCAAATGTTCAAGTCAAAAGAATTGTCACGTCCTAAGTCACTGTGCCTCTATGATGGGTCTCAGCCATAGAAAAAAACAGTGCTGTCAGTTTCCTCCTCCCCAGTGCTGCATAGTACATCTCTAGTTCCCTCCCAACTACAAAGGGTGCACACATATATTCAAGAAAACATGAAACACATTTCAACAACAAAATAAAAGCATAAGAAGCATAATTGTATAGATGACGTGTCATGAAGCTTCTATAAGAATATAACCTCAATATAACGGAATGTTATCTACTAAGGTTTTATGTTGCATGGGTGGTTTGTCTAGTGGGCCATTGGTGAGACTCACAGACGCAACCACACGCGTGTACTTTAGATAGGCGATTAATATTTGTTTTTGATGTTGATGCCTAGACTGTCATCCCATATACTACTACAGGTCTGAATGTACCCATGTAGACTTTTCAGAGAATACGTCCATTTTCTCTTCAGCTTGTACCTGCAAGTTTCTTTATCAATGATAGTTTCCTGGTTGCTTTTTTCCTGGTGGATATCGGGTGTGGTTTCCAGGTGAGTCGCTTGTCTAGTTTAATCTCGAGATCTGTAGGGTTCTCTTGTGCTAACTCACTTCCATTTATTTGTAGACTTGCTTTACCTTGGTGGTTTGAAAGTGAGAAGATGATTATCACAGTTTTGAAGATGTTGATCTGGATTTACCTGTCAGATGTCCATTCACTTTGGGTGTCAAGTGTGGTCTGCATTCTATTCTTTGCAGTGGATAGGTTGCCTGCCACACTCCAGGCAACAGAATCATCTGCATTAAGGGACTTTGATGAATACTAGGAAGAGGGTAGGAGAGATCACTCCTTGTTGGAGAGTAACATGTTTGCTTAGTTTACCATCTACTTTATCTCTTGCTGTGTGGTAGCAGAGGAAATCTTTAATCCAGTTGAACATTCTGCCTTCAATTTTGTTTTGGAGAAGCTTTTTCGTTCTTTTGAAAAACATTTTCGATTTCCTGTACTAGGTATATGAGCTGGTCTTCAGTGCTGCGATTTTTCCGATAGGCTGACTGGTTTTCCTCTAGATATTTAATTAGTCTAGAGTTGACCATTAGCTCCATTGTTTTTCCTATGCAACTCAAGATGCTGATTGGTCGGTAGTTTGACTTGTTTTTTTTTTCCTTTTGCTTTTTACCAATTGGTATGACAGCTTCGCGCCATAAGTCTGAAATTTTACCAGTTCTTGATGATTGGTTGAAGATGGTAAGAAGCTTGTATCTGCTGATTGGTCCTAACTTCCTGATAATATCATTGGTTATGTCATCCTTTCCTGGAGCCTTTTTTTTATTTTTAGTTTTTCTATGACACCATTTAATTCTGCGATGGTAAAGGTTATCTTCATGCATGGCTCTGAATTTGATTATTCAGTTTTATTTTAATTTCTTTTTTGACTTCTTTGATACGTGTATGAGAGAGAGTGTGTTTTTGTGCTTTCTTCCTTATAAAAGTCTGCTAATATTTTGGCTGCCATTTTTCCTGTGTGGAATGTCCCCGCTTCTTTGATGACAGTCTTGTAGTGTGAATTCTTTGTTTCTTCATTTAGAGTTCTTGTAAGGTTCCATAGTTTGCTTGTGTCTTTTGTCATGTTTAGGCTGCTGGTATTTTCATGCCAGCTCTTTTGAATCTCTGTTCCAGTCTGCTCATTGAACGTGTGTTTGATTTCATTGTGTTTCTTTGTGTTTTCTTCTGTAGGATTTTGCTGCATTGTATGCCTTGCATCATTCTGCTCGTTATGAAATTTTTCTAGGGTCTCACTCCAATAAGACTTGTATTCTCTTTGTCTGCCCCTTGGGATTGTCAACTGTGCGGATTGGAGTATCGCTTTGTTTATTTATGAGATGTTGTGGTTTGTGTTGTTAGTGAGGGTGATATTCTGGCAGAGCTGGTCTTTTTGTTTACTGAAGAGGGTCTAATTTTTTTTATTTTTTTTTAAAGTTCCAGCTTTGTGACATTTGTGAGATTTGCAGGATTGGTACACGGTCATTACCTCTCAGTCGACTTTCTGCTGTTCTTGCAATCTCTATGTCATATGTTGCCATGGCAAGATCTGGTGAGCTAGTTGTTTTCTAGGCTCTGGAGAAGATTGTTGGTGTATCGTCTGACTGGTTTATTAGAATTAGTTTATATTCATCTATAGATCTTCCATCTGTTATAGAATTCTGAGCACCTATAGATCTTCCATCTGTTATAGAACACTGAGAAGCTATAGATCTTCCATCTGTTATAGAATTCTGAGCACCTATAGATCTTCCATCTGTTATATAACACTGAACATCTATAGATCTTACATCTGTTATATAACACTGAGCAGCTATAGATCTTCCATCTGTTATAGAATTCTGAACACATATAGATCTTCCATGTTATATAACACTGATCACTTATAGATCTTCCATCTGTTATATAACACTGAGCAGCTATAGATCTTCTGTTATAGAACACTGATCACCTATAGATCTTCCAATAGGGTGATAACGTTGGTTCAGTTCTATTAATCAATAACAAGCTCAATTCTATTCTTGCTAATAGGTAAATCTCGGCGTCATTAAGCCAATTCTAACAAACAAGCAGGAACAAGAAAAACAAACAATGTTCCCCAGTTCCTCCTGGACCTCAATAATGTCTTCATTTGTGAACGTTGTGTATCACACCAACTGACTCTGGCTGATTTAATGCCTGTCTTATCGACCCCATCAAACAGTCAGTTTAACTGACACAGCTAGTAAAATGGCACTAAACTGTTAGCGGGTATTTGAGATTTCCTACGCCTATTATTGTTCCGATGAACGGTCACACAAAAAACAAAGATCGTATTTTGGACATCATTTACATTTTTATGCTTGCTGGCATCAGAGAAAAATGATTAGTAATTACTGAAAGTAAGAGGCAGAAGAAATAAAACGCGTGCTAAATCAAAGTTCTAGAGAAACGAGAACTCTATACATCCCATTCTGGTATCAGTAGATCAGTGCGGGAATGATCTAGAGAAACGAGAACTCTATACATCCCATCCTGCAATTGGCAGATCAGTGCGGGAATGAAAAACTTTGAAAAGAAAGAACAGAACAGTCTAAGCAATTTGGGTGGGGGGGGGGGGGGGAATAAAAGATGTCAAACATTTCTTCTTCTCAATCACCTTCATGCTGATATTGTTTATTTGTTTGAGAACCACAGGAATGTCAAGCGATTAGCTCTTACTTCCTATGTGCATTTTGGTGGGTTTTCTGAGCTTTCTTCCATACCCAGGAGGCTTCATCTTTTGGCTTAGTACAATGCCTGTTGAGGGAGCCTTCTACTTAGAGGGGCCTATAATTGTATATATGACATGCTACAAAGCTTCTATAAGAGAGCTTCAATAAATCAGCAAATCATCTACTAAGCTTTTCTGTTTCCAGGGTGGTTTGTCTAGTAGGTCACTGGTGAGTGACGCATATTGTTGATATTCAAACTGATATTCAAACTTGGACTCTGGGCCATATGTGGACACACGAACACCAAACCCAGGGTCATATGTGGACACACGAACACCAAACCCAGGGCCAAATGTGGACACACGAACACCAAACCCAGGGCCAAATGTGGACACACGAACACCAAACCCAGGGCCATATGTGGACACACGAACACCAAACCCAGGGCCAAATGTGGACACACGAACACCAAACCCAGGGTCATATGTGGACACACGAACACCAAACCCAGGGCCAAATGTGGACACACGAACACCAAACCCAGGGCCAAATGTGGACACACGAACACCAAACCCAGGGTCATATGTGGACACACGAACACCAAACCCAGGGTCATATGCGGACACACGAACACCAAACCCAGGGCCAAATGTGGACACACGAACACCAAACCCAGGGCCAAATGTGGACACACGAACACCAAACCCAGGGCCAAATGTGGACACACGAACACCAAACCCAGGGTCATATGTGGACACACGAACACCAAACCCAGGGTCATATGTGGACACACGAACACCAAACCCAGGGTCATATGTGGACACACGAACACCAAACCCAGGGCCAAATGTGGACACACGAACACCAAACCCAGGGTCATATGTGGACACACGAACACCAAACCCAGGGTCATATGCGGACACACGAACACCAAACCCGGGGTCATATGCGGACACATGAACACCAAACCCAGGGTCATATGTGGACACACGAACACCAAACCCAGGGTCATATGTGGACACACGAACACCAAACCCAGGGCCAAATGTGGACACACGAACACCAAACCCAGGGTCATATGTGGACACACGAACACCAAACCCAGGGTCATATGCGGACACACGAACACCAAACCCAGGGTCATATGCGGACACACGAACACCTAACCCAGGGTCATATGTGGACACACGAACACCAAACCCAGGGTCATATGTGGACACACGAACACCAAACCCAGGGCCAAATGTGGACACACGAACACCAAACCCAGGGTCATATGCGGACACACGAACACCTAACCCAGGGTCATTGTTACATCTTCGGGAAAGGGTGGGGGGGGGGTTATCTTTTTTGAAAAGGTCTTTCTTTATTTTCGTGATATTTTTGTATGACCTGTACATGAAAATAAAATTGTTTGACCGTGTTTGTGCTAAATTTCTAGTATTAAGTTACTGCAAACTGGATTGTTTCCCCAATGTTGTGGTGAGGGCGGGGGGGGGGGTTGGATGTTTGAGACTGAACACCCCCCTCCCTTAGAAAATCAGATCATGACTTTGGGAGTTGAATTCCCTCCACCCCCTTTTATATACGGACTTGGCCAAAAAACACCATAACATCACATAACCAGGAAACATAAAAATGGATAAGTCGGATCAGCCACGAGTAATGAATCGATCATGGGTTCTCGCGCAGGCTTTGTTTAATCAGTAGTCGGTCATGGTCAAAGTCACGTCCACAACGGAGACTGCGAAGCCTCAAAAGTAGTACAACTTATTCAAACTCCGCCTGGTCAAATCACACGAGTCTTGTTTAAATTGAGCGGGATCTCAGACAGACAACAACGTTATTAGCTCTATCTTCAAAAGTATCCCATTTATTGATCTTTCTTTCAATCCGTGTGCCCCCTCAATCACATACTAGTCCACTTTAGATATCGAAGAACAATTAACCATTGCAATATGTGGGCAGTCAGAGTTTACTTGTAAGCTATTCAAACATTTAGAATTAATGACTGCAAGTCGGCATGGAATTGAAAATTTTTTTTAACGCGTATTTGAGAAACTGTTCACCCTTAACAATGTCGTATCTAGGGCCCTGATTCAATCACGTAGAATCAGATTCTGACGCAATGTCGTATCTACGGCCCTGATGCAATGTCGTATCTACAGCCCTGACACAATGTCGTATCTACAGCCCTGATGAAATGTCGTATCTACAGCCCTGATGAAATGTCGTATCTACAGCCCTGACACTATGTCGTATCTACAGCACTTACACAATGTCGTTTCTACAGCCCTGATGCAATGTCGTATCTACAGCCCTGATGCAATGTCGTATCTACAGCCCTGATGCAATGTGTATCGCACTTTTATATGCTGACACGATTTAAAAAATCTGAAATGTCCTCCCGGTTGAGAGATGATAAAGATTAGATTTCAGCATGGCTTATCAGGGGTGATTACATGTAATACAGCAGTGAACGTGGTTCGTTGTTTTGTGTGTAGTTTATTCACTCAATCGTCGCCGCAACGCATGTATAAGTGCTCTGGAGAGGCTTGAAATGTACTGTTATATAATATGTCATATAACTAACTAACTAACTAGCTAACTAATTAACTAACTAGCTAACTAATTAACTAACTAACTAACTAGCTAACTAATTAACTAACTAACTAACTAGCTAACTAATTAACTAACTAACTAACTAACTAGCTAACTAATTAACTAACTAACTAACTAGCTAACTAATTAACTAACTAACTAACTAGCTAACTAATTAACTAACTAACTAACTAGCTAACTAATTAACTAACTAACTAACTGTTATATAATAGTGCACTGTTCTCTGTATTTCTATATGGTGCACTATATTTAAACTCTGTATTTCGTCTGTCGCATGTTGCCATGTTAAGATGTGCAGAAATTGTCTTCGAGGCATGTAAAAGTAATGTTGTTTTTATTTTTACAGTATTCGCCACGACGTGTACAAGTTGGATGTTTAATATTCAAAACTTTGTAATGATTGGTTGAAATGTCATATTCTGTTTGTTGTGCAGTCAGGAGTGAAGGAGGAAGATAGTGGAGGTTGGTCGGCCGAGACACCATAACATCACATAACGAGTCTTGATGTTGTCGAAGCCATTTAGTCAAACTGTCCAATATCTTTTCTCTGGGTCTTCCCCTTGATCTTTTCCCTTGTATCTTTCTTTTTGTCATTATATTCTCAATGCCTCCTCTTCTCATTATGTGCCCAATAAATGTTGACTGTCTTTTTCTTATATTATCAATAATGCATCTTTTTACATTCATCCTCCGAAGACATTCTTTATTAGTAATCTTTACTGTCCAAGGAATGCGTAACATTCTTCGAATAAACAACATTTCCGCTGCCTCCAATGATTTTTGTGATGTCTTATTTATTGTTCATACTTCACTTCCATAGAGTAGCACTGGTTCAATGTAGCATTTGAGGACACGTTTTCTAGTATCCATCGATATGGACTTGTTGCATAGGATATTTTTTATTGTATGTAATGATGCTTTTGCTTGTCCTATTCTGCTTATAATTCCGGTCTTACATTTACCATCTGAATTGTCACCGGATTTATTTTCTCTTATACATCCAGATTTACATACCTCATATATAAACTACGGTGATTGAGACAAATTGAGAACCTCTGGAATTCAGATCTATTTACAGATAAATAAATATTGATTTCTGTTGCACATCAACACAAACATGAATGTTTGACATCAGAGATTCAAAGTCAGTGTCTGAACATTATCGAACTTTGTATTTATAAAATAAACCACCAAAAAAAAAACCCCAAACATAGGAAATATACAAAGCATTCGTTTAATGATGTGTTTAGAATTCATTGAATCTCCTGTGACTAGTAGGCTTTGTTTCAGAATATAATGTGTGCGAAACTCGATAAAGCGAATTAGTCGATTACGTGTGTTTTTTTTTTAATTTAGATTTAACTCCACTGTCTAGATATTTCTGCACTGAAGAGATTTAATGTTGATATGGAAATAATAAGAGGGACGGGGTGGGGGTACTGGAGTGCCCAACGGAGAGGATAGATAAACAAAATAAGTTAATGTAATAATGATGGAATCCTAATGCAAATATGGGCTATGTGATGTTAGATCATGAGAAGCTGTGCTTGGGAGAATATGCTAGATCAGCCGTGCTTGGGAGAAGATGCTAGATCACGAGAAGCTGTGCTTGGAAAATGCTAGATCACGAGAAGCCGTGCTTGGAAGGAGATGCTAGATCACGAGAAGCCGTGCTTGGAAGGAGATGCTAGATCACGAGAAGCTGTGCTTGGAAGAAGATGCTAGATCACGAGAAGCTGTGCTTGGGAGAAGATGCTAGATCAGCCGTGCTTGGGAGACGATGCTAGATCAGCCGTGCTTGGGAGAAGATGCTAGATCAGCCGTGCTTGGGAGAAGATGCTAGATCAGCCGTGCTTGGGAGAAGATGCTAGATCACGAGAAGCTGTGCTTGGAAGGAGATGCTAGATCACGAGAAGCTGTGCTTGGAAGAAGATGCTAGATCACGAGAAGCCGTGCTTGGAAGGAGATGCTAGATCACGAGAAGCTGTGCTTGGAAGAAGATGCTAGATCACGAGAAGCTGTGCTCGGGAGAAGATGCTAGATCCCGAGAAGCCGTGCTTGGAAGGAGATGCTAGATCACGAGCAGCTGTGCTTGGAAGAAGATGCTAGATCACGAGAAGCCGTGCTTGGGAGAAGATGCTAGATGAGCCGTGCTTGGGAGAAGATGCTAGATCACGAGAAGCCGTGCTTGGGAGAAGATGCTAGATCACGAGAAGCCGTGCTTGGAAGGAGATGCTAGATCACGAGAAGCCGTGCTTGGGAGGAGATGCTAGATCACGAGAAGCCGTGCTTGGAAGGAGATGCTAGATCACGAGAAGCCGTGCTTGGGAGAAGATGCTAGATCACGAGAAGCCGTGCTTGGGAGGAGATGCTAGATCACGAGAAGTCGTGCTTGGGACGAGATGCTAGATCCCGAGAAGCCGTGCTTGGAAGGAGATGCTAGATCACGAGCGGCTGTGCTTGGAAGAAGATGCTAGATGAGCCGTGCTTGGGAGAAGATGCTAGATCATGAGAAGCCGTGCTTGGAAGGAGATGTTAGATCACGAGAAGCCGTGATTGGAAGTAGATGCTAGATCACGAGAAGCCGTGCTTGGGAGAAGATGCTAGATGAGCCGTGCTTGGGAGAAGATGCTAGATCATGAGAAGCCGTGCTTGGAAGTAGATGCTAGATCACGAGAAGCCATGCTTGGAAGGAGATGCTAGATCACGAGAATCTGTGCTTGGGAGGAGATGCTAGGGTAGAGATGAAAGTTCATGTTAGGAACAACATTAATATTAAATTCTTTATTCAAGCAACACCTAACACTACTTAAGTATGAGAACCTTTAATTTTTACAGAAACATAAAATAAATTTTTGAAACACCATACAAAGTAACCACTCGGGTATTTCTAATTGACGATAATTTTGGTGATTGTTTCACAGCAACTGCAGGCGTTCCCAAACATGCATATTAGCATCAGATCTATTCAACACATTCTTGAAATATATCCAAGTCTGTTACATTGATTGTTCATTTTGTAATAAAAAGTGAAAATACACGAATAATAATAATAATATTAATAATAATATTAATAATAATAGTTATAATAATAATAATAATAATTGTTTGTTTGATTGAGAACTCCAGAAATTGCGAGTGATTAGCTCTTACTTACTATGTGCAGTGGGGTGGTTCTTCTGAGCTCTCTTTCATACCCAGGAGACTATTGAAGGAGCCTTCTACTCAGAGGGGTTCTATAACTGTATAAATGACATGATACAAAGCTTCCGTAAGAGAAAGTCAATATAACGGCATTTTATCTACTAAGGTTTTCTGTTGCATGGATGGTTTGTGTAGCTGGCCATTGGTAAGACCCACAGACGCAGCCGCATGCGCAGTAATAATAATAATAATAATAATAATAATAATAATAATAATAATAATAATAATAATAATAATAATAATAATAGTAATAATAATAATAATAACAATAAAATAATAATAATAATAATAAAATAATAATAAGGTAAAAATAAAAACAAAGTAATTATTTTTCACACCATTAAAATATTTTGGGAAATACGGCGTTACTGTTTGTTATTAGTTGACCAACGGTGTATATAGGGATGATAAAGTAAGAATCATACCCTTTGCCTTGACCATCTTAGATCTGGTATCAATTTCCTTAGTATGTCGATTTTGTATCTACCAGCGATTTAAATCTTTGTCCAGTATAACTGGATATTAAAGATTAGACCATCATAATCTGGAACTCAGTGCGCATTGTAATAACCGTTTTGCCATACTAATAATTATTATAATCACAATCATAACAAATAGTAATAATAACAATAAATTTACTACTTTATTTACTAGAACTGTTGTTTATCCGAACTTGCTGGTAAATGACCTGCTTTATCAAAAGCCTGCACAACAAATGCAGTATGCCTCAATCTCATAGATGCGATTCTGTTATCCTATGCTGTCTCGGTTATTTCAGCATTTGATGCGGGCCAGCTGTAACGATTATTACGCGATAATTAGCACCGTGACAATTTTTCGGTAGTCTGATCCGGTCACGTGAATAAAATATTTTTTAAAAAGGGCTCAATGATGTGAACCTAGCGTGTAACAATGGTTGTTCGCTGAACAAACACTTTAATTATTGGTGCTTTTTTTTCATTTCAAATCTGATTATCTGCACTACCCCTTAACACGTGAAGAAACTGTTTGATGTTGGCTTAGAAGCAAATCTAGGGCATGTTTCAATAAGAGGAAACTATTTTTCATGAATAATGCTTTGTTTATTGATTGACATAGTCCCTATATTGGTCTAAATTGCAGGATATTGGAACAATTCGATTGTTGTGATCAAAACATAATACATTATTTGCAATAATGCTCTTGAAAAGTCACTTGAATCATTCATGTTACAAAATTAGATTGTTGCACTAAAACCTAAAACTGCAGAGGAAACATTTTGTCCTTTCAATAATAATTATAAAAAATACACAAACACAGAGACAAACACACACACACACAACTACAGATATAGATACATAATATACCGGTGTACATATATATGTATGTAGATATATATATATATATATATATATATATATATATATATATATATATATATATATATATATATATATATATATATATATATATAGAGAGAGAGAGAGAGAGAGAGAGAGAGAGAGAGAGAGAGGGAGAGAGAGAGAGAGAGATTGGTGAGAATGGCAAAGTTGGAACGCTAGTTTCACAACAATTACAACAAGAGCAGGTCAAGACTGAATTTGATCGTTTAGAGATTGAAAATGAAGATCTATCCCTTACATGTCCTTGTAAATAACATGTACAGAATACAATAAAAACAAACTAGAGCAGTGTTTCCCAACGTGGGGCTCACGCCCCACAGGGGGAGAGGGGCAATCTGGTTGTTCGGGGGGGGGGGCAATTCGAACAAGTTGTAATTAGGCTTCCTTTAGGAATAATTCAAATTTTAAATATTAAAAAAATGGTTATATGTTACATAGGGAGGCATCATAATTTTGGAAAGACTTATGTGGTGCACGGTAGAAAAAAGGTTAGGAAACATTGCACCAGAGGGTGGCGGCTGTGTACTCATTCTTGCGAAGCTGTCGTCCACCACCTCTGTGAATGTCCAGCGCTGGATGATGTCAGAACAACTCTTATTCGAATGTCAAATAAATGGAACATTCTATATGAAACAAAACAACTGCACATAAACACAAACACATTACACAGATAAATGGAACATTTTATATGAAACATAACAACAGCACATAAACACAAACACATTACACAGATAAATGGAACATTTTATATGAAACATAACAACTGCACATAAACACAAACACATTACACAGATAAATGGAACATTTTATATGAAACAAAACAACTGCACATAAACACAAACACATTACACAAACAAATGGAACATTCTATATGAAACAAAACAATGGCACACGTACACAGATAAATGGAACATTCTATATGAAAGAAAACAACGGCACACATACACATTAAACAGATAAATGGAACATTTTATTTGAAACAAAACAACGGCTTACAAATAATACAAACACATTACAC
Source organism: Meghimatium bilineatum (assembly GCA_034231615.1). Lineage (NCBI taxonomy): Eukaryota > Metazoa > Mollusca > Gastropoda > Stylommatophora > Philomycidae > Meghimatium > Meghimatium bilineatum. Next base: position 21,318,197 of record CM067299.1, read on the forward strand.
AGTAAATTTGGATCAAAGGCCATGAACCCATGTACAACTGAATCAGCAACCAACCAACCAGCCAACATGTCGTGGTGATTGCAACGTTACAACGATATTTAACTTTATCTTCCAATTGGTAGCGTATCTTATTCAAGACGAAACCATCAATATAACACTGTTTGGCTATAGTAATTTTCCAGGCAATATAAATACGTTCAGTAGTTTGTCACTGAATTTTGAACGGCCCAGATCCATACGGGATTCGAACCTGGTTCCTAGGTCGTCACAGACACGTCCTGTACCAAGCCACCAAAGAGTCGGACATCTATGTCCTACAGCGCAGAATACTGATGACGCAGAATAGGTCAGAAACCAGTGTCCTCTGTTAGAGCGACATGATGCTGCTGTATGTAATTCTAGCACGTTGTCGCGACCAAAAGTCTGAGAAGAATTTCTGATCTTCTAATCTATCCTTTGCTATCTGGTGCTCGTGTATTGTTTGTAATGCTAATTTCATTAATTCTAAGTAAATGTCCAATATCGTTTACTTCTTACTGTTGTAGAGATACTGCCGTGCCCGTCACGAAACACACACACAAACGTAAACATGAATAGCAGAACACAAACATAAGCAGAACACAAATACAAACATGAGCAGAACATAAACATGAGCAGAACATAAACATGAGCAGAACATAAACATGAGCAGAACACAAATACAAACATGAGCAGAACAGAAATACAAACATGAGCAGAACATAAACATGAGCAGAACATAAACATGAGCAGAACATAAACATGAGCAGAACATAAACATGAGCAGAACATAAACATGAGCAGAACATAAACATGAGCAGAACATAAACATGAGCAGAACATAAACATGAGCAGAACATAAACATGAGCAGAACATAAACATGAGCAGAACACAAATACAAATATGAGCAGAACAGAAATACAAACATGAGCAGAACATAAACATGAGCAGAACATAACCATGAGCAGAACATAAACATGAGCAGAACATAAACATGAGCAGAACATAAACATGAGCAGAACATAAACATGAGCAGAACATAAACATGAGCAGAACATAAACATGAGCAGAACATAAACATGAGCAGAACATAAACATGAGCAGAACACAAATACAAACATGAGCAGAACATAAACACGAGCAGAACATAAATATGGGCAGAACATAAATATGAGCAGAACACAAATACAAACATGAGCAGAACATAAACACGAGCAGAACATAAATATGGGCAGAACATAAACATGAGCAGAACACAAATACAAACATGAGCAGAACATAAACATGAGCAGAAAATAAATATGGGCAGAACATAAACATGAGCATAACACAAATACAAACATGAGCAGAACATAAACATGAGCAGAACATAAATATGGGCAGAACATAAACATGAGCAGAACACACATACAAACATGAGCAGAACATAAACATGAGCAGAACATAAATATGGGCAGAACATAAACATGAGCAGAACACAAATACAAACATGAGCAGAACATAAACATGAGCAGAACAAAAGCACAAATATGAACAGAACACAAACATGAATAGAACACAAACATGAACAGAACGCAAACTTGAGTAGAACACAAACACAAGCATTAGCAGAACACAAACATGGGCATAACCGAAACACAAACATGAGAATACAAACACATACATGTGCATAACACAAACAGAAACATTAGCAGAACACAAACACGAGCGGACATGTATCTGACTTTCTTGATTAATACACCCTGAAGAGGGCCGTGTAGCGCAGTAGTTAGTGAAATGTCTTCGCATATGAGTGGTCCTGGGTTCATTCTCCGGTTGGGGCGGAAATACTTTTTTACAGGATTAGTCCGGGAAGTAAAGACTGCGAGAGAAGGAGATGGCTACCCCCCTCATATAGCTGAGCCACTGAAATGTGAGATCGCTGTGGCTCTGACATGCGTGAACTTTTCCTTACTTTACACCCTGAAGACTATGTGTGCCAGAGTGTGTTGACTCATGCGAACATAAATATCGCACAAAAACGCACCGAAAACATGGTTACTTCAAATAAATAATGGGAAAGAATATTAATTAAACAATGAAAAGGATTTATTCATACTTATTATTATTGTTATTTGTTATTGCTACCTTCAATTTGTATTAGTGTAGTTGTATTATTAATACAAACAACAAACATAATTCAAACCTTATTACACTCAAATATGTGTAAACGCCATCACCCAGACCAAATCAAACATGTGTAAACGCCATCACCCAGACCAAATCAAATATGTGTAAACGCCATCACCCAGACCAAATCAAATATGTGTAAACGCCATGACCCAGACCAAATCAAATATGTGTAAACGCCATCACCCAGACCAAATCAAGTATGTGTAAACGCCATCACCCAGACCAAATCAAATATGTGTAAACGCCATCACCCAGACCAAATCAAGTATGTGTAAACGCCATCACCCAGACCAAATCAAATATGTGTAAACGCCATCACCCAGACCAAATCAAATATGTGTAAACGCCATCACCCAACCAAATCAAATATGTGTAAACGCCATCACCCAGACCAAATCAAATATGTGTAAATGCCATCACCCAGACCAAATCAAATATGTGTAAACGCCATCACCCAGACCAAATCAAATATGATGCCTACCAGCAGTTCTGTAGATTAGATCAAGTTATTTTGTCCGAATACGAACAGAACATTAGTGACTGCACCACCACCTATATCCCAAATACAAGATCGGCACACTAGACGTATGCACCTGTGGTACCAGTTTGTTTGTTAGCTGGGGGATTCGACCAGGCACTCGCTATGCCTGGTCACGTCGCTTTCCACCTAGTCCTAAAAAGGACTGTTTTGGCGATATCACGACGTTGGGGTGACCGGGGGACTGGCGAAACGTGCTTGAGACTTGGCGAAAAGTCGAAAAGGCTGTCGAAAGTTTTGCTGAGGCTTCCTTGAAATCCCGGGACGAACTGTAGATGAAAAAGTCGCTTCTCTCTTTGAAGTTTCCAAGTCCACAGCAGGTTCCCACCTCAGCTAGAGATGATTCGATCCTTGCTAGCTTAACCAGATTGCTTTGTTGCCCGGGGTGCTCCGCGGGGAGGAGTAGCAAGGTCTGGGCCAGTAAGAGTCCTGGTCCTGGTGAGCGAAGTAGCACAGGTGCTCGCTTCGTCGTCTCTGCACCCCTGTGGTACCAGTTCTATAACAGTCGAACATTTATACCTGCCCAACGTACAACGAAGAACGCAGAGTAACGTGAATGAATCGTGTGATTTCCGCCGGGAAGCGCGAGGTATGGTGTACTGCTAGTTCCGCAGGAGAACTGTGTTATTTGCACCTCGGTTGACTCACTACGTGGCCCGGACATCCGAGGCCCAGCACATCCATTTTCGCCATGCCTTTAATTCTGGTAGTGGGCTTTCCTAGTATGTGACAGCCTGCCTATCTGTCGACAGACGGCAGGTGCGTAATGACTCTTCCCAAGACGTTTGTCGTTCAAAACTATCTCGCACGAGGCGTTCCGCAGCCAGTGAAAATGCCTCGTGTAATTAGACGTCTCGTGCTAGGGCCCGTCGGGTACTGAACCTTTTCTCATCAACGAACCTGGTTCCGATTTAGGAAGAACTCGACAGAAGAGCTGGGCCCGGGCTCTTCCGCATTCTTAGCCGAGGTGTCATTCACCGATATCGTGAACTCCCCATCAAAGTCTGAGTCACAAAACGCGTGTGGGAGCAAAGCGGTTTCTCGAACGGAACGACCTTGATCCACTTTAGCCTTAGCCCATCAGGTACTGAATCCTTTCTCTCGGCGAGATATATAGGTAAACTGGATAGTAGAGTTGGGCCATGGCTGCCTTCATTGTCCCGTTTGTGCCTGAACTCATTGCGTACGGAACGCTTTCTCTCTACGAGCATGTTAACGGTATAGTAAAGCTTGACAGTAGAGTTGGGTCAGAGCTGTTTTCTTTGCCAGTCGCCCACGATTGGGTCTATGCCGGTAAGTAGCACCGGTAACTAGAAGCTTGTCTCGATCTAACAGAACTGTTTTCTGTGCCAGGCGCACTCGATGTGAGTAGTATATAGCCAGCATAATAGGAAGTGGATATGACATGATATGACATGATATGACATGATATGCCATGATATGACATGATATGCCATGATATGCATGATATGCCATGATATGACATGATATGCCATGATATGACATGATAAGACATGATAAGGTACCAGATCCAATAAGGTGAGCGGATCGCGGGCGGGGCGTGGTCCCGATACCGGCGGGGCGTGGTCCCGATACCGGCGGGGCGTGGTCCCGATACCGGCGGTGCGGCGCGGGTGGGGCGACGAGGTCCCCGACCCTGAAAACTGGAAAAGGGGTGGGTAGTATATATGTGATTGTATGCTGGGTGGGTGGTGTTTTCCATTCAAATTTGTGTTGAAAATGTGTGTGTGTGTGTGTGTGTGTGTGTGTGTTATATAAATATATGTACCATACCTCAAAAATGGTTATTAACAGAAATGGATACGAGGTGGAAACATCCCTTTACAGCTATGATTGCGGGTCCGACCGGGTGCGGAAAAACTGTTTTTGTGCAAAATTTCTTAAAATATGTGCATGAGATGATGGATCCGATACCAGAGGAACTTATCTGGTGTTATGGTGCGTGGCAGGTTGCGTATGAGACCATGCCTGGTGTTAAATTTATTGAAGGACTACCAGACGTGGAGCAATGGAATGGTGATAAGCCAAGACTATTGGTTATTGATGATTTGATGAGTGAAACGGATGATCGCGTTACTAAATTATTCACTAAAGGAAGTCATCATCGGAGTCTGAGCGTGTTGTATATTGTGCAGAATTTGTTTGGTAAAAACAAAGAACACAGAACAATTAGTCTCAACTCACACTATATTGTGCTTTTCAAGAACCCGCGTGACGGCTCGCAGATTATACATTTGGCCAAGCAAATGTACCCTGGTCGCAACAGCTACGTGCAGGATAGTTTTAAAGACGCAACAGCGAGCGCGCATGGTTATTTGTTGGTAGATCTCAGACAGACAACACCTGATCATTTGAGATTGCGGAGTCATATATTTCCAGGTGAAAATCAGGTTGTATACGTACCAAAATAAAAATATGGGTGATAAATTGAAACGTCACGGTCCAATGTTAAAAGTCCTGTGTCGGGCGAAACCAGCTGCGGTTAAGAGTATAATAAAAACGGCCTCACCGGAACTCATACGTACCCTGTGTGAATGTTCCCACAATATCTTAAAAGGGCATGTTCGACTTACGACGCGTCAGAAGAAGCTACTACAGCGGCACAAGACTAATCTTAGAGTACTCGTTCGTAAAAAGACTACTGTGAAAAGACGAAAACATATTCTACAGCAAGGGGGTTTCATTGGTGTTTTACTGAAACCTGTCCTGAGTGTCTTGGGTAGCCTGTTGGGCGTATAATGGCCAAGAAAATGTTGCTGATCGATCCTCGTTTATTTGAAACTCTGCAGAGCAAATCTACGTACACACCACCTGATAGTTTAACAGATAACCTGAGGGACCTGGATGAACAAATGCGAGTGGTTTTGGATCGTAGTGATTTATCTAACGCTGATAAAGCTAGACTCTACCAACAAACATTACAACAGTATTTGACACGCCTTGACCAATACAAAAACAGATCACTGGGTCTATTAGACAGCAAACCACCACCGATGGTGCCTGTGGAACCACTAGCTAACAAACTGACGCCAATGTTTCCTGTAGAACCTGTACATAAAACAGAAGAACCAACTGAGAAAATTCCAGACAAGGTCGAAGTGACGCCTGACCCACCTAAACGCAATCTCAGGAAGAAACGGAAAAGTAAAATTCCTACGCCGACCAAAACACCCATTTGGGAAACATGGTAGACGAAATGTTGGCTCGTCATTACTACAATCCTAAAAAAGCTGGTGCGTATGGTGGTGTTAGTGGCTTACAACGTACCACCAAACTTAAATCAAAACAAGTCAAAGATTGGTTAAGTCATCAGGATACGTACACTTTGCATAAACCTTCTCGGCGCCGTATCAAGAGACGTGCTATCATAACAGGTGGTATAGACCAACAATTTCAAGCTGATTTAATTGACTTAACAAAGTTAAGAAAATACAACGATGGATATTCGTTTTTGGTGACGTGTATTGATGTGTTTAGTAAATTTGCTTGGGCTGTTCCGATCAAGAACAAAACGGGAAAAGCTTTAGTCGAAGCTGTGAGTGATATTTTCAAGCAAAGGAAACCTATAAATTTTCAAACTGACAAAGGTTCAGAATTTACCAATAAAACATTTCTAAAGTTTCTTAAAGACAATAATGTGCATTTCTTCACATCTGAAAATGAGGACGTTAAAGCAGCTATTGTGGAACGGTTCAATCGTACATTGAAGGAAAAAATGTGGCGCTATTTCACTAAAAGCAACAAACCTCGTTATGTCGATGTGATAAAATCATTGATTCGAAATTACAATTATTCATTTCATAGGAGCATTCAGCTGGCACCAGTAGAAGTTAATACTGATAATCAAACACAAGTGTGGAATACTCTATATGGGGATAAACCAACAGACAGAAAAGTATATTTTAATGTTGGTGATAGGGTGCGCATCGGTCTAGGCCGACAAACTTTTAAGAAAGGGTATACACCCACCTGGACAGAAGAACTGTTTACCGTCAGTCAGATACAACCGACAACCCCTGTAACTTATACGATCAAAGATGATGTGGGTGAAGAAGTGCAAGGATCATTTTATAAAGAGGAACTGCAAAACGTCGGTGACAAAACAACTTTTCGAATCGAAACTGTCCTAGAAGAGCGCGGTACTGGAACGCGGAAACAGTATTTAGTCAAGTGGTTCGGGTATAATCCATCATTCAATTCCTGGGTGTCGGTCAAAGACATTACACGGTACTAATGGAAATTGATCAAGTTGAAGCAGTGTTACGACCAGAAGAAGAAGAAAGAACGGGGAGTCGCTCATCACTCTGGGTCTTATTCGGCAAGCTGGTACCACGTTTAGAAATTGTTTTCCTCTGTCAAATGATTATTATATATGTGGTGATTGGTGTTTCATTATTTAATCTGTCTCGAACCGACCTCGACGCACCTGACGCTAAATTTTGGATTGCCTTACTGAGTAGTTGTTTGGGGTACATGCTACCTAACCCAAAGCTAGGATGAGTTTTTACGTTACCTTACCCAGCAACTCTTCAATGAATATTTATCCTGACAATAACCCCAGTCATTATTTTGTCAAAATGCCACAAACTATAGAGATGAACTCGCAATATGAAGTCGGTTTAGCTGAAATTCAGTTTCCAAACACATATTTCAACGTTCTCGATAATGAGGTGTGGTTGTCGTACGTCCACCCACCATCCAATAACCTGAACGGTGTAATAACTATTCCAGCTGGTTTGTATGAGTCACCCGAAGATTTTATCTACGAACTCAACTCTAAGCTAACCAGTGCTGGTCGTATTGCGAAAATATATTACAATAAAGCCTCAAAGAGAGCCACAATTAAGATTCTCGATGAGGGAACTGAGCTTGTATTGAGTGAGACGCTGAAAAACATTTTAGCACTGTCAAAAACACGTCTGACATATAAAGACACTGATCGCACAAGTCATGATATGGTTGATATGGATCGTGACATGAAAAATGTCTACGTGTACGCAGACATTGTATCTGCCCGGTCAGTGGGTGATGCAATGGTTCCACTATTACGGTCTGTACCCATATTGGACAAGACGGCTACCTCAGTGTTTCGAATCTATGACAAACCACACTACGCACCGCTGAGTCGGTTCTCGTTTGACACCGTCGAAATCCTTTTAACCACAGACCAAGGCAAGAAGATCGCATTTACCGCTGGGACGTCAACGGTGACACTTCACTTTCGGTCACGTAAGCGTTTCGATTTTGATTAAACAATGGTTAGACACGCCACAATCCACAGAAACCCCAACGATAAACGAAAGCCCGGCCTATTCAAGCTCGAGTATGGTGGTATAGGGATGATCTCGTTATGTAGCAAGACTTATCATTGTTATGGACCCTACGACAAGACATCGACAAAGGGTTTAAGCAAGACGCAAAATAAATTTGACGCAAAGACATTTTCTGACGTTCTGACAACTAGACAGAGTAGTGGGGGTAAGAATATGGGTTTTAAGACGACAGGGACAGCTGTGTATACTTACGAACAACACAGAGACTCACTTTCTTACTTTTATATTAAACGACAGGTACAGCCAGATAACGTCTCAACAACACCTCTTTCTATATAACCGTTCTCAAATTCGTACTTGGTGTCGGTATTTTTATATAATTTCATATTGTATTGATTATGACTTTAGAAATTTGTATGCACTTTGCCTACTTATATGGTCTTTATAAGTGTTTACGGTCTTTTCATAATTGTATGCTTTTTAGGACATTGTACATTTTTATTCACTAATTTTATGCTGTATAAATGATACATACTTGAAATACTTTATGAAAATCCATTTTCATAATTGTATACCTTGGTACATACCAAAATAAATATAATTATATAAAGTACGTAAATAAAAGTATTTCCTATGTTTAAACCTTTTTTGTTTGTTTTATATTTGTGTGTTTTTAAATATATATGTCTCCCGAGTCTAACACCCACCACTTAATGGATTCTTGTCTGTTTTCTGACCCCCTAAACCCCGCTTGCCATCGTGCTCTTGTCTGATCTTAATTTCTTGTCCTGTGGACAACTTCTGGTGTTTAGCTGGTATTCTCGGCCTGTGGATAACGTATAAGTTCTTGACCTGTGGATACCCATGACCCTTTGGTTTGACAGATGCTTCTTTGTAACAAGTTAACAAAACACACAGAAATCACAACAAACAAACGAGAACCAGAAAATAATTGACAGAAACATTTTTTTTCAGAGATATAAAACATTTTTATTTATCATTCACGTACATTTTCCAAAATAAGTAAGAAAAAAAAGAATGTTCACTGTATAATTCACTGTTGATAAAGCGGTGCCATAACGGGCTGTATTCTTTGTCTCTTGGCTGGTTTGGGGATTTTCTTGTCTGGTGTTAATACAGATGGCTCAGGTACATAGACAGGTTCGTAGTCGGGTGTGAGATACATCTCTAGGTTACCACAACCATATGTGAATGAATCCTCATAGGGGTTTAAAACTGCAGCTGATGATTCGTCGTACGTGTTTGAAGCGGCAGCCGATGAATCGTCATATGTATTTGAAACGGGCATATTTGAAGCTTGTTTTGTAGGAAAAACACGGGAAATTCTATCAAATTCATTCAGAATAACATCTCGTAGATCTACTAGATCGACAAAGTCTTGTCGACTCATCGTGATACCTGTTTTGGTAGGATACTTTATGTGTGTATTACCATAGTATCGGCGAATCTGGATAAGAGGTTTCTTGAAGGATGATACGGCCACAGCATTAACACCAGCTCCTAATGGTTTTATCATATCGGCAGTTCTGGAAAAGTATGTAACTGATGAAGCCATCTTCTTTATACAATAGGAATTGAAAATAGCGCTTCTAGACTGGTAGTGCGTTGTGAAGATTTAGAACAAGTGAGCTTCTTATTTATACACACAGCGGAGTCCGGTGCACCCCACGCGCGGCGGTCGGCGGCGATCTGATTGGTCGCTAGTGGGTCATGATTCATGGATGAATTTATCGATGTATGACATTTCTAGGTCACAGGTGTTGTAATATTTTTATTTATGATGACACATGGCGTGGGTACGCCGAGGTATCTAGGTCACAGATGTTACAAGCGCGATCTTTGTTTGAACTGGTTTTAGCCTTGAACATGACTCGTGGATGAACCCACGCCAGTATGACATTTCTAGGTCACAGGTGCTGGCAGATTTATGACACATGACGTGGGCACGCCGTAGTATCTAGGTCACAAATGTTGTAAGCGTGCTCTTTGTTTGAGTTGATTCCCAACTAGTGCATATACAAGGTTATCATTTTTCCATTGCTTGATGGTGAAAGGTCGCAACACAGTGGCCATGGATGCACCGCGTGCTTTCAACATTAAGAAATACACAACGTATAAGCCACAAGTAGAACTCAACAAATCTTGTAATACTCTCGGGTTGTAAACATAAGGTCTATCTGAATTTCTTTCTAGAAATTTGGTAATCTCTGAATGTCTGGGTGGTAAGCCAAATGAATCGAAATATGTAAATGTTCCAACACCATCGTAATATATTGCCACCCAATGTTCACCCGGTCTATAACTGGGGTCTGTATTGACAACTAAAGCTGATGTCAGAGTTGGATCAATGTAGATTGGTAACTTATCTAGTGGTACGACTCGCACTAAACCGAGGCGACGAATCCAGATATCCTGCTTTAACAGATCATAGATTTGGTTAGTGTTCATTCTCTCAAGCTAAAAAATCTGTAAGAATTGATCTGGTCTTGGATACCTCCAAAACACTATCAACTTCAAAGTATATTAACACTTGAATGGCCGATGCTGTCACGGTGGCAAATTTAAGTTCAATGGCCAGTGGACCCGTCTTCGCCATCTCAAATTGATCACCATCAAGCAAGCTAGGGGTTAGATCAAAGGCGTATAGATTATAACCATGCTTAAAACCTCTAAAGTCAATGGTATTCCCAGCGTCCTTGCCTACGAAACCGAGGGCTGTCAGGCTCCCAAAGAAGGCTCTGATGTATTGATCGTTGGCATAATTAACAGTTAGTGGTTTACCACTCACATTGCGCCCATCTACCATTAGGCTTAAATACGTCAGATCAAAATGATGAAAATTGAATGGATTTTTCTTCAGGTGTCCATTAAACGCTCCAGCGTCAACGAAACCGATAACGACTCTTGTGGGTGTTTGCGATAAGAATAAATTGTCTTGGACGTGTGATAGCATCCCATTAGGAATGGAAAAAGTTTTCAAACCAACACGTTTTATCGGGTACTTGGCATTACCTCGCATTAAGGCTTTCTCGTGAGCCAGTGAGATGGCTGGATTCAGTTTGACTTTTCTAAGTATTAGCGCTGCGTGGGTAATAACACTTTTGTACCCACTCGTCACATCGGTAGCCATCAGGTTGAAAACATCTTTGGAGGGTGTTAGCTTGATCTTTACATCCACACCATTCAACATATATCTGTCTTGGGCGAAAATATCAGCATGTAATTTACCCATCATATCCATTTCCTGACTCATGGCTGCCAGTTGGCGGCGAATTTTGAAGCCGTTATTCGTATCCCCTTGAGTATCGTCATGCGTTCGCGGCGTATCTCTGTAGTAGAGGGCGGCAGACAGATACCCCTTTTTAGCATCATCGCCGTAGTTCAGAGTCGCTTCAATATAAGCGCGGTAAGGATACGTGTTTTCGCTAGCCGTGATAAGCGTATCATTCAATGAGACGTCGACTTGAGAAAATAAACTGTGCATGTAATAATTCACAGGCCCAACTTCAACATTGGGTGGTAGATTATCACCGTTGGGTAGCGTGATTTTGGTTCTTACGTGTAAATAGGTATTGAAAAGATCCAAGTAATCCTCACTATTCCCCAAAATAACAAATTCGATGGGCGCCCCCGGCGCTAAGGCGGCCAGGGGATGAATTTCCACATATTGTCCATCATCTACAGCCGTTTGGGTTGGTGGTACACTAAACAAATCAAGTCCAGAATGAAGACATTCACAAGAGTTGGGGTGAATGAGAGCCATTATCCGAATATATCTCGAGTCGTGTTCTTCTTGGAATGAACTCGTCGGCGTTTAGCGGCTGGTTTTATGCGTTTTCGGCAGGGTTCACCCGGTGGGGCTGGTCGTTTTCGGCGTCTAAGACCACTACCCGATTGGGTAACGTGGTTGACAGCACCAGCCAATAGGCGCTGTCCAGCTTCTTTGGCTCTATCTCGCATAGATTCACGAATATTTGCACCACCTAAAGCATCCTGAGCCACTTGTAAACCAGATGTCACACCTTCCCTAAGTAAGGCTTTACCACCTGTTTTTAACCATGGTAGCACCATTCTACCCAGACCACTAAAAAAACTACCTAGTCCGTGTCCTTTTTGATGTCTACCCCCGACAAATACAGGTAGACCATTCCCAGCTTGATTACAGAAAAACTCTTCATATAGTTTGGGGTTTCTGTGGATTGTGGCGTGTCTAACCATTGTTTAATCAAAATCGAAACGCTTACGTGACCGAAAGTGAAGTGTCACCGTTGACGTCCCAGCGGTAAATGCGATCTTCTTGCCTTGGTCTGTGGTTAAAAGGATTTCGACGGTGTCAAACGAGAACCGACTCAGCGGTGCGTAGTGTGGTTTGTCATAGATTCGAAACACTGAGGTAGCCGTCTTGTCCAATATGGGTACAGACCGTAATAGTGGAACCATTGCATCACCCACTGACCGGGCAGATACAATGTCTGCGTACACGTAGACATTTTTCATGTCACGATCCATATCAACCATATCATGACTTGTGCGATCAGTGTCTTTATATGTCAGACGTGTTTTTGACAGTGCTAAAATGTTTTTCAGCGTCTCACTCAATACAAGCTCAGTTCCCTCATCGAGAATCTTAATTGTGGCTCTCTTTGAGGCTTTATTGTAATATATTTTCGCAATACGACCAGCACTGGTTAGCTTAGAGTTGAGTTCGTAGATAAAATCTTCGGGTGACTCATACAAACCAGCTGGAATAGTTATTACACCGTTCAGGTTATTGGATGGTGGGTGGACGTACGACAACCACACCTCATTATCGAGAACGTTGAAATATGTGTTTGGAAACTGAATTTCAGCTAAACCGACTTCATATTGCGAGTTCATCTCTATAGTTTGTGGCATTTTGACAAAATAATGACTGGGGTTATTGTCAGGATAAATATTCATTGAAGAGTTGCTGGGTAAGGTAACGTAAAAACTCATCCTAGCTTTGGGTTAGGTAGCATGTACCCCAAACAACTACTCAGTAAGGCAATCCAAAATTTAGCGTCAGGTGCGTCGAGGTCGGTTCGAGACAGATTAAATAATGAAACACCAATCACCACATATATAATAATCATTTGACAGAGGAAAACAATTTCTAAACGTGGTACCAGCTTGCCGAATAAGACCCAGAGTGATGAGCGACTCCCCGTTCTTTCTTCTTCTTCTGGTCGTAACACTGCTTCAACTTGATCAATTTCCATTAGTACCGTGTAATGTCTTTGACCGACACCCAGGAATTGAATGATGGATTATACCCGAACCACTTGACTAAATACTGTTTCCGCGTTCCAGTACCGCGCTCTTCTAGGACAGTTTCGATTCGAAAAGTTGTTTTGTCACCGACGTTTTGCAGTTCCTCTTTATAAAATGATCCTTGCACTTCTTCACCCACATCATCTTTGATCGTATAAGTTACAGGGGTTGTCGGTTGTATCTGACTGACGGTAAACAGTTCTTCTGTCCAGGTGGGTGTATACCCTTTCTTAAAAGTTTGTCGGCCTAGACCGATGCGCACCCTATCACCAACATTAAAATATACTTTTCTGTCTGTTGGTTTATCCCCATATAGAGTATTCCACACTTGTGTTTGATTATCAGTATTAACTTCTACTGGTGCCAGCTGAATGCTCCTATGAAATGAATAATTGTAATTTCGAATCAATGATTTTATCACATCGACATAACGAGGTTTGTTGCTTTTAGTGAAATAGCGCCACATTTTTTCCTTCAATGTACGATTGAACCGTTCCACAATAGCTGCTTTAACGTCCTCATTTTCAGATGTGAAGAAATGCACATTATTGTCTTTAAGAAACTTTAGAAATGTTTTATTGGTAAATTCTGAACCTTTGTCAGTTTGAAAATTTATAGGTTTCCTTTGCTTGAAAATATCACTCACAGCTTCGACTAAAGCTTTTCCCGTTTTGTTCTTGATCGGAACAGCCCAAGCAAATTTACTAAACACATCAATACACGTCACCAAAAACGAATATCCATCGTTGTATTTTCTTAACTTTGTTAAGTCAATTAAATCAGCTTGAAATTGTTGGTCTATACCACCTGTTATGATAGCACGTCTCTTGATACGGCGCCGAGAAGGTTTATGCAAAGTGTACGTATCCTGATGACTTAACCAATCTTTGACTTGTTTTGATTTAAGTTTGGTGGTACGTTGTAAGCCACTAACACCACCATACGCACCAGCTTTTTTAGGATTGTAGTAATGACGAGCCAACATTTCGTCTACCATGTTTCCCAAATGGGTGTTTTGGTCGGCGTAGGAATTTTACTTTTCCGTTTCTTCCTGAGATTGCGTTTAGGTGGGTCAGGCGTCACTTCGACCTTGTCTGGAATTTTCTCAGTTGGTTCTTCTGTTTTATGTACAGGTTCTACAGGAAACATTGGCGTCAGTTTGTTAGCTAGTGGTTCCACAGGCACCATCGGTGGTGGTTTGCTGTCTAATAGACCCAGTGATCTGTTTTTGTATTGGTCAAGGCGTGTCAAATACTGTTGTAATGTTTGTTGGTAGAGTCTAGCTTTATCAGCGTTAGATAAATCACTACGATCCAAAACCACTCGCATTTGTTCATCCAGGTCCCTCAGGTTATCTGTTAAACTATCAGGTGGTGTGTACGTAGATTTGCTCTGCAGAGTTTCAAATAAACGAGGATCGATCAGCAACATTTTCTTGGCCATTATACGCCCAACAGGCTACCCAAGACACTCAGGACAGGTTTCAGTAAAACACCAATGAAACCCCCTTGCTGTAGAATATGTTTTCGTCTTTTCACAGTAGTCTTTTTACGAACGAGTACTCTAAGATTAGTCTTGTGCCGCTGTAGTAGCTTCTTCTGACGCGTCGTAAGTCGAACATGCCCTTTTAAGATATTGTGGGAACATTCACACAGGGTACGTATGAGTTCCGGTGAGGCCGTTTTTATTATACTCTTAACCGCAGCTGGTTTCGCCCGACACAGGACTTTTAACATTGGACCGTGACGTTTCAATTTATCACCCATATTTTTATTTTGGTACGTATACAACCTGATTTTCACCTGGAAATATATGACTCCGCAATCTCAAATGATCAGGTGTTGTCTGTCTGAGATCTACCAACAAATAACCATGCGCGCTCGCTGTTGCGTCTTTAAAACTATCCTGCACGTAGCTGTTGCGACCAGGGTACATTTGCTTGGCCAAATGTATAATCTGCGAGCCGTCACGCGGGTTCTTGAAAAGCACAATATAGTGTGAGTTGAGACTAATTGTTCTGTGTTCTTTGTTTTTACCAAACAAATTCTGCACAATATACAACACGCTCAGACTCCGATGATGACTTCCTTTAGTGAATAATTTAGTAACGCGATCATCCGTTTCACTCATCAAATCATCAATAACCAATAGTCTTGGCTTATCACCATTCCATTGCTCCACGTCTGGTAGTCCTTCAATAAATTTAACACCAGGCATGGTCTCATACGCAACCTGCCACGCACCATAACACCAGATAAGTTCCTCTGGTATCGGATCCATCATCTCATGCACATATTTTAAGAAATTTTGCACAAAAACAGTTTTTCCGCACCCGGTCGGACCCGCAGTCATAGCTGTAAAAGGATGTTTCCACCTCGTATCCATTTCTGTTAATGACCATTTTTGTCGTATGTTACATATATTTATATAACACACACACACACACACACACATTTTCAACACAAATTTGAATGGAAAACACCACCCACCCAGCATACAGATACACACATATATATATATATATATATATATATATATATATATATATATATTACCCACCCCTTTTCCAGTTTTAAGGGTCGGGGACCTCGTCGCCCCACCCGCGCCGCACCGCCGGTATCGGGACCACGCCCCGCCGGTATCGGGACCACGCCCCGCCGGTATCGGGACCACGCCCCGCCCGCGATCCGCTCACCTTATTGGATCTGGTACCTTATCATGTCTTATCATGTCATATCATGGCATATCATGTCATATCATGGCATATCATGCATATCATGTCATATCCGGGGCTCGTTATGCTGGCTATATACTACTGATGTGGTCTCTGCCGGTAAGTAGCACCGGTAACTAGAAGCTTGTCTCGAACTAACAGAGCTTTAGTTCTGATTTCCTTGCCACGTTTTCCATTTCTTTTTGCACATGGCACTGCCCTATGGCGTGCGCTGCCTCCTCGTTGTACTTTTGTATGTTATCTTTTCGTCTTTCGCCATGCGTCTATCTTTTATCAATTGCATTGACCGCCCCACCAATGCTTGGACCATGCTGACTGTGTGTCGACAGTGCCATTGCATGTGTTGGCGCAGCGGTGTCGGAGATATTGACTGTCTCTTTTGCAATCAATTCTCTATCCATCTGCTGCCTCCACATTTACGGACACGATCCCCAAAAAGTTTAGTAAGAATCAGCACGAGCAGCTGTATTTCTGTTTCCGGGTTGCACTACGAGGACGTACCTTTTTGGGATCTTGGTTATCTGCTAACCCTGGGTCCCGCGAGAGCAGTGCGGCACAAACTAAGCATTGAAATAATAATGCATATTCTACAAAGAATCATTGTAGGTGCTCTATTTTGAATCTGTTTCTAAATTCTATAAACAATGTTTACTTATAAATGAAGATCTATTATCTATGTTCAATATTCATTACTCATTGCCACCCACAATAAATACCATGTAATGTTCCATCTATATTTCTTACATTGCCACCCACAATAAATACCATGTAATGTTCCATCTATATTTCTTACATTGCCACCCACAATAAATACCATGTAATGTTCCATCTATATTTCTTACATTGCCACCCACAATAAATACCATGTAATGTTCCATCTATATTTCTTACATTGCCACCCACAATAAATACCATGTAATGTTCCATCTATATTTCTTACATTGCCACCCACAATAAATACCATGTAATGTTCCATTTATATTTCTTACATTGCCACTCACAATAAATACCATGTAATGTTCCATCTATATTTCTTACATTGCCACCCACAATAAATACCATGTAATGTTCCATCTATATTTCTTACATTGCCACCCACAATAAATACCATGTAATGTTCCATCTATATTTCTTACATTGCCACCCACAATAAATACCATGTAATGTTCCATCTATATTTCTTACATTGCCACCCACAATAAATACCATGTAATGTTCCATCTATATTTCTTACATTGCCACCCACAATAAATACCATGTAATGTTTCATCTATATTTCTTACATTGCCACCCACAATAAATACCATGTAATGTTCCATCTATATTTCTTACATTGCAACCCACAGTAAATACTATGCAATGTTCCATCAATATTCATTACATTGCCACCCACAATAAATGCTGTGCAATGTTCCATTACATTGCCACCCACAATAAACAATGTACAATGTTCTATTACATTGCCACCCACAATAAATACATAGTAATGTATAATCAATGTTTCTTACATTACCTTAGGATATATACGCATTTGTTTTTAAATTCTTGAACCCGTTTAACTTGCAGGTTGTGTTCAATCGTTTCTCAACTTCAAACATTTTTGTACAAAGTTTTGATACCAAAATAATCTCGTACAATTAAACGTTCTAGCCGTCTAGCGCTGAGCCGTCCAAACTCCATTACTCTATTACATGTATGTCTATGAGATGGCCTATAATACATTTGTTCGAATGTCTTACGGCGCTTGCATGCTCCACTTGGCTCTAATGCAGGAGTAGACATGATTCCTATTATCGTTGGCTTATCGGGTTAGTTCATCGATACGCCAAGGATTGATATCTATGGCTCAAAGACTTTCCATTACAATCTGTCTAGTTATAAGCTTTTGCAATCTCTCATCCTAAACGCAATACAAAGCTATGATCACCTGAGAATTAACACGGGTCTATTAGTTTTCAATAAGAAATGGACAATATAAATTTAGTTATTTTCTCCCGTCTTTGGTCGCCATTGGCTTCTGTCGTCATGACAGATCTAATAGATAATGTCAGTCCAACGCGCTACTTGAACAGTATAAGATTTCTTCAATCATTCGCTATCAGGTCCGTGATCTGCCGTTGTCAACTTGGCCAAGTAAAACACAAACATTGGGAATTATTACGGGAATATCTTGTAGGACTCGGATACTGATATCTGTACTAGCAATCTAGAACTCCGAATTTCCTGTATTATATTCCAAATGTAATGTACCGTTACTTGTAAGCGGAAAATTTGTAGAAAATATGAACTAAATGGTTCAGTAATTTCGGTGGCGAACTCTATCGTTGTCTCTTCTTTTATGTTCGTTCTCAAACTCCTGCTGGGTATCAGGATGTAGTCTAGAGAATGGAATGTGATGTGCGTTTATTCACAGTTTGGCTGTGGTATTTGTGCCCTTTATTAGCCATATACCGAAATGCGTGGCAGGCAGCTACTGCTATTATTTGCTACTCTATTGGGTGTCCGAATAACACACACACAATACTGTCAATATTATACACATGACATGCTAACAACAAACACAAGAACATGCGACGTTTCTACTAAAAAGTATTCGTCGGGACAGAAAACAGTGGACGAACAACGAACACTACACAGATGCTAACATATGGTATGATGAGAGTAAGAGGAGGAAAGTAAGGCAGAGATAAGAGACATCAGTAGATATAAAGGAAACGTGAATAAGAGAAGGATAGAGACGAAGGAAAACAAATGCAAGATAAGAGGGGGAAATTAAAAGGGGGAAGGGACACACATGTATGAATGTGGAAACAATAAATAAATACTTATCTGAATAGACTGAAATATGTGTCATGTAATCAATCCACAAGACAGTGACAAAATCAAGTAATACTCAGTAACCAAACCACACGACAGTGATAAAATCAAGTAATACTCAGTAACCAAACCACAAGACAGTGAGAAAGAAAGAAAAAGTACTATTCAAAATGGTTGTAGGTGGAAAGAAATCGTGAACAAAGCTCACAATAATAGGAGATAATGGAAGGTAGTAAACATGAATATAGAAATAGAAAGGGAGGAGTGGGGAACGGGAAAATAAACCTAATAAAATGACAAGAGGACACACGATTCGATTAGGAGGACAAGAGGGAAACGGGAAAGCGGACATGACGAAGTGCCATAGAAAGTAAAAGAGTAAATGAAACAAACTTGAAAGAAAATGATAGATAAAGAAAGGCTAATAAAGAATGGAAATATCAGGGAATCATGTCATGAGGGAAATAGTTGGGGGGGGGGGGGAAGAAGAAATATAAAAAGAAAGAAACAAACTGTGTAAAGTGAAGAATTCTAACAGGGAACATATAGGATATGACTCCAGAAGCATGAGCCAACAAGAGGTACACGAAGCCATGAGGTAAAGGCAGCTAATGACAACTTGTAGGACAAGCAGATACCACAGAGAGAGGTGGCAATCGAAAAACCACAGGGTTAGGCTCAATGAACAACCATGAATACAACGTCAAATGGCAAAAAAAGACACAGTGAAATCAAACTGCAGGATCCGACGTCAACCAACCTAAGGCCCATCATTCAGTCCCACTTGCATGAGGCAGCTCTGAAGAAGTTTAATAATTACAAGATGGAAGTGGTAGAAGATATGGTGTTGACTTGTATGTTTGAAGAAATCCTGAAAAGGACTGACAATCACAAAAAGGACTGGTTTAAATTCAGGTGTAAGAGCTCCCGCCCGTGCCTTTCTTTTTCTATCTTCATGTTTAATACCTTCTATTGTCTACAATTATTGTGAATTTTCTTCGCTGTTTTTTCCCACCGTCATTTTGAATGTTACTTGGTTGTGTCACTGACTTGCGTTTGGTTACGGGGTATTACTTGGTTTTGTCACTGCCTCGTGTTTAGGTTACTGCGTAACACTTGGTTTTGTCACTGCCTCGTGATTAGGTTACTGCGTAACACTTGATTTTGTCACTGCCTTGTGACTAGGTTACCGTGTAATACATGGTTTTATTACTGACTTGTTACTAGGTCACCGAGTAAAACTTGGTGTTGTCACTGACTTGTGACTAGGTTACTGAGTAACACTTGGTTTTGTCACTGCCTCGTGATTAGGTTACCGAGTAACACTTGGTTTTGTCACTGCCTCGTGATTAGGTTACCGAGTAACACTTGGTTTTGTCACTGCCTCGTGATTAGGTTACTGTGTAACACTTGATTTTATCACTGCCTTGTGACTAGGTTACCGAGTAATACATGGTTTTATCACTGACGTGTGACTAGGTTACCGAGTAACACTTGGTTTTGTCACTGCCTCGTGATTAGGTTACCGAGTAACACTTAGTTTTGTCACTGCCTCGTGATTAGGTTACTGCGTAACACTTGATTTTGTCACTGCCTTGTGACTAGGTTACTGGACACATATTTCACTAGTTTATTGAACTAGTATTTCTTTAACATGTCACACATATCATACACGTTTGTCTGCTATTATAATGTGTGTGTGTGTGTGTGTGTGTGTGTGTGTGTGTGTGTGTGTGTGTGTGTGTGTGTGTGTGTGTGTGTGTGTGTTCCATCGTGTACATTTTTTCCCATTTTCTTTATCCTGTTCTTATCCACTCTCCATTTATTTCTACTTTTAGTTCTCTTATCTCTCTCTCTTTATAGCTACTTTTATTTTTCTTATTTTTCCCTTTATATCTTTTATTTGCCTTATCTTTTCCAAACTTCCCTCTTCTTACTCTCATCATTCTATATGTTAGTATAGCTATAGTTTCGCTGTTTTTGCACTGTTTTCTGTACTGACGAAGACGTTTTAGTCGAAACGTCTTCTCTTCTTGTGTTTATTGTTAGCATGTCATGTGCATATTGGCAATAAATTCTACTGATCTCCATTTTTTAATCTCCTAATTTTGACATTTATTTTTGTAGAACATAATTTTAACAATTGAATTACGTGATTTGTATCAGGATAGTTGCAGCCAATGAAATCTTTATGTCCCAGGGATACTGGTGATTTATTTTGAACTCATTCAAGCAATTCTCGCTCGTGTGATGCCGGGCCCGGAAGGGAAGCACAGAATAGCAACACTGTTTACCTTCTACGCATGTCGTAAAAGGCGACTAAGGAGGTTATGGGATGGAGTTGGCTGTCCCATCCTATATAGGGTCAGTGACCCAACGCCATGCTGAAGTCGGATGTGTCAGACCGAAAGGCGCAGATATCGCATCAATGTTGTAAACCATGACACAACGCATTCCGTTCTCCGGACTACATCCTGATAATCTGCAGGAGTTTGAGAACGAACGCAGAAGAAGAAGAAGGAGCAATTCTCTCTTGATTATTTTTGAAGGTTGTATCTGGAATAATTCGTATGAAATTCGAGGACAACTTCAGTTGAGACTATCACGCAGATATGACTTTCATTTATTCGAAAGGACGTGTTTCCTTGCTTGATGCTACATCAGAACTGACCATTACTTTCAGAAAGAACCACAGGCATCGTTTCTCATGACAACGCGATAGTGACGTCCACGCGACTTCTGATTTCTTTAATTATTGAAATTGGGACCTAAGATCGTCTGCTAACCACTCTTAACTACCTATTCGTGTGCGTGCTGGTTGAGTGGAAAGGGGGTTGGTCGGGAGACGCTCTTGAGTTATCGGCGCCATCTTGGTCTGTAGTACGGAAGTCGTCAGTTAAACGGGTCACGTGACTGTATCTCTATTGGTCTTCTGCGGAAGCATCGCTGGAAGCTGGCAGTATAATTGAGAGATAAGGAGATCGTTTAGAGAATTTTGGGACAAAATAAACGACCGGTGATTACCTTATTATAGCCCGTATTTATTAGATTTGCCATTAGCGGATCTCAGAAAGCAGTAAAAATTATCAACATTGAACGAGGCACGCAGTGCAGTGTTGATGAAGACAATCGAATGCTAAAGTAACAAAAATACTATCAGTGGGCGGCGGCATTTTTTTTATATTCAGCTGTTGTAGGCAGTAATTGAACAGCGATACACGCGAGGTTCTCATAGTGTAGCTAATAAACGTTAAAGATAGATGTTGTAGCAGCTGCAGCAGTAGTATTAGTGGTAGCATTAGTAGCAAAATCAGTAGTAGTAGTAGTAGTAGTAGTAGTAGTTAAATCAGCAGTAGTAGTAGTGGTAGCAGTAGTAGCAAAATCAGCAATAGTAGTAATAGTAGTAACAGTATTAGTGGTAGCAGCTGCAGTAGTAGTAACAACAGTAGTAGTAGTAGTAGTAGTAGTAGTAGTAGTAGTAGTGAAATCAGCAGTAGTAGTAATAGTAGTAGTAGTAATAGTAGTAGCATTAGTAGCAAAATCAGCAGTAGTAGTAGTAGTAGTAGTAGTAGTTAAATCAGCAGTAGTAGTAGTAGTGGTAGCAGTAGTAGCAAAATCAGCAATAGTAGTAATAGTAGTAGTAGTAGTAGTAGTAGTAATAGTAATTGTAGCAATTTTAGAAGCAACAGCAATATTAAAAGCAATAATAGATTTTGTTTGTATACTACGAAATGAAATGTCTAAGGGAGGCTATTGGAGTCACCTGATTCGACAAAACTTGCAGTGAGAACATCAGAAAGATAATAGGTATAACATCGAATATATAAAGAAACAAAAGATAAAATGATTTGGATAACTTATGAGGAGGAACGGTCAACTTCCCATAAGATTTTATAATAAGATGGTATCAGATACAGATCCAAGGGCAGACCTAGGAAAAGATGGATAGACAATATCAAGACCATCCTGAACAAACATGACTACGCCGCAACCAGCGCAACACACCTGGCTCTGGAGCGCAGACTACATCTCATTCACAAACCCCTGCGCTCAACGGCAATTGTGGTAGCTGCGACAACACCACCACCTGGGGATAGACAACAGAGATAATAGAGTTTGTGTACTAACTGTAGTAGTGGGGACTGTATTTATAGTAGCAGTAGCCTCTGCGGTAGTCCTACTAGAAGTAGTTATAATAGTAGTATGTGTGGTAGTAATAGTAGCAACTCAGTAGATACGACTAAGCTAGTGTCGGAGGGGGAGGGACTGTTCATATATATATTTCTACTTTTAATTGTCATGCTTTCGTTGAACTTTCACAGGACGAAAATTGTACCGTATAAGCATGTTATCTAGTATGTGTTTACTATTGCATGAGGGGACATATGCGATCTACATACCTCTTGCATGAGGGGACATATGCGATCTACAGACCTCTTGCATGCGAGCACACTGCCTAAACATGTTATCTAGTATGTATTTGCTATTGCAACTGAAAGGTGGGAAATTAAAGGCAAAAGAGATGTGGTTCTACAGAAGAATGCTGTGTATACCTTGAAAAAGACAGAAAAACTAATGTGGAGGTGTTGAAAGAGTCAAATGTGAAACGGAACCTTAACAATAATATAAGAAAGAGACAATCTTCATTTTTTGGCCACTTCATGAGACAGAGAGGTTTGGAGAACATAGTCACAACAGGGAAGATTGAAGGCAGCAGAGACAGAGGACGACAACGTGAGAAAATATTAGACAGTTTGAAAACCTGGCACGGCAGAGAAACAACAACGATCTTGATACATAATGCCAGAGATAGAGAGCTGTGGAGAGCCATGATCGCCTACACCAGCCGGCATGGCACCTGATGATGATGATGATTTTCTATTGCGTGATGGGACACATGACATCTACAAACCTCTTGCATGCAAACACATTGTAGCCATAAGCAATAATGTTCAGTTGGAGCATAATTTGTTGGTATATAATTTTAAGGGCGATTTAAATTTTAGAATTTTTGATGACATAATTAATCAAAGGGTTAGGGTTTCTTGAATGTCGAGAGACAGATGAATTCTTGACAGGTGAATTCTTGACAACTGAGTGAATTCTTGACAGATGAATTCTCGACATGTGAGTTCGTGACAGATGAATTCTTGACAGATGAATTCTTGACAGGTGAGTTCTTGACAGATGAATTCTTGACAGATGAATTCTTGACAGGTGAATTCTTAACAGGTGAATTCTTGACACGTGAATTCTTGACAGGTGAATTCTTGGAGCGTATAACATAATTGATATACAATTGTTGATGTAATTTATGAACATTTCAATATGGTAAAATCAGAGTACAATGAAGTTAAACATGTACGTCTTGTCAAGGAGTACCTATTTCTGGACCACATCCTGATAACCAGCAGGAGTTTGAGAATGAAGGCAAAAGAAGAGGACTTCAGTACTGCCAAAATATCGTGGTTGATAACGACGTTTGGCCCCAATTTGACGTGCTCATTAAATAAAACTTAAAATTGAGACTAAACACAAGTAGATACTTCTAACTTTGCGTTCGTTTTCAAGCTATGTCATGGTTTACAGCTTGGTTGCGATAGCTACGCCTTGTAACCTGACCTATCATACTTCTGCTTGGCTTCTGTACTCTCTTGAGCCTCCGACGGTATTGAACAATTAACCTCATCATCAAAACCTCGTTAGTCGACGCTTACGATATACATGGCAGGTATCAGTGCAACTATTATTTCCTCCTTAATTTACGTACCCCAGAAACACATGTAACCTTCTAGTTACCGCTGGAAATATCTGTGAGACTCTATAGTCACAGTAAATAAGAATATAGATGAAAAATAAGAAGATAGTCCACATAGTGTCATTTGCCCATATGATTCCATATGATACTCACTGAAATATTCAGCCCTGCGTTGTGGCGTGTTCCAAAATGAAGATTAATGCTTGCTATTGCTGTTATAGATTTCTAATGCGTTTCAAAATGAACAAAAGATCAAACTGACAAGCAAGAATGACAAAAACACGTCATAAAAAATGTTCCGGTCATGTGTAATTTCCGCCCACCAATACATTATTGTTACTGGCCGATTTATGTCATTACTTGCAATGGCCGTCATGGTTTAAGTCCAGAATGCTTTGTTAACACGGAAAGCGGAAGTGGGAGTTCTATTCCCTGGATGTTAGTTTCTTGATTTATCCAGCAGTCAGACGAGTCCTAGTTGGTGAATCAAATTCCAATTATGGCGTATAACAACGAAGATCCCCGGATTTGATTAGCAATCTCAGTTATTTGATTTTTGTCACCTCCGGAACTCCCTTCAAGCAGCAAGTTAACTGCTAGTCTCATGATAATCAATGCCTTTGTGTGCATTGTGTGCGCGTATGTATGCGCACGGGGAAAAGATGTGAGTATGCCCGTGGATACATTTGTTTGTCTGAGTATAAGTAGATATTTGTTCATTACAAACTTTAATTACAAATTGAAAACAACAAAAGAACATTAATATAGCATAAATAAGAACAGGAGCTTAAAGAATGACAAATGTTAGAAAAGGAGAACAAATAAAATACAATCTAAACTGCCAGAATTTTCACTAACCCTCTAAAAGACGGAAAACACTTTCATTCCCTACAAACGTCAGCGCCAGATACAAACAAACAGATACTCAATTCATTCTGACCGACCTAGGGCACCCGATACGTTGTCTCGGTATTAAGAGCAGCTAAATAGATACATTTCATTTAACCCTCGTTTTGTCCTCGTGAGATCCACGAGACAAGTCAGGGGTTTGCTGTTTCCCCTACCTGAGAAAGTCGAGTTAATAGATAAACTGACACCGGTAGAAATCGAGGCAGTGGCGCCAGAATAAATACAGGGTAGTCAAAGTCTATTTCCCCTATTTATTTGGCCTTTATTGAGGGTTTTCTAGTTAAATTCACTGCTTTTATCTGGCCATTATTGTGTGCTTGAACTTTATCTTTATTGGTTCGACCAAACGTGAAGAGTCAAGCATGAGTGAGAGGCGGAGACCACTTACCGTCTAATGCAGCAATTCATCTTTATTACTGCCGGATCTTAATTTGCGGTTAGAGAGATGGGCGTCACAGAAGAGGGATGATCGGGACTTGAACCCATGGTCAGTCTTTTTCTTGCTGATGGGCGGTAGTTGAGCAGTTCATAGCGTGAATGATGTGGGGAACTGAACTCCTGACTCTTTAGCAGATGGCGCTGAGAACAGAACGGAGAGGCGAGCTTAAAACTACTACCGCTAAGGAAAGCAAAGATCGGAGACGTCGACACAAACCATTAATTTGTGGCGTCGAGAAAGTCTATCATTCGTAAGACATCTTAGGCGATAATATTCCTGCTGTAGTTGATGGAGATAATAATGATAAGATATTAATGGAAGAGTTGGAAAAGAATTGTTAGTGTTTGCTGCAATTATTACTGGGACCAGTCTGTAAATTTTTGTGAAAGGTAACGACAAATATAATGCCCCCCCCCTCACATGCTCCCTGTTCCACTAGTATCGAATCTTTAAAATCACTTCGTGTTGCCATGGCCCGAAAGGGGAGCAATGATTCGTGACAGACACTGTTACCTACCATGCACATCGTAAGAGGGGACATTAAGGGGGCATTAAGGGGGTTTTGTGGTAAGGGTATTCTATCCCACAGAAGGGTCAAAGTGACCCAGAAGCCATACTGAAGTCGGATGTATTAAGCCGAAAGGTGAAACTCAAATAATCAGAATCATCTTAGGAGCAGTGAGATCCAAATCAATCGTAGAAACGAAGAATATTGAAGGAATGCAACCATTGAAAAAAGGGGCAGGGATATTAAAGTAATGACCCATGAAGACAAGTCCCTTTCTCATCACAGCCATCCAATGAAGGAAAGATTCCAGAATCTGTCACAAGGACGGTTTAAAAAAAAAATAACACACCAAGCCAAGCTTCTGTGTAGACAGTTGTCTACTCTCCCAGGGGTACTACTGACTTTTTATCTCAGCCAGTACACTTTTCATGGGGACAAACAGACATACAGTGACCATCCAAACAACAATGACAGGTGTGTATAGGGACGAACAGCGGAATAATCTACAGAAATGGTAGCCGCCCTCATTTCCAAAATTTGCATACCCACGTGATCTATGGACCAGAGTGTATACGGATGAATCAGCACAGAATGATGCAAGAAATGGAGGTAGTGGTGTCTATACGGAAATCCCACATGGCACCACTGAGACCATATATATGTACCAAAGGGGAGTTACTACAACAACTGTGACTTTGAAGTCAAACTATTCATGCAGCTGCTGAGAAATTTTAACATCGTACAGGACCTCACACCCTATTGTAATACTTACAGATGCAAAGTCAGTACTAGAGGCACTACAATTCAATAAAATACCAGAGTTAAAAGAGATAGTGTCCATAGTGCAACATCGGTGTAAAATTATACTGCAGTGTATTCCACCTCACTTTGGAATAGCAGGAAATAAGAGAGCTCATCGACTGGCCAAGGAAGATTCTAACATGCAACAACCTGATGTTCTAATCAGTTATCACCAAAAGAAATCCACGATAAAGGAACAACGAAAACATTACCTTCACGAGACGACTAGCATCTACTAAACAGATAACAACAGGTCATCATATTTCGATTCACAACTGGACACGATAGACAAAACAGCTACATGTATACTATATACGGCAATTTAAAATTGTTACTTCAGAAAAGTATACATGGCGGGCAAACACACTGCAGATAATACCCGTCAAGAATGTGCAAACTATGACACATTAAGGTGCACATACTAGCTTTCTGATAATCCTATGAACATGTTAAACTCTATGTTACAAAAGAACAAGAAATTGAAAAACACTATTTAAAAACACGATTTTCATTATCAAATCGAAAAAGACGACAAACTGTATAAAGTTGACCACGTGTGCGAGGTAAGAATCTTGGAGTGATACCGGTGTAAGTAGAATTCTTGTAGAAACAATCATATTCTAAGGTCCGTGAGGCAATGCCAAATACAATTGTTTACTTTTGTCAAGAATTTAGTAATTCTATAAGACGGACCTCTATTGTAGCACTGTGTGCATGTTGCTCTATTGTAGCACTGTGTGCATGTTGCTCTATTGTAGCACTGTGTGCATATTGCTCTATTGTAGCACTGTGTGCATGTTGCTCTATTGTAGCACTGTGTGCTTGTTGCTCTATTGTAGCACTGTGTGCTTGTTGCTCTATTGTAGCACTGTGTGCATGTTGCTCTATTGTAGCACTGTGTGCTTGTTGCTCTATTGTAGCACTGTGTGCTTGTTGCTCTATTGTAGCACTGTTTGCATGCTGCTCTATTGTAGCACTGTGTGCTTGTTGCTCTATTGTAGCACTGTGTGCATGTTGCTCTATTGTAGCACTGTGTGCATGCTGCTCTATTGTAGCACTGTGTGCTTGTTGCTCTATTGTAGCACTGTGTGCATGTTGCTCTATTGTAGCACTGTGTGCATGTTGCTCTATTGTAGCACTGTTTGCATGTTGCTCTATTGTAGCACTGTGTGCATGCTGCTCTATTGTAGCACTGTGTGCTTGTTGCTCTATTGTAGCACTGTTTGCATGTTGCTCTATTGTAGCACTGTGTGCTTGTTGCTCTATTGTAGCACTGTTTGCATGTTGCTCTATTGTAGCACTGTGTGCATGCTTCTCTATTGTAGCACTGTTTGCATGTTGCTCTATTGTAGCACTGTGTGCATGTTGCTCTATTGTAGCACTGTGTGCATGTTGCTCTATTGTAGCACTGTGTGCAAGTTGCTCTATTGTAGCACTGTGTGCAAGTTGCTCTATTGTAGCACTGTGTGCATGTTGCTCTATTGTAGCACTGTGTGCAAGTTGCTCTATTGTAGCACTGTGTGCTTGTTGCTCTATTGTTCTGTTTTTATGCATCAATTAAATTATTTGAATTTGAAACATTTGTATATAAATGTGAAACACAACATGCATTTTTAATGGGGTGTGGTCCAGGAATGGGGTGTGGTCCAGGAATGGGGTATGGTCCCGGAATCCTTTAGAGTTGTTGACAAGGCGGAGGGGGAAAATCATACATTAGCAAGTAAATTGTCCGATATAGTTTATTGACATCCCCTAAGAAATGATAATTATTTCTCAAAAAAGAATCTTACGAATGAAAGTGAATATTTATTAGTATATTATTTTAGCAAACCTTTTCACCTCTTCCATCCTACTGTCGCGCAGATAAATATTCAAACCTCTTCAACTCTTTCATCCTACTGTCGCGCAGATAAATATTCAAACCTCTTCACCTCTTCCATCCTACTGTCGCGCAGATAAATATTCAAACCTCTTCACCTCTTCCATCCTACTGTCGCGCAGATAAATATTCAAACCTCTTCACCTCTTCCATCTTACTGTCGCGCAGATAAATATTCAAACCTCTTCACCTCTTCCATCCTACTGTCGCGCAGATAAATATTCAAACCTCTTCAACTCTTCCATCCTACTGTCGCGCAGATGTTTTTGTTTGTTGTTTGTTTGTTTTGCGTTCGCTCCATTGTAACCATCACGGATATCCGTGCGATTTCCGTCGGGAGCGTGATTACGTTGTACCACCGTTATGCGCCTTGTACGCCTAGCACATCCGATTTCGGCATGCCTTGACAATTCGGGTGGGCTACCCTTAGCCTGTGACAGTCTCTATATCTGTCTCCAGACACGCGTAGTGGCGACTCTTCGCCCAGACGAGTCGCGCAGATAAATATTCAAACCTCTTCACCTCTCATCTTTTACTGTCACTCAGAAAATTATTGACGGTTCCAAGAAATTGAAGCCCAACAAATTGAAGACCAAGAAATTGAAGACCAAGAAATTAAAGACCAAGAAATTGAAGACAAAGAAATCTCTGGCCTGGGACTAAATGTCGATGGTCGAATCATTTATAATGAAGAGTAATGTTCAATTGTTCTACAACATTGAGGCCTATGCAAGGGTACGGGATTATGCCTACTTTTTGTATTGACTAGCGACATGATTAGAATAATGTGGTCAGGATAACTTCCAAGACTATAGATAAGGGTAGATTTGGAGAGGGGAAGAATAATGCACCCCCGCCTCCTTTTTTTTAAGAAGTCAGAACTTGACATCAAGTATTAGGATTCAAGCCAAAAAAAAACGCATGTACCCAGAAAAAACCCGTCCCAGAGGTTTCTCAAATTATGTCACGAAATGAAGAAATTACCTTTTTTTAACGTAGCCACTCCCTCTCTCCGCACCGAAAATGCATGTACAGATGGCGTTGATCACACCCCTCGCCTTTACTTCCATGTAAGTTCTAGAATCCATTTTAATAGACCGGTTTGATCTACCGACCGTTAATAATCGAAATGTGTTTTCACTTGAACTGTCAATCAAGCCCAGGTCACACTACCATCTACACTACTAGCTACACTGTTAGCTACACCACTAGCTACACAACTGCATACACAGCTGCCTACACCACTAGCTACACAACTGCATACACAGCTGCCTACACCACTAGCTACACAGCTGCCTACACCACTAGCCACACAACAGCTGAGCAAGTGACACCCCCAAATCAACTATAATCACCACAAAATAACTTACCTTGGCACACAAAGAAATTACGTATAGCGTTCACTTTCACCTGTTCATAGGTGTTTACCACTAACACATCACAGAGTGTGAAAGAGATAACAACACTACTGACTATTGGTTAACATAGCAGTGATGGGTGTAAGGGTCATTCATGTGTACAACAGTTTTGTGACAGAAGTTGGAATCACAATTGAATATGAACCAAAATAGGTCAAATGTAGTTTTACCAAAAGTATTCACAATACAAAGAAATATAACGAATCACAAAACTTATATTTAAACGCGCAAATAACCTAAATCATATCAACAGATATAACAACACAATAACCAAAAATCAGAATAGACAATACCGAGATAGAGTGTGTGGATAAATTCTAGGACCAAACATCAACGGTGCAGGAGACTGCATGACAGAGATAACGAAGAGATTGACAATGGAATACTGTAAAATAACACGGTTGAAATACATATAGAGAACAACAAAATAGAAACGAAATTGCTATACTACGAACTTTTATTTTTCCGGTTGCAACATACGGCTGTGAAACATGGACACTAAGTAAAACAGCAGCGAAGAAGATAAGCGCCTTTGAGTTGAAATGCTACAGAAGGTTACTTAGAATATCACGACAGGCACAAAATAGAAACTTAGATATTATAAACACATTGAAGATTCCAGAGTGTTGGTTATTAAACATAATAGCAAAAATAAAACTACACCTGTTTCGTCATATAAAGCGACACAACTGTTTAGACCACAGAAGACGGATGTGCCGGGCCACTGGCGCAAGTAAAACGGCGACACAACGCATTTCCATTCTCTGGGCTACATCAGACTGGAAATCAAATAGGACCATTGCCCTGCTACAAGAGTTTCAGCGGGAGTTTGAGAATGAACGCTGAAGAAGAAGAACTGTTTAGAAAGACAAATAATGGAGGGCAGAGAAGTTGGGCGGAGGAGGAAAGGCAGACCAAGAAGACGATGGACTGACGACATTAAAGATAACATGAATACATCGTTGGAAAATTCAAGTCGCATCACCCAAGACAGAGAAAAGTTCAGGAAGTTCATTGGAAAGACAACGTTCTGGAGAGAATACGACACATGATAGACATACACTAACAAGGACTTGATAACGTTTTGAATAAACATCATTCATCATAACGAAAACAACGTACACACAACAAACCTACAGGAAAGAAACTAAATTTCAAGAAGGATGTAGTCCAGATAGTCCAGATATTCGCTGTTTTTTTCGTTCTGATGACCCGACGCATCCGACATTCGGCAACAGTATATAATACGTTTAGAATTTGCCAATTTCACTGAACCGTTGCATCGATAGTAGAATTCTACCTTTACCTGCAAGTCTGAAATATCATCTTGCAGCACACATAATTTGAACCAGGTCTACTCAAATGGCACCTACTCGCCTCGCAACTTGAGTCAAAATGTTTTCTACCACATCATCATCATCAAACGCATAACCCTTTCTGGTTATAGAGGTGCAACTCTGGAGACATCAGCATTAAGATATAGCCATTCATATCTGTTCTCAATTCATTGTTTAAATGTGGAGAACCGTAGTCCTGTCCAGTCTTTAATATTATCAACCCATATTTTCCGCTTACCGCCTCCTCTTCTTCCACCCTCAACTGTTCATTGCAAGATAGTTTTGAAAAGGAAATCATGCCTTGTCCCTTGGCCAAACCATACATGTTTGCGACGCTTCACCACTGCCACGAGATGTTCGTGTTGTCCTGCAAGAGTGTTTATTGTGCTTATTTCGTTTATGCTCGTTATATGTTATGCACAATGGGTGCGCAATTTTGGTCTGCAACATTTGCTTTACAAAAAACCTGTAATCTCCTCTCCATTTTCGTTTTAATTGCACTCACCCGTATACAAAAATATGTATTATATGCTTATATATGTTTATCTTCACTACTGTACTTATTCTGCTCTTTCATATGCTATTTAATCTGGACATTGCAGCCTAGAATATTTCAAGCCTAGGTTTTATTTCTTTGGTAGTATTTCCATCTCTGCTCATATAAGAACCTAAGTATTTCAACTTTGAATATATCAACTTCTTCTAGTTTCTGTCCATTAACACAAATTTTAACAGGAGTCATGTCATCTCTTTTTTCTATTTTAGCCGTTATTTTGCTGTTCTCGACGACCTCATCCTGAAAAAGGATGCGATTTTAGCCAAGACTTCCAGGAAGTATATTTTCAACTCAAACTACTATGTCAAGATTTCCAACGTGTATATTCTCAACTCAAACTACTATGTCAAGACATATCACGCGTATATTCTCAAGTTACTATGGATATGGACCGGTCGATCGACTCACATACAACAAATACACACACACACTCACACACATACACACAGAGACACACACATATATATACACACACACACACACACACACACACACACACTGCACAAGTATGTAAATTCCTCGAGAACAGTAAATATTGAAACTTATGGAAAACGTGTTGACTCGAGTTATAGGAGAGTGGGTGTCAGTAGTGTATAGTGCATGGAACGAGCCCCGAGTGTGCTGGATGTGCCGAGTGTGCCCGAGTGTGCAACCGAATGTGCAACCGAATGTGCAACCGAATGTGCAATCGAATGTGACCGAGTGTGCTCGCACATCCAATATGGTGGCGAAACCTGTCAAAAACGGTCGAAACCGGCCGAAATCGCGCGGTGTGTGTGTGCCCGGGGCGGGGGCAGACGGCTAGGCGGGTGGCGAGGTCCCCGACCCAGACAACTGGAAAAGGGGTGGGTAGTATATATGTGTTTGTATGCTGGGTGGGTGGTGTTTTCCATGCAAAATTGTGTTGAAAACTATGGTTATGGTGCGCTGTGTGTGTGTGTTATATAAATATATGTAACATACGACAAAAATGCTCATTAACATAAATGGATACAAGGTGGAAACATCCTTTTACAGCTATGATTGCTGGTCCGACTGGGTGTGGAAAAACTGTTTTTGTGCAAAATTTCTTAAAATATGTGCACGAGCTGGTGGATCCGATACCAGAGGAAATTATCTGGTGTTATGGTGCGTGGCAGGCTGCGTATGAGACCATGCCTGGTGTTAAATTTATTGAAGGTCTACCAGACGTGGAGCAATGGACTGGAGATAAACCAAGACTGTTGGTTATTGATGATTTGATGAGTGAAACAGATGATCGCATTACTAAATTATTCACTAAAGGAAGTCATCATCGGAGTCTGAGCGTGTTGTATATTGTGCAGAATTTGTTTGGTAAAAACAAAGAACACAGAACAATTAGCCTCAACTCACACTATATTGTGCTTTTCAAGAACCCACGTGACGGCTCGCAGATTATACATTTGGCCAAGCAAATGTACCCCGGTCAGAATAGTTATGTGCAAGATAGTTTTAAAGACGCAACAGCGGCCCCACATGGTTATTTGCTGATAGATCTCAGACAGGCAACACCGGATCATTTGAGATTGCGGAGTCATATATTTCCTGGAGAAAACCAAGTCGTATACGTTCCAAAATAAAAATGACTGACGCTTTGAGACGTCACGGTCCAATGTTAAAAACCCTGTGCCATGCAAAACCAGCTGTCGTGAAGAGTATAATAAAAACAGCATCACCGGCTCTCATACGCACCCTGTGTGAATGTTCCCACAATATCTTAAAAGGGCATGTTCGACTTACCAAGCATCAGAAGACCCGACTGCAACGACACAAGACTAATCTCAGACTGCTCACTCGCAAAAAGACTACCGTGAAAAGAAGGAAACATATTCTTCAACAAGGGGGTTTTATAGGCGCGTTACTGAAACCTGTCCTGAGTGTGTTGGGTAGTCTCTTGGGTGTATAATGGCCAAGAAAATGTTGCTGATCGATCCACGGGTACTAGAAACTTTACACCAAAAATCTACGTACACACCACCTGATAGTTTAACGGATAACATGCGTGATCTGGATCAACAGATGCGTGATGTTTTAGATCGTTCTGATTTATCTAACGCTGATAAAGCTAGACTTTACCAGCAAACATTACAACAGTATTTGATTCGCCTTGACCAGTACAAAAACAGACCGTTGGGTTTATTAGACTTCAAACCACCTTTGTTGGTACCTGTAGAACCAGCACATAACAAACCAACTCTGCCGGTCCCTATCGAACCACCACATAAAACCGAAGAAGCAGCTGAGAAAATTCCAGACAAGGTTGAAGTGACGCCTGACCCACCTAAACGTTCGCTCAGGAAGAAAAGGAAAAGTAAAATTCCTACGCCTACCAAAACACCCATTTGGGAATCATGGTAGACAAAATGTTGTCGTGCCATTACTACAATCCTAAGAAAGCTGGAGCGTATGGTGGTGTTAGTGGTTTACAACGTACCACCAAACTTGAAACAAAACAAGTCAAAGACTGGCTAAGGCATCAGGATACTTACACTTTACATAAACCTATTCGGCGTCGCTTTAAAAGACGTGTAACCATAACAGGTGGTATAGACCAACAGTTTCAAGCTGATTTAATTGATCTTACAAAGTTAAGAAAATACAACGATGGATATTCATATTTGGTGACGTGTATAGATGTGTTTAGTAAATTCGCTTGGGCTGTTCCGATCAAGAACAAAACTGGAAAAGCTTTAGTCGAAGCTGTGAGTAGTATTTTAGAACAAAGAAAACCAATAAATTTTCAAACCGACAAGGGTTCGGAATTTACCAATAAAACATTTCTCAAGTTTCTTAAAGACAACGGTGTTCATTTCTTCACAACTGAAAATGAAGATGTCAAAGCCGCTGTTGTCGAACGGTTCAATCGTACATTGAAGGAGAAAATGTGGCGATATTTCACTAAAAGCAATAAACCTCGTTATGTAGATGTGATAAACGCCTTGCTTCGAAATTATAATTATTCATTTCATAGGAGTATTCGGATGGCGCCTGTAGAAGTTAATACGGGTAATCAAACCCAAGTGTGGAATACGTTATATGGAGAGCGACCAACAGACAGAAAAGTATATTTCAATGCTGGTGATAGGGTGAGAATCGGGCTAGGCAGACACAATTTTAAAAAAGGATATACACCTTCGTGGACAGAAGAATTGTTTACCGTCAGTCATATACAACCGACAACACCTATAACTTATACGATCAAAGATGATGCGGGTGAAGAAGTGCAAGGTTCCTTTTACAAAGAAGAACTTCAAAAAGTTGGTGACAAAACAACGTTTCGTATCGAAACAGTCCTAGGAGAACGGGGGGCTGGACATCGGAAACAGTATTTAGTCAAGTGGTTCGGCTATAATTCTTCATTCAATTCCTGGGTGTCGGCCACAGACATTACAAGATACTAATGGAAATTGATCAAGTTGAAACAGTATTACGGCCAGAAGAAGAAAGAGCCGAGGTACGAACATTACTCTGGGTCTTATTCGGTAAACTGGTCCCCCGTTTAGAAATTGTTTTCCTTTGTCAAATGCTTATTATATATGTGGTGATTGGTGTTTCATTATTTAATCTGTCTCGAGTCGACCTCGATGCACCTGGCTCCAAGATCTGGATCGCCTTACTGAGTAGCTGTTTGGGATACATGTTACCAAACCCAAAGCTAGGATGAGTTTCTACGTTACCTTACCGAGCAATTCTTCAATGAACATTTATCCGGACAATAACCCCAGCCATTATTTTGTCAAACTTCCACAAACTATAGAGATGAATTCCCAATATGAGGTTGGTCTAGCTGAAATTCAATTTCCAAACACATATTTCAACGTTCTTGATGGTGAGGTGTGGTTGACATATGTTCACCCACCATCTAATAACCTGAACGGTGTAATAACTATGCCGGCTGGTCTATACGACTCACCAGAGGGTTTTATCTACGAACTTAATTCTAAGCTGACCAATGCTGGTCGTATTGCGAAAATTTATTACAATAAAGCTTCAAAGAGAGCCACAATTAAGATTCTCGATGAAGGTACTGAACTTGCACTGAGTGAGACGCTGAAAAATATTTTAGCACTACCAAAAACACGTCTGACCTATGACGACCCAGATCGAACCAGTCAAGATATGGTCGACATGGATCGCGATATGAAAAATGTCTATGTGTATTCAGACATTGTATCTGCGCGTTCAGTGGGTGATGCGATGGTCCCACTATTACGCTCTGTACCCATATTGGACAGGACAGCTACCTCAGTGTTTCGAATCTATGATAAACCCCATTATGCACCTCTGAGTCGCTTCTCGTTTGATGCCGTTGAAATCCTTTTAACCACAGACCAAGGCAAGAAGATCGCATTTACAGCTGGGACGTCAACGGTGACACTTCATTTTCGTTCTCGCAAACGGTTTGACTTGGAGTAAACAATGGTTAGACACGCAACAATCCACAGAAATCCTAAGCTATATGAGGAATTTTTCTGTAACCAAGCTGGGAATGGGCTACCCGTATTTGTCGGTGGTAGACATCAAAAAGGACACGGACTAGGTAGTTTCTTTAGCGGTCTGGGTAGAATGGTACTACCCTGGTTAAAAACAGGTGGTAAAGCTCTACTTAGAGAAGGTGTCACTTCTGGTTTACAAGTGGCCCAGGATGCTTTAAGTGGTGGGAATATTCGCGATTCTATGCGAGATAGAGCCAAAGAAGCTGGCCAGCGCCTATTGGCTGGTGCTGTCGACCACGTTACCCAATCAGGTCGTGGTATTAGACATCGAAAACGACCAACTCCACCTGGTGCACCCTGCCGGAAAAGAATAAAACCAGCCGCTAAACGACACAGAGCTCATTCCAAGCAGAACAAGACCCGAGACATATTCGCATAATGGCGCTCATTCACCCCAACTCGTGTGAATGTCTTCATTCTGGACTTGATTTGTTTAGTGTACCACCAACCCAAACGGCTGTTGACGAGGGTCAATACGTGGAAATTCATCCCCTGGCTGCTTTAGCGCCAGGGGCACCCATCGAGTTTGTTATTTTGGGTAATAGTGAAGATTACTTGGATCTTTTCAACACCTTTTTACACGTAAGAACCAAAGTGACACTACCCAACGGTGATAGTCTACCACCCAATACTGAAGTTGGTCCTGTGAATTATTACATGCACAGTTTATTTTCTCAAGTCGACGTTTCATTGAACGACACTCTTATCACAGCTAGCGAAAACACGTACCCTTACCGAGCTTATATTGAAGCTACTTTGAATTATGGTGATGATGCTAAAAAGGGTCATTTGTGTGCCGCCCTCTACTACAGAGATACACCAAAAGCCCATGAAGATACGCAGGGGGATACGAATAACGGCTTTAAAATTCGCCGCCAACTGGCAACGGCGAGTGAAGAAATGGATATGATGGGTAAATTACACGCTGATATTTTCGCCCAAGACAGATATATGTTGAATGGTGTGGATGTAAAGATCAAGCTAACACCATCGAAAGATGTCTTCAACCTGATGGCTACAGATGGGACCGTTGGTTACAAAAGTGTTATCACCCATGCAGCGCTAGTACTTAGAAAAGTCAAACTTAATCCAGCCATCTCACTAGCCCACGAGAAAGCCTTAATGCGAGGTAATGCCAAGTACCCGATAAAACGGGTTGGTTTGAAAACATTTTCCATCCCTAATGGTATGCTATCACACGTTCAAGATAATTTATTTTTATCACAGACACCCACAAGA
Organism: Meghimatium bilineatum; assembly: GCA_034231615.1. NCBI lineage: Eukaryota > Metazoa > Mollusca > Gastropoda > Stylommatophora > Philomycidae > Meghimatium > Meghimatium bilineatum. Next base: position 21,356,445 of record CM067299.1, read on the forward strand.
GTCGTTATTGGTTTGGTTGATGCTGGTGCCTTTAACGGTCATCTGAAGAAAAATCCATTCAATTTTCATCATTTTGATCTGACGTATTTAAACCTGTTGGTAGATGGTAGAAATGTGAGTGGTAAACCACTGACTATTAATTACGCCAATGATCAGTACATCAGGGCGTTCTTTGGTAGTCTAACAGCCCTAGGTTTTGTCGGTAAAGATGCTGGAAATGGTATTGACGTTAGAGGTTTTAAACATGGTTATAATCTCTACGCTTTTGATCTGACCCCTAGCTTGCTTGATGGTGATCAATTTGAGATGGCCAAGACTGGGCCACTGGCCATTGAACTGAAATTCGCCACCGTGACCGCATCGGCTATTCAAGTTTTAATTTACTTTGAAGTTGACAGTGTTTTGGAGGTATCCAAGACCAGATCAATTCTTACAGACTTTTTAGCTTGAGAGAATGAACACTAACCAAATCTATGCGCTATTAATACAGGATATCTGGATTCAGCGCCTCGGTTTAGTACAAGTCGTACCAGTGGATAAGTTACCGAGATACATTGACCCAACTCTGACAGCTGCTTTTGTTGTCAATACAGACCCCAGTTATAGACCGGGATCCCATTGGGTGGCAATTTATTACGATGGTGTTGGAACATTTACATATTTTGATTCGTTTGGCCTGCCACCCAGACATTCAGAGATTATCAAATTTCTAGAAAGAAATTCAAATAGACCTTATTTTTACAACCCGAGAGTACTACAAGATTTGTTGAGTTCTACTTGCGGCTTATACGTTGTGTATTTCTTAATGTTAAAAGCACGCGGTGCGTCCATGGCATGTGTGTTGCGACCTTTCACGGTCAAACAGTGGAAAAATGATAAGCTTGTATACGCCCTAGTCTGGAACCAGGTCAAACAAAAGTCACGAGTACAACATCTGTGACCTAGATACCACAGTGTACCCACGCCATGAGTCATTAATCAAATCTGGCAGCCCCTGTGACCTAGAAACGCCATACTGGCGTGGGGTCATCCATGAGGCATGGCAGTGACGCGACCAATCGGGAGCCCGGCCGCCGCGCGCGCGTGGGGTGCTCCGGCCGCCGCTGTGTGTATAAATAAGAAGTTCACTTGATATAAACCTCACATCGCACTACCAGTCTAGAAGTGATATTTCCAAGACCAGTTGTATCAAGAAGATGGCTTCACCAGTTACATACTTTTCCAGAACCAACGATATGATTAAACCATTAGGTGATGGTGTTAATGCAGTGGCTGTATCATCCTTCAAGAAACCTCTTATTCAGATTCGCAGATACTATGGTGATACACACATAAAGTATCCTACCAAAACAGGTATCACGATGAGTCGACAAGATTTCGTCGATCTAGTAGAACTACGTGATGTTATTCTGAATGAATTTGATAGAATTTCCAGTGTTTTTCCTACAAAGCAAACTTCAAATGCTCCAGTTACAAACACATATGACGATTCAACAGTTGGAGTTTCCAACACGTACATTGATTCATCGATTCCAGTTTCAAACACCTATGACGATTCATTCCCATATGGTTGTGGTAACCTAGAGATGTATCTCACACCTGATTACGAACCTGTCTATGTACCTGAACCATCGGTATCAGCCCCAGAAAAGAAAAATACCAACAAACCCAAACCAGCCAAGAGACAAAGAACACAACCTGTTTTGATACCGCTTTATCAACAGTGAATTATACAGTGAACATTCTTTTTTCTTATTTATTTTGAAAAATGTACACGATTCATGAATAAATATTTTTTATATCTCTGAAACAATTTGTTGTCAAGTATTTTCAAGTTCTCGTTTACCGTGGTGTCTGTACTGTGTGTTTCATTAACTTGGTACAAAGAAGCATCTCTCAAAACAGAGGGCCAAGGTTATCCACAGGGCAAGAACTTATACATTAGCCACAGGGCAAGAATACCAACTAAGCACCAGAAGTTATCCGCAGGTCAAGAAATTCAGATAAAACCAGAGCCACTTGACCAGATGTGGGTTACACCAGGGGTCAGATACAGGGCAGGCTGGGAAGCGTGGTTTAGGGGTCAGAAAACAGACAAGAATCCATTAAGTGGTGGGGGTTAGACTCGGGCGCCATATACATTTAAAACATACAAATATAAAACAAACAAAAAGGGTTAAACATATGAAATACTTTTATTTACGTACTTTTTTTTATATTGTTGAACGTACCAAGGTATACAATTAAGAAAAAAAATTGATATGTATTTTCATAAAACATTTCAAGTGTGTATCATTTATACAGCATAAATTTATCAAATAGAAAATGTACAATGTCATAAAAACCATAAAATTATGAAAAGACCGTAAACACTTATAAGGAGCATGAAATTAGGCAAAGGGCATACAAATTTCTAAAGGCATAATCATTACATTATGAAATTATACAACAATTCCGACACCAAGTACGAATTTGAGAAAGGTTATATAGAAAGAGGTGTTGTTGAGACATTATCTGACTGTACCTGTCGTTTAATATAAAAGTAAGAAAGTGAGTCTCTGTGTTGTTGGTAAGTGTACACAGCTGTCCCTGTCGTCTTAAAACCCATATTCTTACCCCCACTACTCTGTCTAGTTGTCAGAACGTCAGAAAATGTCTTTGCGTCAAATTTATTTTGCGTCTTGCTTAACCCCTTTGTCGATGTCTTGTCGTAGGGGCCATAACAATGATAAGTCTTGCTACATAACGAGATCATCCCTATACCACCATACTCGAGCTTGAATAGGCCTGGCTTTCGTTTATCGAATAGCCGCGCCTCGACGCACCGGGGGCAGTCTTTAGGCGGATCGAGCAAGAGGTCTATATGAACATGACAGGTTTCCCTAGGGAACCACTGGTCGTAGACTCGTCGATATTCAGCCCTCATACAAGGCTTAATGACGTCATGCAGACTGTCAGCTGCTAGGGCTAAATAAAGAGAATCAGTATCCATCTCTGTCACCTCAAAATCACTCCTGTCCACAAATCTATCGAGGAAGTCATAGTAAAACTCAAGCATCCTAAGCTTGGCGTATTGGTAAACGAAAAAACCAATCTGGATGGGCAGGTCCCATTTCGTGTGCTGATACCGTGACTCAACCTCGTATAAATCAGGACCAACCTCGACCATCTTCTTAAAGTAGGGGCTATTGACCAGGTTGTCTGTAGCTGTAGGTTCCACATACACCACTTTAGTATGTTTCGCTTTATTGGTGAGGGTTTTTCCATAAGCCGCATTCCCAAGTAATTTCATAGTATCACTTGTAATAGATGCGGCTGGTGATAGATCACCCTCACGACGAGCACTGGTAACAGTATCACCAAAGTGACTGAAGCATGCTACAGGTTCATACTCTATAATCTGGTAAATGTATGTAACCACTAGACCATGCTCCAGATACCACTTTAGCAGGGGTGTGGCCAACAGGATTTTGTTACCAACATAGCTCCCAATAAGCGTGCGACGGGGTGTGGTCAATAGATTGTTCTCTTCAGCGTATTTCGCCATCAGTGGGCCAATATCTGCCCGACTGACATCAATATTCTTAAAGATGGGTGTCATTTCTGAAAAATGTGATTTTAAAGTGTCTGGGACGTGAATGTCACATTCCACCAGTCCAAAACACGATCCATCGACAACCGCTGCAAGAATTTGTTCTTGGGTGGGTTTCGTGTATTTTGCGTAGGATGGTTTACGCCGAGTGAATGTAGCAGCTAGAAAGTCTCTGATGTCTTTCTCTTTCTTTTTTAAGGCCTGCCATTCACATTCCCAACACTCGACAAGCAGGCCCAAACATGCGACAGACAGAATAGCCCGAATCTCACGTGTTTTGGCATACAACTCAGCCAGTGGTTTTTTGTTGACTGGATTGATGACATGGCCTGCAGTGATTGGACAGTTGGGGTGTCCATGGAACATGCACCCATGAAATTGGTAGGCGGTGCGTTTCTTTACACAATAGCCATCCACTGGAATGTTACGCTCACTCAACCGCATTTCCTTGCCATTGAATTGAGTTATTAACTTTGTGTTGTTGGTGTGTTCCATCCATGCTAGCCACTCCCTACATTGTATGGTGTACAGACTCCGTCTGTGTTGCTTAAAACCATCATCCTTGGTCCGGGTGATTGTATAATCTGTGGGCATTTCCTGCATTAATGCCCACAAATAAAGAGCATTAGCATCATACCCCTTAATGCTCTTAACCAACTTTCCACCACGAATGTTGGTTTTATCCACCTCATGGTACCTATGAAAAATAATTGAAGGACCACCGGTAATATTGTGTCGTATAATGTTGTGTAGTTCTTTTTCATATTTAGCACACAACGTAAATACGATACCGCGTGGTAGAGTTTTAAACAGGTACCTGAGGGTGATTCCGGGAACAGAGATGGCATCTTTAAACATGTCAATACCTAGGTCAGCGTAGAATGAAACCTGGCTGGCCAAGGCATCCAACATGGGAACGACATCTTTGTTGTTGTACCACTCTAGAAAATCCTGCAATGTCTTCATTTTATTGACTCGCCAGATTTTTTGGCAGTACTCATACTCTTCAACAGATATGTTGGATCTTTTAAGCTTTGAGTAGAATGCCGCGTGTGGTGGTAATCGTGTTTCCTGCAACTGCGCCAGGTCTGTTACATACTCATAGCAGAAAAAACCTTTCTGCTCGACTACTTTGTAAGCCGCCAGATACTTACTGTAACTAAAACCTGGCGCGAGGTAATTGACAACATCTAAAAATTTTAATGTGTCAGTGGCTATGCACATAAAGTTGTTATTTCGCTTTACAGCGAAGTTGAAGGTCCCATTTTCACTGGGGTGGCTCAGAAAATAACGGGTGAAATATGGTTTAATCAAATTGACATCATATTTCCCCGAGTTAAACCCAATCACAGGCAGTTGGGCGAGATAACCCTCGAGTCTAGCCAACTCTTTACAATGCCCACCCATCAGCAAGGCCTGGCGTTCTGATTTAAACAGTTTTCTTAACCGTTTACCAGCGGTTTCAGCAATTTTTTCTAAATACTTCAACACGCGATTGACCAGCGCTTGAGGGTCGCCTGTGCTGACAAAACAGACTGGGTCTGTCATACCACACACATTGGATGCTACAGAACACGACATAGGGATATGTTTTGCGATATATGTCGTGTTACTCGTCGACTTTTTTTCACAGTCGGACGAGTCGAAATAGCATTCAAAGTCAAAAGTGGCCCTGTACGGGTAGATATACACAGACTCATCAGCATCATCCTCGACTGGTAAAAGTTTTGCCATTACCTCAAAGATGGTTTCGTGTGGTGTGTAGAATCCACCAGGGTAGACACCAGTGCTGCTACCACCTTTACAGGTTTGCTCGTGACGGGTGAGCATAAAGTTATCTTTCCAGACTTTCCCACATTTGGGGCATCCGAAGGAGTGGCTAGCTTCGTCAATATTACTGATGTACATAAAGTGTTCTTTATGCTGGAGGAGGTACATGGTGTCAGGAAATGTGCTGCCGCTACGTAGTGTAGGTATAAGGATATTTAGCTCGTTAAACTCGTATACCTCAATTTTAAGTTGGTAGCAGTCTTCTAAACTTGGGAGGATGTCGAGTGTCACACCAGGAAAGGTGGTCTGGGGTTCTGCGTCTTGGTAAGTATACCAGTCGTCCAGTAAACTATGTGTCGGTGTACTGAGTGCTGTGATGTTGTGTTTGTGATGTAGAGCTAAACAGCGAAAGAAACAGAGGTTGTCGTTATAAGGTGTGCCTGTTTTTTTGTTGGTTTGTAATGTAAAGATAGATTTATTATTTGTGATATGTGGTGGAAGTGAGTCGATAGAACAGCCTAGTGTGTGATTAGAAAGAAAATATAGATAAAATTCTGTAGCACAAATATTTTCTAGCTCGTACTTGGTGTCGGGTCGCACACTAAGCCCGACTTTGGTATTGTCGATCTCATTAATAGTAGTTATGAAGCGGGCCAGGTCACTTCGATTGTTTATGATTACAGGGCTCTCCAATACAGACACATTATTGGTAGAACCGTGAAAAAAGCGAGGTTCTAGGGTCTCCTTGTGGCGGAGAATGATATGCTTTGTTAAACTAATCTTGTAGCGTGTAGTTTGAGCGTTGTGAATTGCGAGTAATGTGTCATTCCAGTTATTTATGTGTGGTTCTGTGGGTGAATGAAAGATTGTATAATGTGCCATCTTTGTAAGTATTCGTGAATGCGTTTTTATGGTATCCCAATTGTCTTCATAAAGCTGTTGAATATCAGCTGGTAGCCCGGCAAGTTCATCCATTTTAAGTTTTTTAACCAGCGCAACCTCTGGTTCAGCTGGTCGTTTTGCGGTTGTAAGTGGTGGGTCTGATGTTGTAGATATCATAGAAATCGGTGGAGTTGTTACAGTGGCATCTATTGGCGTGGACCCCGTTGGTTGTTGTTCAATAAGAGTTGTTGTTGGCCTTTGTGTCGTGTTCATCGCTACCTTGGGGTTTGAATGCACACGCTTAATGTGAAGCGCTAGACCTGAAGAATACGCGCAGACTTGGGGGCACATTGTACATGGGTATCGTTGGCCCCCATGCGCACTAGCCATATGACGTTTAAGGACAAACAGTCGTGCAAAGGACTTGCTGCAAACACTACAAGTTGGTTTTGTTGGTGCGATAGTGGCCTGTGAACGAATAGAACATAACTTGTCAGACACCAGTACACTATTTATAAGGTATAGACATAACATAGTTATAGAGTATATACCATCGCAGTAGGAGTTATCGATATACTTAAGATAATTTACACACTGAATTAATAATACAAAGCCCTATTACTGTAAAAATAACTTCAAATAAAACATCGGTCTGTAATGATAACACTAAAACCAAGAGTATAACACATAGCGGTAGGAGTTATCGATATACATAATATAGATATAAAGACGGAATACGTAATAAGGTTACTATGTGCTCCTACTAATTAATGGTCAAGATTAATAACTTACAATAAAATAAAACACAATTATACATAAACAGAGTATAGTGAAAACCCACACTAACACATATAACCATATCGGTAGGAGTTATCGATATACATAACATAGATATAAACACTGAAAAAGTAATAAGACTAATACAAAGACCTAACTATTAATGTAAAAATTAGTTAAAATAAAACACCGGGCTATAATTATTACACTAAAAACCGAGAGTATAACACATAACGATAGGAGTTATCGATATACATAGCATCAATTTGAAAATTAAAGAAGTAATAAGGGTACTACCAAGACCTAATTATTTATGTAAAAATTAAAAACTTACAATAAAATAAACCACAAGGATAAATAAACAGAGCTATATAAGTATAACAATATGAAGAGTATAGTGAAACCCTATACTAACACATATAACTCACCATTTTCTTACGAATAATTTCCGATGATCTGGTTCAATGAAGAATGCAAAAGTCGTTGTGTTTTCAACAAGCGGCTGATTGTAATAGTGCCGATCATTAGTGCTGCGCTGGTATTTATAGCACGCTGAAGGCTGACTCAGCGAAAATTTATTGGTTTCAACTATGTGGATTTCTGAAATAACCAGCTAAGCCTGGTTTCAACCAGTTAAACCAGAATTACTACTAACGCGTTCTCAGAGTGACACGGTCAAGGTCTAAGCTTTTCTATCAAAGTTTATGGTGAGTATTTCCGTTGGCGTGGTTCACACGCACTCGGGTGAAGAGAACGCTATTAATGCCAGATGTTGCTACCTATCGTTATCGGGGAAAACACACCGCGCGGATTCGGTTGGTTTTGACAGATAACAGGTTTATGGTGAGTATTTCCGTTGGCGTGGTTCACACGCACTCGGGCGAAGAAAAAAGTAATTAAGACCAGATGTCGTTATCTGTCGTTATCGGGGAAATCTTATAAGTATTTCCGTTGGCTCACACGCACTCAGGTGAAGCGAAAGCTATTAATGCCAGATGTTGCTACCTGTCGTTATCGGGGAAATCTTAGTGCAAATTATTTAAACTTTATTCTGGCTTACAACAAAGGCAGACATACGCACATGTATGTATGGGTGTATGTATGTATGTATGTATGTATGTATGTATGTATGTATGTATGTATGTATGTATGTATGTATATGTATATGTATATATGTATGTATATATGTATGTATATATGTATGTATGTATGTATGTATGTATGTATGTATGTATGTATGTATATGTATATGTATATATGTATGTATATATGTATGTATATATGTATGTATATATATATATATATATATATATATATATATATATATATATATATATATATATATATATATATATATATATATACGGTTGAAATATATTCGATTTAAATTCCTTATTTTAAAATCCGAGTACACCATTAATTCCCACAATCAGATAACAGGTTTATGGTGAGCACCTCCGTTGGCGTGGTTCACACGCACGCGGATGAAGAGAAAGCTATTAATACCAGATGTTGCTACCTGTCGTTATCGCGGAAATCTTGTAAGGATTTTCACACGGAAAAGTACGCAGTTTGTAGTATTTCATCAATCAAGTGACCCACCCCTAAGTAACTCAGTGGAAAATTACGGTTCAGCTGACCTTTATGTTATAGCGCCGACCTAGTTGAGAATGACCGACCTTCAACCGGTCAGCCACCCTGGTAGTTTCCGTTACTTCTAAACCAGAACAAAATAAGACAGTGGAAATTTTTAAGTGAAAAAGAGCAATATTTTCTTCAACCGGGTTGAACTAAAGTTAAATAGGGCAGTGGGCCCCACCGATATCATGATCCCCACCCCACCCGCGTAGGCCGGGCACACACACACCGCGCGATTTCGGCCGGTTTCGACCGTTTTTGACAGGTTTCGCCACCATATTGGATGTGCGAGCACACTCGGTCACATTCGATTGCACATTCGGTTGCACATTCGGTTGCACATTCGGTTGCACACTCGGGCACACTCGGCACACTCGGCACATCCAGCACACTCGGGGCTCGTTCCATGCACTATACACTACTGGTGTCCTCTGAGCGGACCTGGTTCAATCCCAGTTCGTGGCATTATATTTTTTCTTTCATAATAAATCCTAGATGCTTCTATATTAATTGACCATGTCACATCCGAAGCAACCTTGTTTATGTCTACGTGTTATTTATGTTTACAAGTAGGATAATTTAGCTATTGTTTTGTTGAGACTTTTCCGCACATACTAATGTTAAATAATTTGGTTCTCGAGGGTTTTAAATATCTGTGCAGTGTGTGTGCATTTGTTATATGTGTGTCGATCAATCGGTCCATATTCATAGTAGCTTGAGAATAAACACGTTGGGAATCTGGACTATTTTTTATGGATTAGGTATGGTCGAAGATGCAATACGAGTATACTCGAGTTGTGTGGCGAGTGGGTACCTCAGACCTGGTTCAAACCCCGTTTACTGCATTATTATTTTTCTTTAGTAAGAAATCCTCTAATCTTCTGTATTATTTTATTCAGTAAGAGCTAATCGCTAGGACTACCTGGGGGTTATTGGCAAACAACAAATAGACACTCTACACGCAGGTTTGCAAAGAATCTAAGATGGGTCATTTACATTCTGATATTAATAGCCCTAAAAAGCGAACTGAATTGGCTCTTGGTCTGGATATATCATCTATTTCCATTTGGATGAAACATGATTACAAAATCAATATGCCATCATGGAAGGAAAGTTGAAAGTTGACGGCTTTGGCTTAGATGTCGTAAAAAAGAGATATTGAAAATGTTTGCTAAAAATAAACTTGTTTCTCTTCGGAAATTAAAAGTAAAATTACAAATAGATTGCGATATAGGAATATCTAAATGTTCTCTGTGGAACATTGAAAGAAGCGCCGGTTTCACTTTCAGAAAGACCTTAGGTGGCAGGAATATTATTTGTGAAAAGCCACACTTGATTGCTGCCTGAAGTAAATACCATGAGAGATGTGGTTGGGGAGAAACCAAGGTTATGATATTGTATATTTTGACGAATCCTGATGCTCACCACACAAATACTAAAGAATAACAATCAGTGGACGATGAATATAAAAGAAACATTCCAAGCAGCAAAGGCGAAGGAATTATACTCACGTAGACTGGCAGTTGTCTTCGTAGGATAACTAACACCCATTGGAGTGAATTCAAATCGAATGATAAAATCAGAGAAGAGACACATCAAAATTTCATCACAGATGTTATCAGAAAACGCCGTTGGTCCTACATCGGGCATGTCCTACGCGCAGACACCAACAGAATACACCACCAATCTCTTGAATGGATACCTACAGGCAAAAGAGCAAGGGGTAGACTAAAAGAAACACTCAGAAGAACAATACTTAGAGAAAGTAAAACAACCAATATTCATACTATTCAAGAACTGCACAGAATAGCTTTGAACAGACAGAATTGGAGAGATCTGACCTCTGCCCTATGCGCTAACTTCAGCGCAAAAGGAAAATGAATGAAAATATGAAGACTGGAAGTAGTAACAGTGGCCTAGTCCATGAAGCTGGACTTATTTTCCACTCAAAATGTACAGATGGCAGGGACTATCATACTGAAATGAATGAATACATTTTCAGGCATTGAATGGATAACAGTCTTCTTCCAATTCTAGAAGGACCATCATATTTAGTAATAGACAATGCTTCCGATCACAAAGCAATATCACAGGTAGACATCATACCAAAATGCATCAAATACAAAGTACCAAATTAAGACATGGCTTAATGAGGCAAATGTCCATTTCCACAATACCTTTTAAAGCTCGAATTGTTACAGTTCGTGAAAAAAGGCAAATACGACACAGTCGTATTATATTGATAAATTTATTCAAAAATATGGCCACACTTCTCTGCGACTATCGGCGTATCATGTTCACCTTCACCCGACATAATTAGTTTGGGCTAATGTCAAAGGGCATGTTGTAAAATATAGTACAACGTTTAAAATTTGTGATGTTGAAGCTCTGACACGCTAGTATCTCTCCAAAATAGATGTTGAGATGTTGATCTGGAAAAAAATGTTTGGATTATATAATCCGAGAGGAAGATGACTGCAGGCACCGGGATGGATTACAATTTCTGCTACCATTAACAATAATCAACCTCGTGGAATCATCAGATTCGAAATGTTGAAGAAATTATTTCGTGCACAGACCACATAATGGTCCTATATAAATGAGTGTATGTTGAGCACGCCGCTAGATACATATACAGTGGCAACAATAATGATCGAAGGGCAGACTAACTGCCGCATATTACAGTGACGTTTACTATTGCACATAGGAGTGACAACACATACAATTGACAACATATATAGCAATTTGACATATCAAGTATTTTTAGACGATACGTCTTTGAATGAAATATTACTTGACCGTATGATGTTTACTGTAATATCTAAAAGTTAACACCACTTATTTGCAATGGATCAAAAGACTTTAAAGAATTTCGTTTACATGCACAACCCAGAGCAAGTATGGGCTAAATTATAGAAGTATTTTTGCGATGGATGAAATCTAATATTACATGCTAAATTTCTCTGCAATCAAACAGACAGTTTCTGAGATATTCGATTGAATGTGTGATTACGAATTTATAAATTGGACTTAGTTATCTTTTTACAGAACACAGATATCAATCGAGCATTTTCTAGCTATAGTTATAGTCTAGTAGATGTTTACGTTCAGTAGGTTGCTATTGTTTTCTAATGCACAATATTTTGCGACAGAAATTGATCCCGACACTGGCAATTCGAGACGCGCTATGTACCTTTCCTCAAATAATAGTGCTCTTTGAAGGTCAGTGAGTGGATACATCTATGGTAAGGAGGGGATGGGGAGGTACTTTGAAAGACTTATATTCTCCTTTTCGTTGCCACTTCTATAATTATCATGAGATTTTTATTGTCGTGGATAAACCATATGGGGGGGGGGTGAAAACAAAATGGGGAGGGGGATACTAATATTTTTACGGTTTTAATAATATTCCGGCAACGATGTCAGCTCTGACCCAACTCTACTGTTAAGCTTTCCTATACGAAAATATACTTGCAGAGAGAAAGGATTTCGTACCCGATGGGCTCAGGCCCAAAAGGGACAACGTTTTTAGCCCTGGTCCAACTCTGCTATCAAGCTTTCCTATACCGGAAATATATTTGCAGAGAGAAAGGGTTTGGTACCCGATTAGCTCAGGCGCTATTGGGACAAGGTCTCTCTGCTCGAGAACGCCATGCTCTCAAACCTTTGTTGTGAAACTCGAACTTGGGCGAGGGGTTCACGATGTCGGTGAACGACACTTCGGTTAAGAAGGCGAAAGAGCCAGAGTCCAATTCTTCTGTCGAGTTCTTCCTCATCCGGAACCATACTCGCGGATGAGAACAGGTTCAGTACCCGATAGGCAGAGGCACAGAACTCCCAATTACACGAGACAAGTTCAAAGACAGTGGAACACCCCGTGCGAGATAGAAGTTAACGACAATCGTCTCGGTGAAGAGTCACTACACATCCGCGTGCCTTTCGACAGATAGGCAGGCTGTCACGGACTAGAAAAGCCTACCACCCGAATTAAAGTCATGACGAAAACGGATGTGCTGGGTCTCGGTCGTCAAGACCACGAAGTGGCCAACCGAGGTGCAAATAACACAGTTTTACTATGAAACTTGCAGCACAACGTATTTCACGCTCCCCGGCGAAAATCACAAGATATATTCGTTGTGGTTATATAAGAGCGAACACAGAAGAAGAAAATAATGTTCCTGTTCCTAATTTTCTCCCTCTTATCACTAAAGTTTAACCCCCTCCCCCCCGTCCACCTCTCCTTATTTATGAGCTTGAATATTTACCTAAGAAATTGCCCACTTACCGGTATTTCATTGGTGGAACCACAGACCCGTCTAGTGGTGCTACAATGAATGTAAATATTTGAATGATAAACATTAAGATTTATAACAACAAAAAGTCAACAACAAAAAGTCAACAACAAAATTTTCAGGCACCATGGGGCAACAAGAAAGAAATTGTCTCAATAAACAAAAAATATTGAGGCACACAAAAAATATTGAGAGCCACTGATGTAAAAGACACTTCACTTAATTCCAGAATGCAACACAAAGAGATTGTAGAAAATACAATCTAAACAAAAAAAACATTGTGACAAATATCCACATTATATTGCTAGATTACTAAAAAAGGCATTCAATAAAAACAAAAATTAGAAGATTAGCTTGCTATTCAAATGACTATCGCAACATTGAAGTCAGCCCGTTGAGAATAAATTTCTCGTTTTTCACAGAATTCTGGAAGACGGGAATTCTATAGAATAGGTCAAGAGGGCCAATTTCCGCCCTTGTGCTAAACTTGGTATTAAACTGATAAGTAGGAGGCGATCGAGGAAGTGGATACTAAGTCTTAAACTATCTTTCTGTCATCTCACCCCAGGCACTCATGAATCATTTTCGAGACTTCCCTTATGTTAACACGTCAGATTGTGTCACTAGAAGGCCATATTGTTTCAGACACACTGCCCCCTGGAAGTACACCATCCATTGATTTTAACCACCGATAGGGTGTCAGAGCGTCAGACGGGTAATTCCTTGTTTCAATTATTTGAATTTGTTGATCTGTGAGATATTTTAACAGTTTTTCAAGAAGTGGACTCTGGTATCATAATTGAAAATCTGGGCACTAACTACCAATTGTTCAATTGATTGTTCTGGGATGGTTTAACGACATGCAAATGTCAGCCCAAAGCCAGATAAGGCTGATTCTTTGCTTCCTCATCCGACTACGACGACACGCTTAAAAAGCAGAGTACAAAGATTGGTAAACATGTGGACAATATCAAAGGTCGTTGACTGAGACTGTTGCGAAGGTAAGACTTCTGTACAGGAAGTAAACATGACCTGAAAAGCTGATGTTTGATCATTTTCGTGTGTTTCGTTGATCGGCCTTAGTTTTCTTTTCTTGGCATGCGACTCCAAGTATATAAATAGTGACCAACGACATCATAACAATAATATAAAAAACGTCACGAATGAAGTCTTGCTTACTTTCTGCAGACAGGTCTATACTAGAAATCGGGCATGCATTCACTCTGGTAGATGCCTGCTATACGATCAATATTTAATGGAACGGATAGGTTTATCATGTTTACCAATCACTCACTGACGCTGGATATAAATTTTCCATAACTTACGTAAACCATTTTAGCCAATTTTAGACCGTACTCGCTTCTTTTTCAACATAAGTATAGAGTTTAAAGAATTCATGGACAACCCCCCCCCCCCACCCCCTTAATTTATTTCAGGAAACTGTTAACCACCAACTCTAAAAATAATTTTAACAGAAACACTAAACACTAAACGCTACATATGTCTAACACAAACTCTACATTACATGTGTCATAGAAATACTACATATGTCTAACACAAACTCTACATTACATGTGTCATAGAAATAGTACATGTGTCTAACACAAACTCTACATTACATGTGTCATAGAAATACTACATGTGTCTAACACAAACTCTACATTACATGTGTCATAGAAATACTACATATGTCTAACAAAAACACTACCTGTATCAAACAGAAACACTACATTAGTCTAACAGAAACACTACATTAGTCTAACAGAAACACTACATGTTTCTAACAAAAAACGCTACATGTATTTAACAAAACCACCACCTGTGTCTAATAGAAACACTACAGTTGTCTAACAAAAGCAGTACTTGTGTCTAACAAAAAGCACTACATGTCTTATACAAATCTATACTGTTCTCTTCCACAATCTGTATTTTTATCTTAAACAAGTCTATATTGTTCTCACACAAGTCTGTGATGGTCTCTTACACGCGGTTATATTGCCCTCATACACAAGTCTATATTGTTCTCTTACACAAATCGACAATATTCTCTAACAGAAGTCTGTGGTTTATCTTACAAAAGTCTACATTGTTCTCCTACACAAGTCTGTGTTGCTCTCTTACACGAGTACATATATTGCCTTGATACACACCTCAGTATTGTTCTTTCACACAAGTCTTACCGTTCTCTTACACACGTCAGTACTGTTCTCTTACACAGGTGTATATTGCTCTATTACACATGTCTGTATTATTCTCTTACACAAATCTGTACTGTTCTTTTACACATGTCTGTATTGTTCTCTTACACAAGTATGTACTGTTCTCTTACACAAGTATGTACTGTTCTCTTACACAAGTATGTACTGTTCTCTTACACAAGTACGTACTATTCTCTTACACAACGCTGCATTGTTGTATGGCCGGCTGGTAAACTTTACTCAGAATTTTTCTATTTGCTCTCAATGTGGCTCAACTGAGTTTTCTCATTTTGAAAAGCTTTTTCATTGACGTTTATTGTTGCTTTGTTGATGTGTTCCTTCCGTGTCCGCTTGTTGTCCAATGTAATCCAAGACATGTGCATTGTTTGTCTTCTTTCATGAGCTCCCCATTTATCTTGTTATCATTAGCTTTTTGTTGTGGTGAAATCGTAAAGACAGCAATGCTTGATAACGTGTTTCTGATAATGTGTTCAAAAACCAGATGTAGGCTACTTAGATAGAATACTTAACTACTTAGATAAACATTTATCAACCACCAGAAAGATCAAGATGAGAAGAGACGAAGGAAGACAGAGAAATGTATGGATGGTTTGTCACTGTGGCACAAAAAGAAGTCCCCAACTGAACTTATGAATAACACAAGAGACAGGTGGAGAAGCATGATTGCCTGTGCTACTCGGCATGGCACTTGATTGTGAGAGTGGTCTTTGCTCATTATTAGCATCTTTAATTAGCTTGCACAGCAGACTTTTTTCTGAGAATCTTAAGAGGTTGACCATTTTAGTACAACTCAAATGCATCAACTTGGTGCACATTACGCATTATACATGCAAAATATGACCGTCCATATTCTTACTATTCGTTTTCTGTTATACGTATTAATTGTTTCAATGTTTGTCTTGATAAAGGTCTTTTGGTCGAAACGTCGATGTGTGTGTGTGTGTGTTATTATGTATGTCTTTAGGTATTAGCAAAACTTCATCACTCTATTCCTGGATTTACTTGTTGGATTTCAATTGTGTGCAGTTAGTACATATTATAGTATATTACGCCTCATTGCTTCGCTAATAAGGTATAGGACATTGTTCTTTAGGCATTCTATCTAAGTAGTCTACATCTGTTTTTGAACACATCAGAAATACATTTGCTATATTCTAAAGCTAAGAGTGTATAGTCCAGTTATAGACATACGATGATATTCTTCCCCCAAGACATGCCTCACAGTAGCCGTAGGAGTTTCAGTTATTTGCTTTGTCTACATATTTCTCAAGAAGATATCAGTCTAGACTTGGGAACACAAAATTGCTAAAAGGGGAGCATCCCACATATCTTGCAGTAATGCTTGATTGGCGCATCAGTTCATATATCGCGTATCTTTGAGTCATGATTCCAGTCTTACAACACGCTTACATCACAGATTTTACTGTTCACAAAGTGGAATAGGTAGCACAGTGAACTGACTTGAACTGTCCGTATGATCCAAGGTTCAATTTCCTGCTCAACTAGAAATGTTGTAAAATAATAAACTACACCTATACACAGATGTGACAGTCGACAGATATAGAAAACGTTACTGCTAAACGTAAACAGGTCTTCATTCAGTACGTTTGATTGTTGTCACATTTTCCATTGGTTTCTATTTATATACTTGGAGTAGTCTTGGCTATTTTTGGTATGCGCTTCCAAGTACATAAATATTGGCAAATGAAAATCTTGGGAATAATCCAGAAAGACAACGAAAAACGTCCTCATTAATTCATCTAGAAGATTTGTTAGTACTCTGTCGATAGCCGTGACACAACCTTAGGAAAATTGGTATACGATTTCCTGAGAAAATGAAGACGGCAGGCTTGATGTTGACCGCATCATCTCTAGATATGCTGTTGGTCACGAAAAACACGTGCATAACAGCGACTTCACCAATTCGCCTCAATGGCGTTAAACATGGAAACTTTGCAGCACCGTTACCTTGAATTAAACACAGTAAGACATGAGAGAAAATGTATGCATGATTTTATCACAGTAAAAATTTAATCATCCCTCACAGAAGAAGCATAGCTAGACAATTTGTTCATCAATACTGCACAAAACTGACTGTAAGAGTGTCATTGCAAACAAGATACGTGAACAAATAGTTACACCGTAACTATAAGGAATAGCTAAAAGTATCATGTTAAATGACAAGGAAAATATTAACATCGGAAAATCGGAAACTAAAATTTAGAATTATAAAAAGCTATATGCACTCTGTGGTGGAGTGGTACAGAACGGGCATAAGTCCCAAGCTGCCGAGTTCAAATTCCGTAGCAGGCAATTGTGTGATAGTATCTGGTTGCGGAACCCTTCACAGGCAGGGGGTTTCACAGTAAGAAGTGAGAACCCTTCACAGATAGCAAGAGATGGACGGCGTGAAATGCAACACATTGAATGTTTTGCTCTTGTGTAAATGTTGTCACTATGGACGCTGGTGGCACGCAATGCTAAGGTGTGTTTATCTAAGAATGTGTCAAGCGACGATAAAACACAAACGTGTGTTTTTATAAGAACGCGTCAAGCTATGATCAAGTGCAACGTTTGTTTACCTAAGAACATGTCAGATAATAGACAGACGGGAATCATACCAGGTAGAAGCTTTCTGGTTGGTCTGATGCAACGTGGGTTTATTGTAACCAGAAGGATCAATTTCTGATTGGCCAGAGGTTTTCCTCTGGGGAAATGAAAGCTTTTGATTGGTTGGAAGTTTCTGGAAGTTTGGAATGTCAGTAGTCCCCAGAGAGTCCCCGGGTTAATGGTCAATCTCCATCAGGCTTGTTTCGGACAGGCAGTACTTTTCTCCCAGGAGAGACAAGTCCTAGTTTAGTCTCGCAGCTGAGACAGTCAGAGTCTCAGTTCCGGAGATTGTTCAGTCGAGATTAGGAAAAGAATCACACTTGCAACACTTAAATTAATCCCCATAAAGGCCAGCACCGTGCAGTGGTGATGGGGCTTAGTTCAGCCATCAGGGGCTGGAAACTAAGACTGGTCGGTCAGTCCCATTCGAGCAGGACCATAGTCCTGCCCAAGTAAGCAGAGTGCTGAAGACGGAGGCATCCAGCCAAAAGGCGCACAGATAATCAGGATGCCACGCACAAAACACAATGGAAACATGTCTGTATCTATAAAAAATTATGGTGCCTGCCCTGTGGCGGACGTTCAGGCAGGGACGGTGCCGGGCCCTATACCTCGAAAGGGCCCAACCTCAGTTACTGAAAGTCCTTCTCAATTGCCTCGAGGAGCCAGGAGGCAAGGGAATAGAGCTACTGGCCAAACAAACTTTAAACGACCAATAAAAATAATGCACTGGAATGCTGAGGGTGTCAACAGTAAAAGAGATGGATACAGCAAAAAATTGGAACTTGAAAATGTCCTCAGTGAAGAAGAAGTTAATATATGCCGTATCCAAGAGACACACCTCAGCAGCGACATAGCGTTCAAAATCAGAGGTTACCAGTGCTACCGATGTGACCGAAAGGACAGTGGAAAGGGTGAAATTCTGACACTTGTTAAAAACAATATCAGCGCATGTCAGCTGGAAGTATATATGGAAGGGGCAGAATACCAGATGCTCCACCTAAAAACAGACAGTGCAGAATTCCACTCCTGAACTACTACTGCCCAAATGATAAACCATTGGCACTAGACACAATTCCAGATAAAGAGAGACTTATGGTGTGTGGTGACTTCAACAGCCACTCTCAGAGCTGGGGCTACGATCATATCAACAAGAGAGGTGAGGAACTTGAGAGCTGGCAGGATGAAAATAATCTCATCCTTATTAACCAGTCAGCAGACTCACCAACCTTTTACTCGAGAGCATGGCACACCACCTCTACACCCGATCTGGCATTCCATTCACCAGACATGGAATGGAACATCACACGTGTCGTTGGAAAGCAGCTTTGGGGTAGTGACCACAGACCAGTATTTCTGGAAATCCACAATGAATTTACCAAGGACAGCAGCACGCTCACTAGGTGAAACTATAAGAGGGCAGACTGGAAAATGTACCAGCATTTAACCAGTGTTCTAGCTAAGGACATGAACTTGGACAAAGACATCAATAGAGCAGTGAGTGAATTTAATAGATGTATACTACATGCTGCTAGTAAAACCATACCCAGGGGGGCACGCAAAAACTACAAACCCTACTGGAATGATGAACTGGAAAAGCTGCAAAATGAGATGGAAACATCTAGACAGCAGGCTGAGAACAGACCTAGCCAAGAACATCACAACAAATATCAGCAAACAAAGGCTAAGTTTCAAAGAGCCAAGTTACAAGCCAGACGGAGTAGCTGGAAAGAAAAAAACAGAATCGCTGAACCTAGAAAGAGATACTAGGAAATTATGGAAACTTGTAAAACAACTAAATGATGAAGGTACAGGGAGAAATACCAGGATCACACTTTATAAAGATATAAACATTTTAACAGGTAAACATGCAGCTGATTACTTTGCAGATTCCTTTGCAGAAGACAATAACATCAAAGTCAGCCCAGACAAATAACAGGAGGTTCGAGAGAACCAGCAAAACATTGGACAAGGCGAACCTATACCTGAAGTCATGGAGGCACCAATCACAATGAGAGAACTGGAGCATGCAATATCCAAATTGAAAATGAAAAAGTCCGCTGGAGCTGATGGAGTGTCCAATGAAATGATTAGAAACCTGGGAATTGCAGCAAGAGCAAAGCTACTGCAGATCTTTAACACATGCTGGTCCACAGGTAATGTACCACAGGCGTGGAGAGAAGAAATAATGATACCACTCCTCAAATCAGGAAAAGATGGCAACAGTATCCAACTACAGGCCCATCAGCCTCACAAGCTGTCTATGCAAAACAATGGAACGCACTATCAATCTTAGGATGCAGTGGTACCTTGAAAGTGAAAACCTTCTGGTATCACAGCAAGCAGGTTTCAGACAGTGCTACTCTACTGAAGATCAGGCAACTTACCTCTCCCAAGAGATTGAAGATGCCTTCCAAGAAAAGAAACTGGTACTAGCAGCATGGATAGACCTCAGGAAAAGCATTTGATAACGTCTGGAAAGAAGGGCTCCTAAAGAAATTGCGAAATTGCAGGGTTAGCTCAAGAATGTACAAATGGGTAAAAGCATACCTGCATAATAGAAGAGCCAGGGTACAATTAGATGGTCGCAAGAGCAAGAAAGTTCTACTGCGTCATGGAGTCCCCCAGGGAGGAGTCCTGTCACCCACACTTTTCTTGGTTTACATCAATAACCTAGTTGCTGAACTACCACATGGGATCAAAGTGGCAATGTATGCTGACGACCTTGTGATATGGTGCACGGAAGAACATGCGACAGTGGCCACTAAACAAATACAAAGAGCTATCGATGCCCTAACCTTATGGGCAAATAGATGGTGCGTCAGCATTAACACAGATAAGTGCAGCACTACACTCTTTACCCTCTCACCAAAACAAAAAGCTGGTCATATCAAGATAGATGGAGAGCTCTTGAAAGAAGACAAACAACCCACATACCTCGGAGTTACTTTTGATGATAAGCTGACATGGAAGCAGCACATAAACAAAGCAACAACAAAAGCCAGGAGGAAGCTAGCTATCCTGAGAAAACTAAGTGGAACCACATGGGGAGCCAGTGGAAATATACTCAGTAAAGTTTACCAGCAAGGCATAAGACCACACCTGGAATATGGTTCAGCTGCGTGGTGTCCTGCATCAAACACCACATTACAAGATCTAGATAAAGTGCAAAACAGGCACTTAGAATAATGTTGGGAGCAATGAAATCAACACCCATAGCAGAGATGCAGAAAATGGGAAGAATGCAAACACTTGGCGAACGCAGAGACACAAAAGTACTAATTCAAGCAGAAAAGTTTCAGTGTATGCCAAGTCATCCAATGAGGGAAAGATTCCAAAATCTAGCAATGGGGCGACTGAAAAGGAGCAGCTTTATCCATCAAGCTAAACGACTCCGTAGACAACTTACAGACCTACCTGAAGTTGACAGCCCCTTAAGGTCTGTACCAGAACAAACCCTGTGGAGTGAAAGCCATGGAATGCCAATATACATTCAGACCCATGTGAAAGGAATACTAAGCGAGGACGAACAGAACAGTGTGCAGCGAAGGACAGTCACCCTCAGTTTCCTGGATGAGGAATATCCACAAGATATATGGGTCAGAGTGTACACAGATGGGTCAGCACAGAATGCTGTGAGGAATGGAGGTGCAGGTGTATATATAGAATATCCACACAAGCCTAGAGATACAATCAGAACACCGACAGGAAAATTCTGCAATAATTATGATGCTGAAATCCAGGCAATTAGTGTGGTAGCTAAAAAACTGCTGAACTCCAACTCTGACCTACAGCCTGTGGTATTCCTGACAGATGCAAGGTCAGTTCTTCAAGCTCTCCAGTCTGTAAAACCAACAGACTTGAAAAAACTACTTAGCGAATGTCTTACCAGTATAGGGTAACCATGCAGTGGATACCCTCTCACTGTGGAATACCAGGAAATGAAAAAGCAGACCAACTGGCTGAGGAAGGTGCTGCCGAAGACCAACCAGATATACCAATCAGAAAAAACAGATGATCAAGTCAATAAGAAAGCCACAAACACCAACACAAGATGACTATCATATTATGAACATACCAGAACAAGTTATAATTCTACGTATCAGAACAGGACACAACCGACTCCGCAGTCACATGTATACAAAGTTCAAGATTGGCAACATGGCCATGTGTACATGTGGACAGGCAGCACAGAGTGCCAAACATATACTTCAAGAGTGTTCTGAGCATGAAACGCTGAGTTAGACATATTGGCCAGAGGAAACAACACTGGAATCAAAGCTCTATGGGACGCTGTATGAACTACAAAAGACAGTGAGTTTTATTAAGGAGACAGAATTACAGATATAGACATGTTTCAAGTGAACGAAAGAAGAAGAAGAGGAACTTAAATTAATACAAAGGAGAAAAGCTGTGGCAAAGTAGTAATAACGACACTAAAGTAATCCTTTTAAGATCATGTGTTATCCCAGTGGCAACATAAGGATGAGAGACTTGGACTTTTAGAAAAGACAATATCCAAAACAATAAATTCATTTGAAATAAAGTTCTACAGAAAGATCCTACGAATATCATGGACAGAGAAAAAGAAGAAAATTGAAATTCAAAAATTACTGAAACTAAATGGAGGATGGCTTCTAAATACCATCATAAGAAGGAAGCTGCAGTATTTTTGACACTTAAAGTGACACGATGGTATCGAACGGCTGATTCTGGAGGGCAGAGTGCCGGGTGAGAGAAGAGGAAGACCAAGAAGACGATGGACAAGCAACAACGAAGAATGTATGCATATGTCTCTGGTAAATGCATGCCTACTTGTCAGGGACAGACAGGCGTTCAAAGTATCCACGATGAAGACAATGTTAAGGATAGAATGTCACATGAAATATAGAAGACAGAATTGATGCTTTTGAAATGTGGATAATATAAAGAAATAGGGAGAACTTTAGGGGAAGAGAAGAACGAATAGGTTCTGGCAAAACTGCGTATGAAAAGTAAACTATTAAAAGGAAAAGAGTATTAAACAAATTAAGTATTTTGTACATATTAAAAGACACGATCTTGTTGAAAGCCATTACATGAGGGTAGAGTTTAGAGAGGGGAGGCGAACAAGAGATAGGCATAGATACTAGTGGGAAGGAAACATCACAAGATGGACAGGATGCAGTCTAGCAGAGTGCACCACCAAAAGCAACAGCCAGAGGATGATGGTGGTCAGTTGCAGCCATTTTTTGTTGCGGAGACGGTACGTGATGATGAAAGGTATTAAGATGTTGATCAACAGATGGGATGTTGTCTTCCTCAACTCGGTGCTAACTGCTACATCAGAGTCAGTCAACAATGCTACCATCAGAGATAGTCAACAATGCTACCATCAGAGATAGTCAACAATGCTACCATCAGAGATAGTGAACCAGTTAGTGATTATGATTCGAGAGCATCATGCTATGCACATACAGACAGCACCTGATGAGATGTCGAAGTATATGCCATATTGATTGTACTGTGTGCACGTCATTCTTCAGAACAGCTATGCGCGTGGATCTCAGAAAGGGTTATTTATTATTTCTGATGCTACTGAACGTTTGTCATTTTGCCCATACATCGTGTCTCCAGTCAATGACAAGTATGGGGAACGTCTATCATCCAAGATAAGTGACGGTGTTTGGGATCTGCGCATGAACATTCTGGAAAATGACTTGCATGGATTAATTTGTAAAAAAAAATCTCTTAAATCTGTCCAACAGGTGCCGATTCTCACTTATTCTCACACGTAATACCAGCTTCTACTAATCGCAGATTCAATAATACTCCATCTATCTCACTGTTCACATTGATTGACCAAAATATGTCATCTTTAATATATCAATTACTTATATATTTGATGCTAGTTCGTCTGTTCTCTCTCTCTCTCTCTCCTTACAGCCAGTGAGAAACAGATGAACAACAACAATACTTGTGATCTTCTACTATTTATCTATTGTATTTTCTCTGCTTTTGCTGTGCGGCGTTAGAAGAATGAATGAAGATCGGTTTTCAGGATATGGTACGTTTGGTCGCTTGATATGCAGTAATATTGTGACGCTTCAGAACGTTGGTAACTCCTTCAATCCACTGTCTTCTGGGTCTTTACTGCCTCATGCTGTTTTTATTCTTATCTTGTATGTTCTTGCTGCTGACCAATAAGGATTTATTCTCCTTAAGTTGTCGAACCATTTCAGTCTCAATAGTTTTTAAACAGTTTTCAATATATTAGAGGACCGATGTAGTTCCAATAGTTCTTTCAATCTCTTCATTCTTCACATGATCTCTTCTTGTTCTGTTTACTGCATTCCTTAGACATCCAATTTCACGAAGTAAGAAGCTATCTTTTGTGTTCTTTAGTTTAGACTTCCGCGTCTAACATTGATAACACAGTTGGTATGCGGATTGAATGTGTTATTAGCCTCTTGTTTTCCATTGAGATAGATTTGTGTATCACATGTGGAAACCCCCTAGTTAATAATAATAATAACAATATTGATAATAATACAGTAATATCCCACATCGCATGCGATGATGACAACAGTTTCAGAATCCTGGCATATATTCATTATCCTGCCATATTTGGGATACATATGATCAGAATGAAAATTATGTCAAATAAGCTGATAAAATGAAAAACATATGGCTTAGCTGCTGCAAAATAACAAAACTAACATTCATAAGAGCTTGCATATTTCTAGTGACAATATATGGGTGTGAATCCTGGACAATCACTGACAAAGTGAAAAATGAAATAGCAGCTTTTGAAACACAATGTTACAGAAAAATCCGCATACTACCATGGACCAAAATGATCACCAATGTAGACTTCCCGAGAGAAATGAATGTACACGAAAACTGACGAAACAGCATAGTGCCTTTCAGAAAATTAAAATATTGTGGCCATATCAAATGCCATGACGGACTAGAGAAGATCATAATGTAGGGGATGCTGCCAGGGAAACGACCAAGAGGCAGACCAAGAAGAAGATGGAGGCAGAACATCAAAGACCACCTGAACATGACAGTAACAGAAGCAGGAAGATTGGCTCAAGATAGACAGAAGTTTCGAAAGGCTGTGATGACTGCTACATTCAGTTCAGGATATGCTACTTGTTGATGATCAGAATTGGGAGTCTATTTGTTTGTTGTCTTTTCAGGTAGCATGTGTTCTTCTGTGCCTCTTGGACTTGATTCTTTTCGGCGATTCAAGCACTTCTGATAATATTGCTGCGCCACACTATATTCTGAGTCGATTCTGAGCTAGACTCCCATGATGTGGTATCGATGTTGAAGTTTTCTAGAAACACGATGAGAGCGTTATTGAAGTGATTATCTGACCACCAATAATTACTCTAGAGATGGGCTCACCATACATCAGTTGTTTTGCGATGCGTTTGTTATGCATGCGCAGAACATGTCGAGCCCATTTTTGCAGGGCCATCTTCAGGATTGTATGACTGCTTGGGATATTGGTTCTAGTGATGGCTTCAGTATCAGATACTGTATCTTGCCACTTTATCCTGAGAAGTTTGGGATACAATGTGTGTGAAAGTGATTTAACACTCTAGTGTGTCTGCTGTACACTGTCCAGGTCGTGCAAGCGAAAATCAGGATAGTCAGCACAATGATACGATATCGTTTTCATTTTGTAGTGATTCTAATGCACTTCCGTTGCCACACATTCTCACGCAGTCTACCAAATGCACAAGTCGCTTTAGAGATTCTGCTGTTGATGTCGGCATCAATGTCATCATCCATGGACAGAGTGCTTCCAAGATAAGTGAGTCCGTTTACTGGTATGAGACAATTGTTATTGACTTTAATAACTGTGTAATTGTACAGTTCACTGGGAGACTGTTCAAACATTACCTTCGTTTTCTTGGTGTTGAGGGTCATGCCAAACATATTACAAGCCGTAGAATACCTTTCCATGCATATCTTTTCGGAACTAACAGAAAGTGGACCATGGTAAGTGCATGTCATCAGCAAACAACAGATTTGTGATGGTTATCTCTTTCACTTTGGTGGAGGCTAGTAATCATCTAAGATTAAATAGCTCTATATTTGCCCTCTTTTTAATTTTCACAAACCTTGAGATTGCCCTTGAGCAGAGCTGTGAACATCATGCTGAAAAGTGTGGCACATCACCAGGTCTTGTTTGACGTCATGTGAAAGGTGAAATCTATCCGTCAGTTCCCCATCTCTTAGTACACGGGCCATCATTCCCTCGTGAAGCTGTTGAACGATCTTGATATGTTTATTGTGACTACCTATTTTTCCCGTGATCTTCCACAATTCGTTTCTGTTGACAGTATCTAAGGTTTTTGTTAAATTTATAACAGTAATGTAGTGTGGCGAAGTGGTACAGCGCGTCTATGACGGCCAAGATACCGAGACTGTTATATACTTAAAATATTGAGACCCATATCTTGTCTTTTACAAATAAATCTAGAAAGAACTCATCAATTTCAGATAAATGTATAATTTAATCAAGTGCACATAAAATATAAAATTTGAAACAGAAAAATAACAAATAAATTTAGTTATGTTTCCTTCTGTTTTTATATATAGATTTTGATTAGTATATCAAAATCTATATATGATTTATTTTCTCACTTATCATGGGGAGCCTTGTATTGTTTCACAGATATAAGAAACTTGAATTAGTTGATCATTGGAGCCCTTGCAAGTATCATGCTCTATACACAGTATCTTGATAAAATAGTACTAGTGCATGTCCGTGTGTAGAATAGAATAGCGACACTAAGACCTACCATGAATATCGTAAGATGCAGTTGAGAAAGGTTTGAGGGTGGAGCCGACTGTCTTACTCTATTGAACGTCAAAGAAACACAAAAGTCATGCTGAAGGAAGATGTGTTGACCGAAATGTGCAGATATCGCTGCAAAGTTGTAAGCTATGACAGAACATATTCCATTCACGAACAGGAGTTTGATAACGAACGCACAGGTGTTTATGTACAATCATGAAAAGGCGGGCTGGGAGTAGTTGAATTAACAGTTAAACTACGCATGTGGTTGCGTATGTGGGTCTCACTAATGGCCCACTAGACACACCACTCATGCAACAGAAAATCTTAGTGGATGACATGCCATTATATTGAGGTTATCTTCTTATAGAAGCTTCATGGCACGTCATCTATACAATTATGCTTTTATTTTGTTGTTGAAATGTGTTTCATGTTTACCTGAATATATATGTATGCACCCTCTGTGGCTGGGAGGGAGCCAGAGATGAACTGTGCAGCATTGGGGAGGAGGAAACTGACAGCACTGTTAAACATTTGGTTGCATGCCTGGAACAATAGAGAAGTTCGGCATAACCAGTAGTCAATTGGTAGCGGGGAATGAGCACAGTGAACCCTATCTTGGCTACAGTGGTTAGGAGCAGTGCATAGGTTCAAACCTACCTTCCTGGTGGTGTGATAGTTATTCTCTGGTTCTGTCCCGGAGTTGGCCGAAAAACCACAGACTTTCCATGAATATAATGCCATTTTAATGTAATTGGGTCAAAGGGCATGAGCCCATGGACTGCTGAAACAGTAACCAACCAACCAACCAACAGTAAAACTCGTGTGTCGAAACATATTTCATTATTGCATACAGTCAAGTATTTCTGATTGCATTACATCGTATTTGAGATGTGATAACACACAACAACTAGAGGTACTACACACTGAAGTAGTGTAACAGCGTAGTAGTGTAGTTTTTGAGAATTGATAACATGCAACAACTAGAGTAATCACTTAATCACTGAAGTAGTGTAACAGTATGCTAGATTTATAGTTTTCAAATTCACCAGTCAATGCTCTAGTCTGTAACAGTGAGACTGAAATTGTGTCTTAGGTAAAGGTAGATCAGAAACGAAAACAGCAGCAGAATAACTAACACAACCTCAGTTTTAGATTACATCAAAAGACTAACATAACCCCAGTTTTAGATTACATAAAAGACTAACAAATAATAACCCCAGTTTTAGATTACATCAAAAGACTAACATAACCCCAGTTTTAGATTACATCAAAGACTAACAAATAATAACCCCAGTTTTAGATTACATCAAAGACTAACAAATAATAACCCCAGTTTAAGATTACATCAAAGACTAACTAACATAACCCCAGTTTTAGATTACATCAAAGACTAACAAATAATAACCCCAGTTTTAGATTACATCAAAGACTAACAAATAATAACCCCAGTTTTAGATTACATCAAAAGACTAACATAACCCCAGTTTTAGATTACATCAAAGACTAACAAATAATAACCCCAGTTTAAGATTACATCAAAGACTAACTAACATAACCCCAGTTTTAGATTACATCAAAGACTAACAAATAATAACCCCAGTTTTAGATTACATCAAAAGACTAACTAAATTAACCCCAGTTTTAGATTACATCAAAGACTAACAAATAATAACCCAATTTTAGATTACATCAAAACACTAACTAAATTAACCCCAGTTTTAGATTACATCAAAGAGCCCAAAGAGTGCCTCGGCTTTTGAGGAATCTGGTACTAGTCTGTACAGTTTAAAATGAGAACCGGCTCATTCGACTTCAGCATAACTTTGGATCACTTCGACCTGCTATTGTATGGTCCAGTCAACACAATCTTCCAACCTTCTTAGTCGTCTATTACGATGTATGACAAGTCACAGTATTGCTATTTTTCAGTGCTCTTTAGACCAACTCTCGCGAGGTAAACTACTAGAAAAATTTAGTTATTTATAATATATATAAATATATATTTCGACAAATACAGATCCAACATTGACATCTTTTCCTGTTAACTTTATTATTTGTAATCTGCCCCATCATTTTCCGCAAGAATTGTCACGCGTGCTGGAGAGTGATTTCTGGAACCCTTCCATTAAAACGAAACAGCCCTATAATAACATCCAAAATTTAACGCATATTACATGTAGAGTAACATCCAACATTTATGTACAAACCCCTGTTGTTCCCTGGGTGGATAAATTGCCCAGTCACGGTTGACTCCAATACGAATCTCAGCATGACCAACACATTTGCATGATTTCCCTGTTTGGTCCGCCTTATTGTTGATCTGTTCTCTCATAGAAACTCTACTTAGCGACAGCGCATTCTGTATGATTATCTACAAGCTTAGAGTCTACATTCCACCTAAAGCTCTTCATCTGTTCTGTCTAGCAGCACACACTAATCAAGTCAGCGTAGAGTCGGCGTAGCGCACTGCTGACGTCATGGGTTCAATCATCAAGATTCTTCTGTTTTCGTTCTCTCTTTTTTGTGTTATCCACGTGAGTACGTTTACTGTCCGGCGCTGTGACGGCGCGGTATCGAGAGCGTCTGCGAATGTACATTCAAAACCCTTCGCAGACAATTGTTCATCCGTGCCTTCCAGGAAGCAATGATAAATAACTGAACGCATTTATATTGTCTAGAAAATAACTATAGCCAAAAAAATGCTTTCTGTATTGCTACAATCTGAATATAATATGCTACTTTTTTGTGAGCACGTCCCCACTTTAATTTGTGTAACTTTATTCATTGCTTTGGCTACCTCATACTTGGTTTCTACGCTACTTATTTTGCAATGCACTACCTTCGAGTTTGCCCACTGCTTCATTTCATGGGATATTACAATGTTCCGGTATCCAGTGGACAATGTAGTAGTGTCTACAATTTCATTAATAATTGAACAGCGATAGTCTATATAGTATATGCTTCAATCATTTTACTTATTGCTTGTTTCTTGACGCCGCTCATATACTGCATCCAATCCATGAATGTTCCGTGATTTTCAATTAGTTTCTGGAGACCACATTCAATCGATAAGACATCTTATATCATTGGTCGCAATTGCTGTCAGTCATCCATCCATGGACATTGTTGTCCCATTCTATGTTTGTTTCTATCTGGATAAAGACCTTTACGTGGAGACATTTATTCTATGGGTTCAACACTTTAATAACCGCCCATCGATGATGTCAATAGTTTCAGACTTCTGTTGTTGCATCTCTGATGTTTGCGAAGATGACTGAAATTCCAATCCTGTCATAGAGTCCTCTGCCACATATAGGACACGTATGATCATACTTTGACGTCTGTGTTTGTTGTTCTGTCTTTTGAAGCAGCACGTTTTCCCTGTACCTCCATGATATGATTCATCTCAGCGATGTAAGTATCTTTGCTATTGTTGGTGTGTCATCCTGGTTGAATCTGAGCCACATACTACCAGGATGTGGTGTCAATATTGTAGCTCTTTAGGGACACTTATTATTCAACATAATACTGCAATATAACCTTTCAATATTTTATGTATACTTATTATTATATTACTTTTCAGTAATCTCATTGCATTACCAATAACTCTAGTTACTCGCAGTAACATCAAAGTGTTAAGTTAGAGATGCTTGTAAAAAATAACATGAACTAAATAATTAACTACATAACGGACAGGAATAGAGAAAAATAACATGAACTAAATAACTAACTACATAACGGACAGGAATAGAGAAAAATAACATGAACTAAATAATTAACTACATAACAGACAGGAATAGAGAAAAATAAATTATTAATTAACTAAGTCAAGAAAAAGAATCAAGAGAGACACAAAAACTAATTAAATCAAGAATATGCCAAAGTTGAAAACACAAATAATTAAATAAACCACTTATAAACCAAAGAATGAAAGCACAGAAATTAAATAAACCAAGAATATGACAACGAAAACATTCATCAATTAACAAAATCAAAAATAAACCAAAGAAAGGAGATACCAATAACTCACTCGAACATAAATTAAAAAAGAAGGCAGAAATAATTACCTTGATTAAAAAAACAAAGAAAGAAAACACCAATAATTAACTAAATCAAGAGTATGGCAAACAAAGAGAACAAAAACAATAAACTCAATCAATATTAGGACTTAAAACAAGATGACATAAATAATCAAGAACAGATCACAGAAGAGACACAAATAATTAACTAAATCGACATATGACAAGGTGAGAATTGACAGGCACGAGTAACTAACTAAATCGAAGAAATAATTTAAGCTTGAATAATAATCAATAATCTGAAAATTCAATTCTAGTAAATATCGATGACATAATTATATTGTTAACTTATAGGCTGAATTAATCATTCCTTAGAAGATTCTTTCAATCCTGGATAATGACCCCCACTGGGTTATATCAATGGCATAGTTCTAGAGCCTTCCCTGGAAGGTACTTTCAATCCTGGATAATGACCCGTTGGTTTATATCAATGGCATAGTTCTAGAGCCTTCACTAGAATATATTTTCAATCCTGGATAATGACCCCTTGGTTTATATCAATGGCATAGTTCTAGAGCCTTCCCTAGAAGGTACTTTCAATCCTGGATAATGAACCCATAGATTATAAAATGGCATAGTTCTAGATGAGAATATTTTAAACAAACTTCATGCTAAGTGTCCTCTTTATAATCCGCATCACTACAGTATCGTTGCATGTATCACTGTTGGCATTACGTTTTACTGCAGTCAACTCGATATTTGTATTCGACACTAAACAATAGTGCGATATTAAGACTACTCTCAGCAAGAACTGACTGCTAACGAGGTCCTAGATGGAAGTTGTCAAACTTGAAACTGTACATCAATCCGTGTTGTTATCTGCAGCATGCCTACATCGTCTATACCAGAGATGCTACATAGATTCGACGAACAACTGATGATCACAGAGAGCTTCTTCAACGACTGGAAAGTATAGACTTGAGGAACATGGTGCTTCTTTAGTATAATTATTCCCCAGTCTGCGTGCGTTTAATTTCGTATTTTTTCATTCTAAAATGTAGGG